>OW388294.1:52220113-52623509 GCA_936450465.1 Gibbula magus | reverse complement strand
GAAAAAAAAAGCAAAAAAAATATATGAAAATCGGGAATTTTTATTTAGTGGAAAGAGAATAAAAAGCAAAAAAAAATATATGAAAATCGGGAATTATTTTTTAGAGGAAAATGAAAAAAAAGCAAAAAAAATATATGAAAATCGGGATTTTTTTTTTAGCGGAAAAAGAATAAAAAGCAAAAGAAAAAAAAAGAAAATCGGGAATTTTTTTTTAGCGGAAAATGAAAAAGATAAAATTTCAATGAAATTTTAACGAAAAAATAGCAAAAAAAATATATGAAAATCGGGATTTTTTTTTCAGCGGAAAATGAAAAAGATAAAATTTCAATGAAATTTTAACGAAAAAATAGCAAAAAAAATATATGAAAATCGGGATTTTTTTTTAGCGGAAAATGATAAAAAAGCAAAACAAATATATGAAAATAGGGATTTGTTTTTCAGCGGAAAATGAAAAAGATAAAATTTCAATGAAATTTTAACCAAAAAAAAGCAAAATAAATATATGAAAATCGGGATTTTTTTTTTAGCGGAAAATGAAAAAAAAGCAAAACAAATATATGAAAATCGGAATTTTTTTTTTAGTGGAAAATGAAAAAAAAGGAAAAAAAATATATGAAAATCGGGAATTTTTTTTTAGTGGAAAGAGAATAAAAAGCAAAAAAAAATATATGAAAATCGGGAATTTTTTTTTAGCGGAAAATGAAAAAAAAGCAAAAAAAATATATGAAAATCGGGATTTTTTTTTTAGCGGAAAAAGAATAAAAAGCAAAAGAAAAAAAAAGAAAATCGGGAATTTTTTTTTAGCGGAAAATGAAAAAAAAGCAAAAAAAATATATGATAATCGGGAATTTTTTTTAGCGGAAAAAGAAAAAAAAGCAAAAAAATATATGAAAATCAGGAATTTTTTTGCTACCGGAAAATGAAAAAGATAAAATTTCAATGAAATTTTAACTAAAAAAAGCAAAATAAATATATGAAAATCGGGATTTTTTTTTTAGCGGAAAATGAAAAAAAAGCAAAAAAAATATATGAAAATCGGGAAAAAAATTTTAACGGAAAATGAAAAAAAAGCAAAACAAATATATGAAAATCGGGAATTTTTTTTTAGTGGAAAATGAAAAAAAAGGAAAAAAAATATATGAAAATGGGGATTTTTTTTTTAGCGGAAAAAGAATAAAAAGCAAAAGAAAAAAAAAGAAAATCGGGAATTTTTTTTTAGCCAAAAATGAAAAAAAAACAAAAAAAATATATGATAATCGGGATTTTTTTTTAGCGGAAAAAGAAAAAAAAGCAAAAAAATATATGAAAATCAGGAATTTTTTTGCTAGCGGAAAATGAAAAAGATAAAATTTCTATGAAATTTTAACTAAAAAAAGCAAAATAAATATATGAAAATCGGGATTTTTTTTCTAGCGGAAAATGAAAAAAAAGCAAAAAAAATATATGAAAATCGGGAAAAAATTTTTAACGGAAAATGAAAAAAAAGCAAAAGAAATATATGAAAATCGGGATTTTTTTTTAGCGGAAAATGAAAAAGGTAAAATTTCAATGAAATTTTTTTAAAAAAAGCAAAAAAAATATATGAAAATCGGGAGTTTTTTTTCAGCGGAAAATGAAAAAGATAAAATTTCAATGAAATTTTTTTAAAAAAAAGCAAAAAAAATATATGAAAATCGGGAGTTTTTTTTCAGCGGAAAAATGAAAAAGATAAAATTTCAATGAAATTTTTAAAAAAAAAGCAAAAAAAACATATGAAAATCGGGAATTTTTTTTTAGTGGAAAATGAAAAAAAAAGCAAAAAAAATATATGAAAATCGGGATTTTTTTTTCAGCGGAAAATGAAAAAGATAAAATTTCAATGAAATTTTAACGAAAAAATAGCAAAAAAAATATATGAAAATCGGGATTTTTTTTTAGCGAAAAATGAAAAAAAAGCAAAACAAATATATGAAAATCGGGATTTTTTTTTCAGCGGAAAATGAAAAAGATAAAATTTCAATGAAATTTTTAAAAAAAAAGCAAAAAAAATATATGAAAATCGGGAATTTTGTTTTAGCGGAAAATGAAAAAGATAAAATTTCAAGGAAATTTTAACCAAAAAAAAGCAAAATCAATATATGAAAATCGGGATTTTTTTTTTAGCGGAAAATGAAAAAAAAGCAAAAAAATATATGAAAATCGGGAATTTTTTTTTAGTGGAAAATGAAAAAAAAGGAAAAAAAATATATGAAAATCGGGAATTTTTTTTTAGTGGAAAGAGAATAAAAAGCAAAAAAAAATATATGAAAATCGGGAATTATTTTTTAGAGGAAAATGAAAAAAAAGCAAAAAAAATATATGAAAATCGGGATTTTTTTTTTAGCGGAAAAAGAATAAAAAGCAAAAGAAAAAAAAAGAAAATCGGGAATTTTTTTTTAGCGGAAAAAGAATAAAAAGCAAAAAGAAAAAAAAGAAAATCGGGAATTTTTTTTTAACGGAAAATGAAAAAAAAGCAAAAAAAATATATGAAAATCGGGTTTTTTTTTTTAGCGGAAAAAAGAATAAAAAGCAAAAAAAATATATGATAATCGGGATTTTTTTTTTAGCGGAAAAAGAAAAAAAAGCAAAAAAATATATGAAAATAAGGAATTTTTTTGCTAGCGGAAAATGAAAAAGATAAAATTTCAATGAAATTTTAACAAAAAAAAGCAAAATAAATATATGAAAATCGGGATTTTTTTTTTAGCGGAAAATGAAAAAAAAGCAAAAAAAATATATGAAAATCGGGAAAAGATTTTTAACGGAAAATGAAAAAAAAGCAAAAGAAATATATGAAAATCGGGATTTTTTTTTAGCGGAAAATGAAAAAGATAAAATTTCAATGAAATTTTTTTTAAAAAAAGCAAAAAAAATATATGAAAATCGGGAGTTTTTTTTCAGCGGAAAAATGAAAAAGATAAAATTTCAATGAAATTTTTAAAAAAAAAGCAAAAAAAACATATGAAAATCGGGAATTTTTTTTTAGTGGAAAATGAAAAAAAAAGCAAAAAAAATATATGAAAATCGGGATTTTTTTTTCATCGGAAAATGAAAAAAGATAAAATTTCAATGAAATTTTAACGAAAAAATAGCAAAAAAAAATATATGAAAATCGGGATTTTTTTTTAGCGAAAAATGAAAAAAAAGCAAAACAAATATATGAAAATCGGGATTTTTTTTTCAGCGGAAAATGAAAAAGATAAAATTTCAATGAAATTTTTAAAAAAAAGCAAAAAAAACTATATGAAAATCGGGAATTTTTTTTTAGCGGAAAATGAAAAAAAAGGAAAAAAAATATATGAAAATCGGGAATTTTTTTTTAGTGGAAAGAGAATAAAAAGCAAAAAAAAATATATGAAAATCGGGAATTATTTTTTAGAGGAAAATGAAAAAAAAGCAAAAAAAATATATGAAAATCGGGATTTTTTTTTTAGCGGAAAAAGAATAAAAAGCAAAAGAAAAAAAAAGAAAATCGGGAATTTTTTTTTAGCGGAAAATGAAAAAAAAGCAAAAAAAATATATAATAATCGGGATTTTTTTTTAGCGGAAAAAGAAAAAAAAGCAAAAAAATATATGAAAATCAGGATTTTTTTTTAGCAGGAAATGAAAAAGATAAAATTCCGATGAAATTTTAATGAAAAAAAAGGAAAAAAAATATATGAAAATCGGGATTTTTTTTTGCGGAAAATGAAAAAAAAGACAAAAAAAATATATGAAAATCGGAAAATTTTTTTTAAAGGAAAATGAAAAAAAAGCAAAAGAAATATATGAAAATCGGAAAAAATTTTAACGGAAAATGAAAAAAAAGCAAAAGAAATATATGAAAATCGGGATTTTTTTTTAGCGGAAAATGAAAAAGATAAAATTTCATTGAAATTTTAACAAAAAAAGCAAAAAAAATATTTGAGAATCGGGAATTTTTTTTTAGCGGAAAATGAAAAAAAGCAAAAAAAATATATGAAAATCGGGATTTTTTTTTTAGCGGAAAATGAAAAAAGAAAAAATTTCGATGAAATTTTTAAAAAAAAGCAAAAAAAACATGAAAATCGGGAATTTTTTTTGTAGCGGAAAATGAAAAAAAAGCAAAAAAAATATATGAAAATCGGGATTTTTTTTTTAGCGGAAAAAGAATAAAAAGCAAAAGAAAAAAAAGAAAATCGGGAATTTTTTTTTAGCGGAAAATGAAAAAAAGCAAAATAAATATATGAAAATCGGGATTTTTTTTTTTAGCGGAAAATGAAAAAAAAGCAAAAAAAATATATGAAAATCGGGAAAAAAATTTTAACGGAAAATGAAAAAAAAAGCAAAAGAAATATATGAAAATCGGGATTTTTTTTAGCGGAAAATGAAAAAGATAAAATTTCAATGAAATTTTTTTAAAAAAAGCAAAAAAAATATATGAAAATCGGGAATTTTTTTTAGCGGAAAATGAAAAAGATAAAATTTCAAGGAAATTTTAACCAAAAAAAAGCAAAATAAATATATGAAAATCGGATTTTTTTTTTAGCGGAAAATGAAAAAAAAGCAAAAAAAATATATGAAAATCGGGAATTTTTTTTTAACGGAAAATGAAAAAAAAGCAAAAAAAAATATATGAAAATCGGGATTTTTTTTTTAGCGGAAAAAAGAATAAAAAGCAAAAAAAATATATGATAATCGGGATTTTTTTTTTAGCGGAAAAAGAAAAAAAAGCAAAAAAATATATGAAAATAAGGAATTTTTTTGCTAGCGGAAAATGAAAAAGATAAAATTTCAATGAAATTTTAACAAAAAAAAGCAAAATAAATATATGAAAATCGGGATTTTTTTTTTAGCGGAAAATGAAAAAAAAGCAAAAAAAATATATGAAAATCGGGAAAAGATTTTTAACGGAAAATGAAAAAAAAGCAAACAAAATATATGAAAATCGGGAATTTTTTTTTAGTGGAAAATGGAAAAAAAAGCAAAAAAAATATATGAAAATCGGGATTTTTTTTTCAGCGGAAAATGAAAAAGATAAAATTTCAATGAAATTTTAACGAAAAAATAGCAAAAAAAATATATGAAAATCGGGATTTTTTTTTAGCGAAAAATGAAAAAAAAGCAAAACAAATATATGAAAATAGGGATTTTTTTTTCAGCGGAAAATGAAAAAGATAAAATTTCAATGAAATTTTTTAAAAAAAAGCAAAAAAAATATATGAAAATCGGGAATTTTTTTTTAGCGGAAAATGAAAAAAAAGCCAAAAAAATATATGAAAATCGGGAATTTTTTTTTAGCGGAAAATGAAAAAGATAAAATTTCAAGGAAATTTTAACCAAAAAAAAGGAAAAATAAATATATGAAAATCGGGATTTTTTTTTAGCGGAAAATGAAAAAAAAGCAAAAAAAATATATGAAAATCGGGAATTTTTTTTTAGTGGAAAATGAAAAAAAAGGAAAAAAAATATATGAAAATCGGGAATTTTTTTTTAGTGGAAAGAGAATAAAAAGCAAAAAAAAATATATGAAAATCGGGAATTATTTTTTAGAGGAAAATGAAAAAAAAGCAAAAAAAATATATGAAAATCGGGATTTTTTTTTTAGCGGAAAAAGAATAAAAAGCAAAAGAAAAAAAAAGAAAATCGGGAATTTTTTTTTAGCGGAAAATGAAAAAAAAGCAAAAAAAATATATAATAATCGGGATTTTTTTTTAGCGGAAAAAGAAAAAAAAGCAAAAAAATATATGAAAATCAGGATTTTTTTTTAGCAGGAAATGAAAAAGATAAAATTCCGATGAAATTTTAATGAAAAAAAAGGAAAAAAAATATATGAAAATCGGGATTTTTTTTTGCGGAAAATGAAAAAAAAGACAAAAAAAATATATGAAAATCGGAAAAAATTTTTTAAAGGAAAATGAAAAAAAAGCAAAAGAAATATATGAAAATCGGGAAAAAAATTTTAACGGAAAATGAAAAAAAAGCAAAAGAAATATATGAAAATCGGGATTTTTTTTTAGCGGAAAATGAAAAAGATAAAATTTCATTGAAATTTTAACAAAAAAAAGCAAAAAAAATATTTGAGAATCGGGAATTTTTTTTTAGCGGAAAATGAAAAAAAAGCAAAAAAAATATATGAAAATCGGGATTTTTTTTTTAGCGGAAAATGAAAAAAGAAAAAATTTCGATGAAATTTTTTAAAAAAAAGCAAAAAAAAACATGAAAATCGGGAATTTTTTTGTAGCGGAAAATGAAAAAAAAGCAAAAAAAATATATGAAAATCGGGATTTTTTTTTTAGCGGAAAAAGAATAAAAAGCAAAAGAAAAAAAAAGAAAATCGGGAATTTTTTTTTAGCGGAAAATGAAAAAAAAAGCAAAATAAATATATGAAAATCGGGATTTTTTTTTTTAGCGGAAAATTAAAAAAAAGCAAAAAAAATATATGAAAATCGGGAAAAAAATTTTAACGGAAAATGAAAAAAAAGCAAAAGAAATATATGAAAATCGGGATTTTTTTTAGCGGAAAATGAAAAAGATAAAATTTCAATGAAATTTTTTTAAAAAAAGCAAAAAAAATATATGAAAATCGGGAATTTTTTTTTAGCGGAAAATGAAAAAGATAAAATTTCAAGGAAATTTTAACCAAAAAAAAGCAAAATAAATATATGAAAATCGGGATTTTTTTTTTAGCGGAAAATGAAAAAAAAGCAAAAAAAATATATGAAAATCGGGAATTTTTTTTTAACGGAAAATGAAAAACAAGCAAAAAAAATATATGAAAATCGGGATTTTTTTTTTAGCGGAAAAAAGAATAAAAAGCAAAAAAAATATATGATAATCGGGATTTTTTTTTTAGCGGAAAAAGAAAAAAAAGCAAAAAAATATATGAAAATAAGGAATTTTTTTGCTAGCGGAAAATGAAAAAGATAAAATTTCAATGAAATTTTAACAAAAAAAAGCAAAATAAATATATGAAAATCGGGATTTTTTTTTTAGCGGAAAATGAAAAAAAAGCAAAAAAAATATATGAAAATCGGGAAAAGATTTTTAACGGAAAATGAAAAAAAAGCAAACAAAATATATGAAAATCGGGAATTTTTTTTTAGTGGAAAATGGAAAAAAAAAGCAAAAAAAATATATGAAAATCGGGATTTTTTTTTCAGCGGAAAATGAAAAAGATAAAATTTCAATGAAATTTTAACGAAAAAATAGCAAAAAAAATATATGAAAATCGGGATTTTTTTTTAGCGAAAAATGAAAAAAAAGCAAAACAAATATATGAAAATAGGGATTTTTTTTTCAGCGGAAAATGAAAAAGATAAAATTTCAATGAAATTTTTTTAAAAAAAGCAAAAAAAATATATGATAATCGGGAATTTTTTTTTAGCGGAAAAAGAAAAAAAAAGCAAAAAAATATATGAAAATCGGGAATTTTTTTTTAGCGGAAAATGAAAAAGATAAAATTTCAAGGAAATTTTAACCAAAAAAAAGGAAAAATAAATATATGAAAATCGGGATTTTTTTTTAGCGGAAAATGAAAAAAAAGCAAAACAAATATATGAAAATCGGGAATTTTTTTTTAGTGGAAAATGAAAAAAAAGGAAAAAAAATATATGAAAATCGGGAATTTTTATTTAGTGGAAAGAGAATAAAAAGCAAAAAAAAATATATGAAAATCGGGAATTATTTTTTAGAGGAAAATGAAAAAAAAGCAAAAAAAATATATGAAAATCGGGATTTTTTTTTTAGCGGAAAAAGAATAAAAAGCAAAAGAAAAAAAAAGAAAATCGGGAATTTTTTTTTAGCGGAAAATGAAAAAAAAGCAAAAAAAATATATGATAATCGGGATTTTTTTTTAGCGGAAAAAGAAAAAAAAGCAAAAAAATATATGAAAATCAGGAATTTTTTTGCTAGCGGAAAATGAAAAAGATAAAATTTCAATGAAATTTTAACAAAAAAAAGCAAAATAAATATATGAAAATCGGGATTTTTTTTTAGCGGAAAATGAAAAAAAAGCAAAAAAAATATATGAAAATCGGGAATTTTTTTTTAGTGGAAAATGAAAAAAAAGGAAAAAAAATATATGAAAATCGGGAATTTTTATTTAGTGGAAAGAGAATAAAAAGCAAAAAAAAATATATGAAAATCGGGAATTATTTTTTAGAGGAAAATGAAAAAAAAGCAAAAAAAATATATGAAAATCGGGATTTTTTTTTTAGCGGAAAAAGAATAAAAAGCAAAAGAAAAAAAAAGAAAATCGGGAATTTTTTTTTAGCGGAAAAAGAATAAAAAGCAAAAAGAAAAAAAAGAAAATCGGGAATTTTTTTTTAACGGAAAATGAAAAAAAAGCAAAAAAAATATATGAAAATCGGATTTTTTTTTTAGCGGAAAAAAGAATAAAAAGCAAAAAAAATATATGATAATCGGGATTTTTTTTTTAGCGGAAAAAGAAAAAAAAGCAAAAAAATATATGAAAATAAGGAATTTTTTTGCTAGCGGAAAATGAAAAAGATAAAATTTCAATGAAATTTTAACAAAAAAAAGCAAAATAAATATATGAAAATCGGGATTTTTTTTTTAGCGGAAAATGAAAAAAAAGCAAAAAAAATATATGAAAATCGGGAAAAAATTTTTAACGGAAAATGAAAAAAAAGCAAAAGAAATATATGAAAATCGGGATTTTTTTTTAGCGGAAAATGAAAAAGATAAAATTTCAATGAAATTTTTTTTAAAAAAAGCAAAAAAAATATATGAAAATCGGGAGTTTTTTTTCAGCGGAAAAATGAAAAAGATAAAATTTCAATGAAATTTTTTAAAAAAAAGCAAAAAAAACATATGAAAATCGGGAATTTTTTTTTAGTGGAAAATGAAAAAAAAAGCAAAAAAAATATATGAAAATCGGGATTTTTTTTTCATCGGAAAATGAAAAAGATAAAATTTCAATGAAATTTTAACGAAAAAATAGCAAAAAAAATATATGAAAATCGGGATTTTTTTTTAGCGAAAAATGAAAAAAAAGCAAAACAAATATATGAAAATCGGGATTTTTTTTTCAGCGGAAAATGAAAAAGATAAAATTTCAATGAAATTTTTAAAAAAAAAGCAAAAAAAATATATGAAAATCGGGAATTTTTTTTTAGCGGAAAATGAAAAAAAAGGAAAAAAAATATATGAAAATCGGGAATTTTTTTTTAGTGGAAAGAGAATAAAAAGCAAAAAAAAATATATGAAAATCGGGAATTATTTTTTAGAGGAAAATGAAAAAAAAGCAAAAAAAATATATGAAAATCGGGATTTTTTTTTTAGCGGAAAAAGAATAAAAAGCAAAAGAAAAAAAAAGAAAATCGGGAATTTTTTTTTAGCGGAAAATGAAAAAAAAGCAAAAAAAATATATAATAATCGGGATTTTTTTTTAGCGGAAAAAGAAAAAAAAGCAAAAAAATATATGAAAATCAGGATTTTTTTTTAGCAGGAAATGAAAAAGATAAAATTCCGATGAAATTTTAATGAAAAAAAGGGAAAAAAAATATATGAAAATCGGGATTTTTTTTTGCGGAAAATGAAAAAAAAGACAAAAAAAATATATGAAAATCGGAAAAAATTTTTTAAAGGAAAATGAGAAAAAAGCAAAAGAAATATATGAAAATCGGGAAAAAAATTTTAACGGAAAATGAAAAAAAAGCAAAAGAAATATATGAAAATCGGGATTTTTTTTTAGCGGAAAATGAAAAAGATAAAATTTCATTGAAATTTTAACAAAAAAAGCAAAAAAAATATTTGAGAATCGGGAATTTTTTTTTAGCGGAAAATGAAAAAAAAGCAAAAAAAATATATGAAAATCGGGATTTTTTTTTTAGCGGAAAATGAAAAAAGAAAAAATTTCGATGAAATTTTTTAAAAAAAAGCAAAAAAAACATGAAAATCGGGAATTTTTTTGTAGCGGAAAATGAAAAAAAAGCAAAAAAAATATATGAAAATCGGGATTTTTTTTTTAGCGGAAAAAGAATAAAAAGCAAAAGAAAAAAAAAGAAAATCGGGAATTTTTTTTTAGCGGAAAATGAAAAAAAAGCAAAATAAATATATGAAAATCGGGATTTTTTTTTTTAGCGGAAAATGAAAAAAAAGCAAAAAAAATATATGAAAATCGGGAAAAAAATGTTAACGGAAAATGAAAAAAAAGCAAAAGAAATATATGAAAATCGGGATTTTTTTTAGCGGAAAATGAAAAAGATAAAATTTCAATGAAATTTTTTTAAAAAAAGCAAAAAAAATATATGAAAATCGGGAATTTTTTTTTAGCGGAAAATTAAAAAGATAAAATTTCAAGGAAATTTTAACCAAAAAAAAGCAAAATAAATATATGAAAATCGGGATTTTTTTTTTAGCGGAAAATGAAAAAAAAGCAAAAAAAATATATGAAAATCGGGAATTTTTTTTTAACGGAAAATGAAAAAAAAGCAAAAAAAATATATGAAAATCGGGATTTTTTTTTTAGCGGAAAAAAGAATAAAAAGCAAAAAAAATATATGATAATCGGGATTTTTTTTTTAGCGGAAAAAGAAAAAAAAGCAAAAAAATATATGAAAATAAGGAATTTTTTTGCTAGCGGAAAATGAAAAAGATAAAATTTCAATGAAATTTTAACAAAAAAAAGCAAAATAAATATATGAAAATCGGGATTTTTTTTTTAGCGGAAAATGAAAAAAAAGCAAAAAAAATATATGAAAATCGGGAAAAAATTTTTAACGGAAAATGAAAAAAAAGCAAACAAAATATATGAAAATCGGGAATTTTTTTTTAGTGGAAAATGGAAAAAAAAAGCAAAAAAAATATATGAAAATCGGGATTTTTTTTTCAGCGGAAAATGAAAAAGATAAAATTTCAATGAAATTTTAACGAAAAAATAGCAAAAAAAATATATGAAAATCGGGATTTTTTTTTAGCGGAAAATGAAAAAAAAGCAAAACAAATATATGAAAATAGGGATTTTTTTTTCAGCGGAAAATGAAAAAGATAAAATTTCAATGAAATTTTAAAAAAAAAAGCAAAAAAAATATATGAAAATCGGGAATTTTTTTTTAGCGGAAAATGAAAAAAAAGCCAAAAAAATATATGAAAATCGGGAATTTTTTTTTAGCGGAAAATGAAAAAGATAAAATTTCAAGGAAATTTTAACCAAAAAAAAGGAAAAATAAATATATGAAAATCGGGATTTTTTTTTAGCGGAAAATGAAAAAAAAGCAAAAAAAATATATGAAAATCGGGAATTTTTTTTTAGTGGAAAATGAAAAAAAAGGAAAAAAAATATATGAAAATCGGGAATTTTTATTTAGTGGAAAGAGAATAAAAAGCAAAAAAAAATATATGAAAATCGGGAATTATTTTTTAGAGGAAAATGAAAAAAAAGCAAAAAAAATATATGAAAATCGGGATTTTTTTTTTAGCGGAAAAAGAATAAAAAGCAAAAGAAAAAAAAAGAAAATCGGGAATTTTTTTTTAGCGGAAAATGAAAAAAAAGCAAAAAAAATATATGATAATCGGGATTTTTTTTTAGCGGAAAAAGAAAAAAAAGCAAAAAAATATATGAAAATCAGGAATTTTTTTGCTAGCGGAAAATGAAAAAGATAAAATTTCAATGAAATTTTCACTAAAAAAAGCAAAATAAATATATGAAAATCGGGATTTTTTTTTTAGCGGAAAATGAAAAAAAGCAAAAAAAATATATGAAAATCGGGAAAAAAATTTTAACGGAAAGTGAAAAAAAAGCAAAAGAAATATATGAAAATCGGGATTTTTTTTAGCGGAAAATGAAAAAGATAAAATTTCAATGAAATTTTTTTAAAAAAAGCAAAAAAAATATATGAAAATCGGGAGTTTTTTTTCAGCGGAAAATGAAAAAGATAAAATTTCAATGAAATTTTTTAAAAAAAAGCAAAAAAAATATATGAAAATCGGGAATTTTTTTTTAGTGGAAAATGAAAAAAAAGCAAAAAAAATATATGAAAATCGGGATTTTTTTTTCAGCGGAAAATGAAAAAGATAAAATTTCAATGAAATTTTTAAAAAAAAAAGCAAAAAAAATATATGAAAATCGGGAGTTTTTTTTCAGCGGAAAATGAAAAAGATAAAATTTCAATGAAATTTTTTAAAAAAAAGCAAAAAAAATATATGAAAATCGGGAAAAAATTTTTAGTGGAAAATGAAAAAAAAGCAAAAAAAATATATTAAAATCGGGATTTTTTTTTAGCGGAAAATGAAAAAGATCAATTTAAATGAAATTTTTAATAAAAAAAAAGCAAAAAAAATATATGAAAATCGGGATTTTTTTTTAGCGGAAAAAGAAAAAAAAGCAAAAAAGATATGAAAATCGGGATTTTTTTTTCAGCGGAAAATGAAAAAGATAAAATTTCAATGAAAAAAAAGCAAAAAAAATACATGAAAATCGGGAATTTTTTTTTAGCGGAAAATGAAAAAAAAGCAAAAAACAGATATGAAAATCGGGAATTTTTTTTTAGCGGAAAATGAAAAAAAAGCCAAAAAAATATATGAAAATCGGGATTTTTTCTTTAGCAGAAAAAGAATAAAAAGCATAAGAAAAAAAAAGAAAATCGGGAATTTTTTTTTAGCGGAAAATGAAAAAAAAGCAAAAAAAATATATGATAATCGGGATTTTTTTTTAGCGGAAAAAGAAAAAAAAGCAAAAAAATATATGAAAATCAGGAATTTTTTTGCTAGCGGAAAATGAAAAAGATAAAATTTCAATGAAATTTTAACTAAAAAAAGCAAAATAAATATATGAAAATCGGGATATTTTTTTTAGCGGAAAATGAAAAAAAAGCAAAAAAAATATATGAAAATCGGGAAAAAAATTTTAACGGAAAGTGAAAAAAAAGCAAAAGAAATATATGAAAATCGGGATTTTTTTTTAGCGGAAAATGAAAAAGATAAAATTTCAATGAAATTTTTTAAAAAAAAGCAAAAAAAATATATGAAAATCTGGAGGTTTTTTTCAGCGGAAAATGAAAAAGATAAAATTTCAATGAAATTTTTTAAAAAAAAGCAAAAAAAATATATGAAAATCGGGAAAAAAAATTTAGTGGAAAATGAAAAAAAAGCCAAAAAAATATATGAAAATCGGGATTTTTTTTTAGCGGAAAATGAAAAATATCAATTTCAATGAAATTTTAACGAAAAAAAAAGCAAAAAAAATATATGAAAATCGGGATTTTTTTTTAGCGGAAAAAGAAAAAAAAGCAAAAAAGATATGAAAATCGGGATTTTTTTTTCAGCGGAAAATGAAAAAGATAAAATTTCAATGAAAAAAAAGCAAAAAAAATACATGAAAATCGGGAATTTTTTTTTAGCGGAAAATGAAAAAAAAGCAAAACAAATATATGAAAATAGGGATTTTTTTTTCAGCGGAAAATGAAAAAGATAAAATTTCAATGAAATTTTAAAAAAAAAAGCAAAAAAAATATATGAAAATCGGGAATTTTTTTTTAGCGGAAAATGAAAAAAAAGCCAAAAAAATATATGAAAATCGGGAATTTTTTTTTAGCGGAAAATGAAAAAGATAAAATTTCAAGGAAATTTTAACCAAAAAAAAGGAAAAATAAATATATGAAAATCGGGATTTTTTTTTAGCGGAAAATGAAAAAAAAGCCAAAAAAATATATGAAAATCGGGAATTTTTTTTTAGCGGAAAATGAAAAAGATAAAATTTCAAGGAAATTTTAACCAAAAAAAAGGAAAAATAAATATATGAAAATCGGGATTTTTTTTTAGCGGAAAATGAAAAAAAAGCAAAAAAAATATATGAAAATCGGGAATTTTTTTTTAGTGGAAAATGAAAAAAAAGGAAAAAAAATATATGAAAATCGGGAATTTTTATTTAGTGGAAAGAGAATAAAAAGCAAAAAAAAATATATGAAAATCGGGAATTATTTTTTAGAGGAAAATGAAAAAAAAGCAAAAAAAATATATGAAAATCGGGATTTTTTTTTTAGCGGAAAAAGAATAAAAAGCAAAAGAAAAAAAAAGAAAATCGGGAATTTTTTTTTAGCGGAAAATGAAAAAAAAGCAAAAAAAATATATGATAATCGGGATTTTTTTTTAGCGGAAAAAGAAAAAAAAGCAAAAAAATATATGAAAATCAGGAATTTTTTTGCTAGCGGAAAATGAAAAAGATAAAATTTCAATGAAATTTTAACTAAAAAAAGCAAAATAAATATATGAAAATCGGGATTTTTTTTTTAGCGGAAAATGAAAAAAAGCAAAAAAAATATATGAAAATCGGGAAAAAAATTTTAACGGAAAGTGAAAAAAAAGCAAAAGAAATATATGAAAATCGGGATTTTTTTTAGCGGAAAATGAAAAAGATAAAATTTCAATGAAATTTTTTTAAAAAAAGCAAAAAAAATATATGAAAATCGGGAGTTTTTTTTCAGCGGAAAATGAAAAAGATAATATTTCAATGAAATTTTTAAAAAAAAAGAAAAAAAAATATATGAAAATCGGGAATTTTTTTTTAGTGGAAAATGAAAAAAAAGCAAAAAAAATATATGAAAATCGGGATTTTTTTTTCAGCGGAAAATGAAAAAGATAAAATTTCAATGAAATTTTTAAAAAAAAAAGCAAAAAAAATATATGAAAATCGGGAGTTTTTTTTCAGCGGAAAATGAAAAAGATAAAATTTCAATGAAATTTTTTAAAAAAAAGCAAAAAAAATATATGAAAATCGGGAAAAAATTTTTAGTGGAAAATGAAAAAAAAGCAAAAAAAATATATGAAAATCGGGATTTTTTTTTAGCGGAAAATGAAAAAGATCAATTTCAATGAAATTTTTACGAAAAAAAAAGCAAAAAAAATATATGAAAATCGGGATTTTTTTTTAGCGGAAAAAGAAAAAAAAGCAAAAAAGATATGAAAATCGGGATTTTTTTTTCAGCGGAAAATGAAAAAGATAAAATTTCAATGAAAAAAAAGCAAAAAAAATACATGAAAATCGGGAATTTTTTTTTAGCGGAAAATGAAAAAAAAGCAAAAAACAGATATGAAAATCGGGAATTTTTTTTTAGCGGAAAATGAAAAAAAAGCCAAAAAAATATATGAAAATCGGGATTTTTTCTTTAGCAGAAAAAGAATAAAAAGCATAAGAAAAAAAAAGAAAATCGGGAATTTTTTTTTAGCGGAAAATGAAAAAAAAGCAAAAAAAATATATGATAATCGGGATTTTTTTTTAGCGGAAAAAGAAAAAAAAGCAAAAAAATATATGAAAATCAGGAATTTTTTTGCTAGCGGAAAATGAAAAAGATAAAATTTCAATGAAATTTTAACAAAAAAAAGCAAAATAAATATATGAAAATCGGGAATTTTTTTTTAGCGGAAAATGAAAAAAAAGCAAAAAAAATATATGAAAATCGGGAAAAAAATTTTAACGGAAAGTGAAAAAAAAGCAAAAGAAATATATGAAAATCGGGATTTTTTTTTAGCGGAAAATGAAAAAGATAAAATTTCAATGAAATTTTTTAAAAAAAAGCAAAAAAAATATATGAAAATCTGGAGGTTTTTTTCAGCGGAAAATGAAAAAGATAAAATTTCAATGAAATTTTTTAAAAAAAAGCAAAAAAAATATATGAAAATCGGGAAAAAAAATTTAGTGGAAAATGAAAAAAAAGCCAAAAAAATATATGAAAATCGGGATTTTTTTTTAGCGGAAAATGAAAAATATCAATTTCAATGAAATTTTAACGAAAAAAAAAGCAAAAAAAATATATGAAAATCGGGATTTTTTTTTAGCGGAAAAAGAAAAAAAAGCAAAAAAGATATGAAAATCGGGATTTTTTTTTCAGCGGAAAATGAAAAAGATAAAATTTCAATGAAAAAAAAGCAAAAAAAATACATGAAAATCGGGAATTTTTTTTTAGCGGAAAATGAAAAAAAAGCAAAAAACAGATATGAAAATCGGGAATTTTTTTTTAGCGGAAAATTAAAAAAAAGCAAAAAAAATATATGAAAATCGGGATTTTTTTTTAGCGGAAAAAGAAAAAAAAGCAAAAAAATATATGAAAATCAGGAATTTTTTTGCTAGCGGAAAATGAAAAAGATAAAATTTCAATGAAATTTTAACTAAAAAAAGCAAAATAAATATATGAAAATCGGGATATTTTTTTTAGCGGAAAATGAAAAAAAAGCAAAAAAAATATATGAAAATCGGGAAAAAATTTTTAACGGAAAGTGAAAAAAAAGCAAAAGAAATATATGAAAATCGGGATTTTTTTTTAGCGGAAAATGAAAAAGATAAAATTTCAATGAAATTTTTTAAAAAAAAGCAAAAAAAATATATGAAAATCTGGATGTTTTTTTCAGCGGAAAATGAAAAAGATAAAATTTCAATGAAATTCTTTAAAAAAAAGCAAAAAAAATATATGAAAATCGGGAAAAAAAATTTAGTGGAAAATGAAAAAAAAGCCAAAAAAATATATGAAAATCGGGATTTTTTTTTCAGGGGAAAATGAAAAAGATAAAATTTCAATGAAATTTTTAAAAAAAAAGCAAAAAAAATATATGAAAATCGGGAGTTTTTTTTCAGCGGAAAATGAAAAAGATAAAATTTCAATGAAATTTTAAAAAAAAAAGCAAAAAAAATATATGAAATTCGGGAAAAAAATTTTAGTGGAAAATGAAAAAAAAGCAAAAAAAATATATGAAAATCGGGATTTTTTTTTCAGCGGAAAATGAAAAAGATAAATTTCAATGAAATTTTAACGAAAAAAAAAGCAAAAAAAATATATGAAAATCGGGATTTTTTTTTTGCGGAAAAAGAAAAAAAAGCAAAAAAGATATGAAAATCGGGATTTTTTTTTCAGCGGAAAATGAAAAAGATAAAATTTCAATGAAATTTTTAAAAAAAAAGCAAAAAAAATATATGATAATCGGGATTTTTTTTTAGCGGAAAAAGAAAAAAAAGCAAAAAAATATATGAAAATCAGGAATTTTTTTGCTAGCGGAAAATGAAAAAGATAAAATTTCAATGAAATTTTAACTAAAAAAAGCAAAATAAATATATGAAAATCGGGATATTTTTTTTAGCGGAAAATGAAAAAAAAGCAAAAAAAATATATGAAAATCGGGAAAAAAATTTTAACGGAAAGTGAAAAAAAAGCAAAAGAAATATATGAAAATCGGGATTTTTTTTTAGCGGAAAATGAAAAAGATAAAATTTCAATGAAATTTTTTTAAAAAAAGCAAAAAAAATATATGAAAATCTGGAGGTTTTTTTCAGCGGAAAATGAAAAAGATAAAATTTCAATGAAATTTTTAAAAAAAAAGCAAAAAAAATAAATGAAAATCGGGAAAAAAAATTTAGTGGAAAATGAAAAAAAAGCAAAAAAAATATATGAAAATCGGGATTTTTTTTTCAGGGGAAAATGAAAAAGATAAAATTTCAATGAAATTTTTAAAAAAAAAGCAAAAAAAATATATGAAAATCGGGAGTTTTTTTTCAGCGGAAAATGAAAAAGATAAAATTTCAATGAAATTTTTAAAAAAAAAGCAAAAAAAATATATGAAATTCGGGAAAAAATTTTTAGTGGAAAATGAAAAAAAAGCAAAAAAAATATATGAAAATCGGGAATTTTTTTTCAGCGGAAAATGAAAAAGATAAATTTCAATGAAATTTTAACGAAAAAAAAAGCAAAAAAAATATATGAAAATCGGGATTTTTTTTTTGCGGAAAAAGAAAAAAAAGCAAAAAAGATATGAAAATCAGGATTTTTTTTTCAGCGGAAAATGAAAAAGATAAAATTTCAATGAAATTTTTAAAAAAAAAGCAAAAAAAATATATGAAAATCGGGAATTTTTTTTTAGCGGAAAATGAAAAAAAAGCCAAAAAAATATATGAAAATCGGGATTTTTTTTCAGCGGAAAAAGAACAAAAAGCAAAAAAAAATATATGAAAATCGGGAAAAATTTTTTAGCGGAAAATGAAAAAAAAGCCAAAAAAATATATGAAAATAGGGATTATTTTTTTTAGCGGAAAATGAAAGAGATAAAATTTCAATGAAATTTTAATGAAAAAAAAGCAAAAAAAATATATGAAAATCAGGATTTTTTTTTAGCAGGAAATGAAAAAGATAAAATTCCGATGAAATTTTAATGAAAAAAAAGCCAAAAAAATATATGAAAATCGGGATTTTTTCTTTAGCGGAAAAAGAATAAAAAGCAAAAGAAAAAAAAAGAAAATCGGGAATTTTTTTTTAGCGGAAAATGAAAAAAAAGCAAAAAAATATATGAAAATCAGGAATTTTTTTGCTAGCGGAAAATGAAAAAGATAAAATTTCAATGAAATTTTAACTAAAAAAAGCAAAATAAATATATGATAATCGGGATTTTTTTTTAGCGGAAAAAGAAAAAAAAGCAAAAAAATATATGAAAATCAGGAATTTTTTTGCTAGCGGAAAATGAAAAAGATAAAATTTCAATGAAATTTTAACTAAAAAAAGCAAATAAATATATGAAAATCGGGATATTTTTTTTTTAGCGGAAAATGAAAAAAAAGCAAAAAAAATATATGAAAATCGGGAAAAAAATTTTAACGGAAAGTGAAAAAAAAGCAAAAGAAATATATGAAAATCGGGATTTTTTTTTAGCGGAAAATGAAAAAGATAAAATTTCAATGAAATTTTTTTAAAAAAAGCAAAAAAAATATATGAAAATCGGGAGTTTTTTTTCAGCGGAAAATGAAAAAGATAAAATTTCAATGAAATTTTAAAAAAAAAAGCAAAAAAAATATATGAAAATCGGGAAAAAAATGTTAGTGGAAAATGAAAAAAAAGCAAAAAAAATATATGAAAATCGGGATTTTTTTTTAGCGGAAAATGAAAAAAAAGCAAAACAAATATATGAAAATAGGGAATTTTTTTTCAGCGGAAAATGAAAAAGATAAATTTCAATGAAATTTTAACGAAAAAAAAAGCAAAAAAAATATATGAAAATCGGGATTTTTTTTTTGCGGAAAAAGAAAAAAAAGCAAAAAAGATATGAAAATCGGGATTTTTTTTTCAGCGGAAAATGAAAAAGATAAAATTTCAATGAAATTTTTAAAAAAAAAGCCAAACAAATATATGAAAATCGGGATTTTTTTCAGCGGAAAAAGAATAAAAAGCAAAAAAAAATATATGAAAATCGGGAAAATTTTTTTAGCGGAAAATGAAAAAAAAGCCAAAAATATATATGAAAATCGGGATTATTTTTTTTAGCGGAAATTGAAAAAAAAGCAAAAAAAATATATGAAAAACGGGAATTTTTTTTTTAGCGGAAATTGAAAAAAAAGCAAAAAAAAGATATGAAAATCGGGAATTTTTTTTTTAGCGGAAATTGAAAAAAAAGCAAAAAAAAGATATGAAAATCGGGAATTTTTTTTTTAGCGGAAATTGAAAAAAAAGCCAAAAAAATATATGAAAATCGGGATTTTTTCTTTAGCGGAAAAAGAATAAAAAGCAAAAGAAAAAAAAAGAAAATCGGGAATTTTTTTTTAGCGGAAAATGAAAAAAAAGCAAAAAAAATATATGAAAATCGGGAATTTTTTTTTTAGCGGAAATTGAAAAAAAAGCCAAAAAAATATATGAAAATCAGGATTTTTTTTTAGCAGGAAATGAAAAAGATAAAATTCCGATGAAATTTTAATGAAAAAAAAGCAAAAAAAATATATGAAAATCGGGATTTTTTTTTTGCGGAAAATGAAAAAAAAGACAAAAAAAATATATGAAAATCGGGAATTTTTTTTTAGCGGAAAATGAAAAAAAAGCAAAAAAAATATATGAAAATCGGGATTTTTTTTTAGCGGAAAAAAGAATAAAAAGCAAAAAAAATATATGAAAATCGGGATTTTTTTTCAGCGGAAAAAGAATAAAAAGCAAAAAAAATATATGAAAATCGGGATTTTTTTTCAGCGGAAAAAGAATAAAAAGCAAAAAAAATATATGAAAATCGGGAATTTTTTTTTAGCGGAAAATGAAAAAAAAGCCAAAAAAATATATGAAAATCGGGATTACTTTTTTTAGCGGAAAATGAAAGAGATAAAATTTCAATGAAATTTTAATGAAAAAAAAGCAAAAAAAATATATGAAAATTGGGAAACAAATTTTAGCGGAAAATGAAAAAAAAGCAAAGAAAGATATGAAAATCGGGATTTTTTCTTTAGCGGAAAAAGAATAAAAAGCAAAAGAAAAAAAAGAAAATCGGGAATTTTTTTTAGCGGAAAATGAAAAAAAAGCAAAAAAAATATATGAAAATCGGGATTTTTTTTTTACCGGAAAAAAGAATAAAAAGCAAA
The DNA here is from genome assembly GCA_936450465.1 of Gibbula magus. Lineage (NCBI taxonomy): Eukaryota > Metazoa > Mollusca > Gastropoda > Trochida > Trochidae > Gibbula > Gibbula magus. The sequence goes on along the minus strand of OW388294.1, from coordinate 52,603,198 downwards.
AAAAATATATGAAAATCGGGATTTTTTTTCAGCGGAAAAAGAATAAAAAGCAAAAAAAATATATGAAAATCGGGAATTTTTTTTTAGCGGAAAAAGAATAAAAAGCAAAAAAAAATATATGAAAATCGGGAATTTTTTTTTAGCGGAAAAAGAATAAAAAGCAAAAGAAAAAAAAAGAAAATCGGGAATTTTTTTTTAGCGGAAAATGAAAAAAAAGCAAAAAAAATATATGATAATCGGGATATTTTTTTTAGCGGAAAAAGAAAAAAAAGCAAAAAAATATATGAAAATCAGGAAATTTTTTGCTAGCGGAAAATGAAAAAGATAAAATTTCAATGAAATTTTAACAAAAAAAAGCAAAATAAATATATGAAAATCGGGATTTTTTTTATAGCGGAAAATGAAAAAAAAGCAAAAAAAATATATGAAAATCGGGAAAAAAAATTTAACGGAAAATGAAAAAAAAAGCAAAAGAAATATATGAAAATCGGGATTTTTTTTTAGCGGAAAATGAAAAAGATAAAATTTCAATGAAATTTTTTAAAAAAAAGCAAAAAAAAAATATTTAAATCGGGATTTTTTTTTCAGCGGAAAATGAAAAAGATAAAATTTCAATGAAATTTTTTTAAAAAAAGCAAAAAAAATATATGAAAATCGGGAGTTTTTTTTCAGCGGAAAATGAAAAAAAAGCAAAAAAAATATATGAAAATCGGGATTTTTTTTTCAGCGGAAAATGAAAAAGATAAAATTTCAATGAAATTTTAACGAAAAAATAGCAAAAAAAATATATGAAAATCGGGATTGTTTTTTAGCGGAAAATGAAAAAAAAGCAAAACAAATATATGAAAATAGGGAATTTTTTATCAGCGGAAAATGAAAAAGATAAAATTTCAATGAAATTTTTTTTAAAAAAGCAAAAAAAATATATGAAAATCGGGAAATTTTTTTTAGCGGAAAATGAAAAAAAAGCAAAAAAAAGATATGAAAATCGGGAATTTTTTTTTAGCGGAAAATGAAAAAAAAGCCAAAAAAATATATGAAAATCGGGATTTTTTCTTTAGCGGAAAAAGAATAAAAAGCAAAAGAAAAAAAAGAAAATCGGGAATTTTTTTTTAGCGGAAAATGAAAAAAAAGCAAAAAAAATATATGAAAATCGGGAATTTTTTTTTTAGCGGAAATTGAAAAAAAAGCCAAAAAAATATATGAAAATCAGGATTTTTTTTTAGCAGGAAATGAAAAAGATAAAATTCCGATGAAATTTTAATGAAAAAAAAGCAAAAAAAATATATGAAAATCGGGATTTTTTTTGTTGCGGAAAATGAAAAAAAAGACAAAAAAAATATATGAAAATCGGGAATTTTTTTTTAGCGGAAAATGAAAAAAAAGCAAAAAAAATATATGAAAATCGGGATTTTTTTTTAACGGAAAAAAGAATAAAAAGCAAAAAAAAATATATGAAAATCGGGAATTTTTTTTTAGCGGAAAAAGAATAGAAAGCAAAAGAAAAAAAAAGAAAATCGGGAATTTTTTTTTAGCGGAAAATGAAAAAAAAGCAAAAAAAATATATGATAATCGGGATTTTTTTTTTAGCGGAAAAAGAAAAAAAAGCAAAAAAATATATGAAAATCAGGAAATTTTTTGCTAGCGGAAAATGAAAAAGATAAAATTTCAATGAAATTTTAACAAAAAAAAGCAAAATAAATATATGAAAATCGGGATTTTTTTTTTACCGGAAAAAAGAATAAAAAGCAAAAAAAATATATGAAAATCGGGATTTTTTTTCAGCGGAAAAAGAATAAAAAGCAAAAAAAATATATGAAAATCGGGAATTTTTTTTTAGCGGAAAATGAAAAAAAAGCCAAAAAAATATATGAAAATCGGGATTACTTTTTTTAGCGGAAAATGAAAGAGATAAAATTTCAATGAAATTTTAATGAAAAAAAAGCAAAAAAAATATATGAAAATTGGGAAACAAATTTTAGCGGAAAATGAAAAAAAAGCAAAGAAAGATATGAAAATCGGGATTTTTTCTTTAGCGGAAAAAGAATAAAAAGCAAAAGAAAAAAAAGAAAATCGGGAATTTTTTTTAGCGGAAAATGAAAAAAAAGCAAAAAAAATATATGAAAATCGGGATTTTTTTTTTACCGGAAAAAAGAATAAAAAGCAAAAAAAATATATGAAAATCAGGATTTTTTTTCAGCGGAAAAAGAATAAAAAGCAAAAAAAATATATGAAAATCGGGAATTTTTTTTTAGCGGAAAAAGAATAAAAAGCAAAAAAAAATATATGAAAATCGGGAATTTTTTTTTAGCGGAAAAAGAATAAAAAGCAAAAGAAAAAAAAAGAAAATCGGGAATTTTTTTTTAGCGGAAAATGAAAAAAAAGCAAAAAAAATATATGATAATCGGGAATTTTTTTTTAGCGGAAAAAGAAAAAAAAGCAAAAAAATATATGAAAATCAGGAAATTTTTTGCTAGCGGAAAATGAAAAAGATAAAATTTCAATGAAATTTTAACAAAAAAAAGCAAAATAAATATATGAAAATCGGGATTTTTTTTTTAGCGGAAAATGAAAAAAAAGCAAAAAAAATATATGAAAATCGGGAAAAAAAATTTAACGGAAAATGAAAAAAAAAGCAAAAGAAATATATGAAAATCGGGAATTTTTTTTAGCGGAAAATGAAAAAGATAAAATTTCAATGAAATTTTTTTAAAAAAAGCAAAAAAAAAATATTTAAATCGGGATTTTTTTTTCAGCGGAAAATGAAAAAGATAAAATTTCAATGAAATTTTTTTAAAAAAAGCAAAAAAAATATATGAAAATCGGGATTTTTTTTTCAGCGGAAAATGAAAAAAAAGCAAAAAAAATATATGAAAATCGGGATTTTTTTTTCAGCGGAAAATGAAAAAGATAAAATTTCAATGAAATTTTAACGAAAAAATAGCAAAAAAAATATATGAAAATCGGGATTTTTTTTTAGCGGAAAATGAAATAAAAGCAAAACAAATATATGAAAATAGGGAATTTTTTATCAGCGGAAAATGAAAAAGATAAAATTTCAATGAATTTTTTTTAAAAAAAGCAAAAAAAATATATGAAAATCGGGATTTTTTTTTAGCGGAAAATGAAAAAAAAGCAAAAAAAATATATGAAAATCGGGAATTTTTTTTTAGCGGAAAATGAAAAAAAAGCCAAAAAAATATATGAAAATCGGGATTTTTTCTTTAGCGGAAAAAGAATAAAAAGCAAAAGAAAAAAAAAGAAAATCGGGAATTTTTTTTTAGCGGAAAATTAAAAAAAAGCAAAAAAAATATATGAAAATCGGGATTTTTTTTTTAGCGGAAAAAAAGAATAAAAAGCCAAAAAAATATATAAAAATCAGGAATTTTTTTTTAGCACTAACTGAAAAAGATAAAATTCCGATGAAATTTTAATGAAAAAAAAGCAAAAAAAATACATGAAAATCGGGAAATTTTTTTTAGCGGAAAATGAAAAAAAAGCAAAAAAAATATATGAAAATCGGGAATTTTTTTTTAGCGGAAAATGAAAAAAAAGCAAAAAAAATATATGAAAATCGGGAATTTTTTTTTTAGCGGAAATTGAAAAAAAAGCCAAAAAAATATATGAAAATCGGGATTTTTTCTTTAGCGGAAAAAGAATAAAAAGCAAAAGAAAAAAAAAGAAAATCGGGAATTTTTTTTTAGCGGAAAATGAAAAAAAAGCAAAAAAAATATATGAAAATCGGGAATTTTTTTTTTAGCGGAAATTGAAAAAAAAGCAAAAAAAAGATATGAAAATCGGGAATTTTTTTTTTAACGGAAATTGAAAAAAAAGCCAAAAAAATATATGAAAATCGGGATTTTTTCTTTAGCGGAAAAAGAATAAAAAGCAAAAGAAAAAAAAAGAAAATCGGGAATTTTTTTTTAGCGGAAAATGAAAAAAAAGCAAAAAAAATATATGAAAATCGGGAATTTTTTTTTTAGCGGAAATTGAAAAAAAAGCCAAAAAAATATATGAAAATCAGGATTTTTTTTTAGCAGGAAATGAAAAAGATAAAATTCCGATGAAATTTTAATGAAAAAAAAGCAAAAAAAATATATGAAAATTGGGAAACAAATTTTAGCGGAAAATGAAAAAAAAGCAAAGAAAGATATGAAAATCGGGATTTTTTCTTTAGCGGAAAAAGAATAAAAAGCAAAAGAAAAAAAGAAAATCGGGAATTTTTTTTAGCGGAAAATGAAAAAAAAGCAAAAAAAATATATGAAAATCGGGATTTTTTTTTTACCGGAAAAAAGAATAAAAAGCAAAAAAAATATATGAAAATCGGGATTTTTTTTCAGCGGAAAAAGAATAAAAAGCAAAAAAAATATATGAAAATCGGGAATTTTTTTTTAGCGGAAAAAGAATAAAAAGCAAAAAAAATATATGAAAATCGGGATTTTTTTTTAGCGGAAAATGAAAAAGATAAAATTTCAATGAAATTTTTTTAAAAAAAGCAAAAAAAATATATGAAAATCGGGATTTTTTTTTCAGCGGAAAATGAAAAAGATAAAATTTCAATGAAATTTTAACGAAAAAATAGCAAAAAAAATATATGAAAATCGGGATTTTTTTTTCAGCGGAAAATGAAAAAGATAAAATTTCAATGAAATTTTAACGAAAAAATAGCAAAAAAAATATATGAAAATCAGGATTTTTTTTTAGCGGAAAATGAAAAAAAAGCAAAACAAATATATGAAAATAGGGAATTTTTTTTCAGCGGAAAATGAAAAAGATAAAATTTCAATGAAATTTTTTTTAAAAAAGCAAAAAAAATATATGAAAATCGGGAATTTTTTTTTAGCGGAAAATGAAAAAAAAGCAAAAAAAAGATATGAAAATCGGGAATTTTTTTTTAGCGGAAAATGAAAAAAAAGCCAAAAAAATATATGAAAATCGGGATTTTTTCTTTAGCGGAAAAAGAATAAAAAGCAAAAGAAAAAAAAAGAAAATCGGGAATTTTTTTTTAGCGGAAAATTAAAAAAAAGCAAAAAAAATATATGAAAATCGGGATTTTTTTTTTAGCGGAAAAAAGAATAAAAAGCCAAAAAAATATATGAAAATCAGGATTTTTTTTTAGCAGGAAATGAAAAAGATAAAATTCCGATGAAATTTTAATGAAAAAAAAGCAAAAAAAATATATGAAAATCGGGATTTTTTTTTTGCGGAAAATGAAAAAAAAGACAAAAAAAATATATGAAAATCGGGAATTTTTTTTTAGCGGAAAATGAAAAAAAAGCAAAAAAAATATATGAAAATCGGGATTTTTTTTTAGCGGAAAAAAGAATAAAAAGCAAAAAAAATATATGAAAATCGGGATTTTTTTTCAGCGGAAAAAGAATAAAAAGCAAAAAAAATATATGAAAATCGGGATTTTTTTTTAGCGGAAAAAAGAATAAAAAGCAAAAAAAATATATGATAATCGGGATTTTTTTTTTAGCGGAAAAAGAAAAAAAAGCAAAAAAATATATGAAAATCAGGAAATTTTTTGCTAGCGGAAAATGAAAAAGATAAAATTTCAATGAAATTTTAACAAAAAAAAGCAAAATAAATATATGAAAATCGGGATTTTTTTTTTACCGGAAAAAAGAATAAAAAGCAAAAAAAATATATGAAAATCGGGATTTTTTTTCAGCGGAAAAAGAATAAAAAGCAAAAAAAATATATGAAAATCGGGAATTTTTTTTTAGCGGAAAATGAAAAAAAAGCCAAAAAAATATATGAAAATCGGGATTACTTTTTTTAGCGGAAAATGAAAGAGATAAAATTTCAATGAAATTTTAATGAAAAAAAAGCAAAAAAAATATATGAAAATTGGGAAACAAATTTTAGCGGAAAATGAAAAAAAAGCAAAGAAAGATATGAAAATCGGGATTTTTTCTTTAGCGGAAAAAGAATAAAAAGCAAAAGAAAAAAAGAAAATCGGGAATTTTTTTTAGCGGAAAATGAAAAAAAAGCAAAAAAAATATATGAAAATCGGGATTTTTTTTTTACCGGAAAAAAGAATAAAAAGCAAAAAAAATATATGAAAATCGGGATTTTTTTTCAGCGGAAAAAGAATAAAAAGCAAAAAAAATATATGAAAATCGGGAATTTTTTTTTAGCGGAAAAAGAATAAAAAGCAAAAAAAATATATGAAAATCGGGATTTTTTTTTAGCGGAAAATGAAAAAGATAAAATTTCAATGAAATTTTTTTAAAAAAAGCAAAAAAAATATATGAAAATCGGGAGTTTTTTTTCAGCGGAAAATGAAAAAGATAAAATTTCAATGAAATTTTAACGAAAAAATAGCAAAAAAAATATATGAAAATCGGGATTTTTTTTTCAGCGGAAAATGAAAAAGATAAAATTTCAATGAAATTTTAACGAAAAAATAGCAAAAAAAATATATTAAAATCGGGATTTTTTTTTAGCGGAAAATGAAAAAAAAGCAAAACAAATATATGAAAATAGGGAATTTTTTTTCAGCGGAAAATGAAAAAGATAAAATTTCAATGAAATTTTTTTTAAAAAAGCAAAAAAAATATATGAAAATCGGGAATTTTTTTTTAGCGGAAAATGAAAAAAAAGCAAAAAAAAGATATGAAAATCGGGAATTTTTTTTTAGCGGAAAATGAAAAAAAAGCCAAAAAAATATATGAAAATCGGGATTTTTTCTTTAGCGGAAAAAGAATAAAAAGCAAAAGAAAAAAAAAGAAAATCGGGAATTTTTTTTTAGCGGAAAATTAAAAAAAAGCAAAAAAAATATATGAAAATCGGGATTTTTTTTTTAGCGGAAAAAAGAATAAAAAGCCAAAAAAATATATGAAAATCAGGAATTTTTTTTTAGCAGGAACTGAAAAAGATAAAATTCCGATGAAATTTTAATGAAAAAAAAGCAAAAAAAATATATGAAAATCGGGATTTTTTTTTTGCGGAAAATGAAAAAAAAGACAAAAAAAATATATGAAAATCGGGAATTTTTTTTTAGCGGAAAATGAAAAAAAAGCAAACAAAATATAGGAAAATCAGGATTTTTTTTTACAGGAAAAAAGAATAAAAAGCAAAAGAAATATATGAAAATCGGGATTTTTTTTCAGCGGAAAAAGAATAAAAAGCAAAAAAAATATATGAAAATCGGGAAATTTTTTTTAGCGGAAAATGAAAAAAAAGCCAAAAAAATATATGAAAATCGGGATTATTTTTTTTAGCGGAAAATGAAAGAGATAAAATTTCAATGAAATTTTAATGAAAAAAAAGCAAAAAAAATATATGAAAATTGGGAAAAAAAATTCAGCGGAAAATGAAAAAAAAGCAAAGAAAGATATGAAAATCGGGATTTTTTCTTTAGCGGAAAAAGAATAAAAAGCAAAAGAAAAAAAAGATAATCGGGAATTTTTTTTTAGCGGAAAATGAAAAAAAAGCAAAAAAAATATATGAAAATCGGGATTTTTTTTTAGCGGAAAAAAGAATAAAAAGCAAAAAAAATATATGAAAATCGGGATTTTTTTTTTAGCGGAAAATGAAAAAAAAGCAAAAGAAAAAAAAAGAAAATCGGGAATTTTTTTTTAGCGGAAAATGAAAAAAAAGCAAAAAAAATATATGATAATCGGGATTTTTTTTTTAGCGGAAAAAGAAAAAAAAGCAAACAAATATATGAAAATCAGGAAATTTTTTGCTAGCGGAAAATGAAAAAGATAAAATTTCAATGAAATTTTAACAAAAAAAAGCAAAATAAATATATGAAAATCGGGATTTTTTTTTTACCGGAAAAAAGAATAAAAGGCAAAAAAAATATATGAAAATCGGGATTTTTTTTTAGCGGAAAAAAGAATAAAAAGCAAAAAAAATATATGAAAATCGGGATTTTTTTTTTAGCGGAAAATGAAAAAAAAGCAAAAGAAAAAAAAAGAAAATCGGGAATTTTTTTTTAGCGGAAAATGAAAAAAAAGCAAAAAAAATATATGATAATCGGGATTTTTTTTTTAGCGGAAAAAGAAAAAAAAGCAAACAAATATATGAAAATCAGGAAATTTTTTGCTAGCGGAAAATGAAAAAGATAAAATTTCAATGAAATTTTAACAAAAAAAAGCAAAATAAATATATGAAAATCGGGATTTTTTTTTTACCGGAAAAAAGAATAAAAGGCAAAAAAAATATATGAAAATCGGAAATTTTTTTTTAGCGGAAAATGAAAAAAAAAGCAAAAAAAATATATGAAAATCGGGAAAAAAATTTTAACGGAAAATGAAAAAAAAGTAAAAGAAATATATGAAAATCGGGATTTTTTTTTAGCGGAAAATGAAAAAGATAAAATTTCAATGAAATTTAAATGAAAAAAAAGCAAAAAAAATATATGAAAATCGGGAATTTTTTTTAGCGGAAAATGAAAAAGAAGCAAAAAAAATATATGAAAATCGGGAGTTTTTTTTCTGCGGAAAATGAAAAAAAAGCAAAAAAAATATATGAAAATCGGGATTTTTTTTTCAGCGGAAAATGAAAAAGATAAAATTTCAATGAAATTTAAACGAAAAAATAGCAAAAAAAATATATGAAAATCGGGATTTTTTTTTAGCGGAAAATGAAAAAAAAGCAAAACAAATATATGAAAATAGGGATTTTTTTTCCAGCGGAAAATGAAAAAGATAAAATTTCAATGAAATTTTTTTTAAAAAAGCAAAAAAAATATATGAAAATCGGGAATTTTTTTTTAGCGGAAAATGAAAAAAAAGCAAAAAAAAGATATGAAAATCGGGAATTTTTTTTTAGCGGAAAATGAAAAAAAAGCCAAAAAAATATATGAAAATCGGGATTTTTTCTTTAGCGGAAAAAGAATAAAAAGCAAAAGAAAAAAAAAGAAAATCGGGAATTTTTTTTTAGCGGAAAATTAAAAAAAAGCAAAAAAAATATATGAAAATCGGGATTTTTTTTTTAGCGGAAAAAAGAATAAAAAGCCAAAAAAATATATGAAAATCAGGAATTTTTTTTTAGCACTAACTGAAAAAGATAAAATTCCGATGAAATTTTAATGAAAAAAAAGCAAAAAAAATACATGAAAATCGGGAAAATTTTTTTAGCGGAAAATGAAAAAAAAGCAAAAAAAAGATATGAAAATCGGGAATTTTTTTTTAGCGGAAATTGAAAAAAAAGCCAAAAAAATACATGAAAATCGGGATTTTTTCTTTAGCGGAAAAAGAATAAAAAGCAAAAGAAAAAAAAAGAAAATCGGGAATTTTTTTTTAGCGGAAAATGAAAAAAAAGCAAAAAAAATATATGAAAATCGGGAATTTTTTTTTTAGCGGAAATTGAAAAAAAAGCCAAAAAAATATATGAAAATCAGGATTTTTTTTTAGCAGGAAATGAAAAAGATAAAATTCCGATGAAATTTTAATGAAAAAAAAGCAAAAAAAATATATGAAAATCGGGATTTTTTTTTTGCGGAAAATGAAAAAAAAGACAAAAAAAATATATGAAAATCGGGAATTTTTTTTTAGCGGAAAATGAAAAAAAAGCAAAAAAAATATATGATAATCGGGATTTTTTTTTTAGCGGAAAAAGAAAAAAAAGCAAAAAAATATATGAAAATCAGGAAATTTTTTGCTAGCGGAAAATGAAAAAGATAAAATTTCAATGAAATTTTAACAAAAAAAAGCAAAATAAATATATGAAAATCGGGATTTTTTTTTAGCGGAAAAAAGAATAAAAAGCAAAAAAAATATATGAAAATCGGGATTTTTTTTCAGCGGAAAAAGAATAAAAAGACAAAAAAAATATATGAAAATCGGGAAATTTTTTTTAGCGTAAAAAGAATAAAAAGACAAAAAAAATATATGAAAATCGGGAATTTTTTTTTAGCGGAAAATGAAAAAAAAGCAAAAAAAATATATGATAATCGGGATTTTTTTTTTAGCGGAAAAAGAAAAAAAAGCAAAAAAATATATGAAAATCAGGAAATTTTTTGCTAGCGGAAAATGAAAAAGATAAAATTTCAATGAAATTTTAACAAAAAAAAGCAAAATAAATATATGAAAATCGGGAATTTTTTTTTAGCGGAAAATGAAAAAAAAGCCAAAAAAATATATGAAAATCGGGATTACTTTTTTTAGCGGAAAATGAAAGAGATAAAATTTCAATGAAATTTTAATGAAAAAAAAGCAAAAAAAATATATGAAAATTGGGAAACAAATTTTAGCGGAAAATGAAAAAAAAGCAAAGAAAGATATGAAAATCGGGATTTTTTCTTTAGCGGAAAAAGAATAAAAAGCAAAAGAAAAAAAAGATAATCGGGAATTTTTTTTTAGCGGAAAATGAAAAAAAAGCAAAAAAAATATATGAAAATCGGGATTTTTTTTTAGCGGAAAAAAGAATAAAAAGCAAAAAAAATATATGAAAATCGGGATTTTTTTTTTAGCGGAAAATGAAAAAAAAGCAAAAGAAAAAAAAAGAAAATCGGGAATTTTTTTTTAGCGGAAAATGAAAAAAAAGCAAAAAAAATATATGATAATCGGGATTTTTTTTTTAGCGGAAAAAGAAAAAAAAGCAAACAAATATATGAAAATCAGGAAATTTTTTGCTAGCGGAAAATGAAAAAGATAAAATTTCAATGAAATTTTAACAAAAAAAAGCAAAATAAATATATGAAAATCGGGATTTTTTTTTTACCGGAAAAAAGAATAAAAGGCAAAAAAAATATATGAAAATCGGAATTTTTTTTTTAGCGGAAAAAGAAAAAAAAAGCAAAAAAAATATATGAAAATCGTGAAAAAAATTTTAACGGAAAATGAAAAAAAAGTAAAAGAAATATATGAAAATCGGGATTTTTTTTTAGCGGAAAATGAAAAAGATAAAATTTCATAAAATTTTAATGAAAAAAAAGCAAAAAAAATATATGAAAATCGGGAATTTTTTTTAGCGGAAAATGAACATATGAAAATCGGGATTTTTTTTTTAGCGGAAAATTAAAAAAAAGCAAAAAAAAGATATGAAAATCGGGAAATTTTTTTTAACGGAAAATGAAAAAAAAGCAAAAGAAATATATGAAAATCGGGATTTTTTTTTAAAAATTTCATCGAAATTTTATCTTTTTTCATTTTCCGCTAAAAAAAAAAATCCCGATTTTCATATATTTTTTTTTGCTTTTTTTCCATTTTCCGCTAAAAAAAAATTCCCGTTTTTCATATATTTTTTTTGCTTTTTTTGTTAAAATTTCAATGAAATTTTATCTTTTTCTTTTTCGGCTAAAAAAAAATCCCGATTTTCATATATTTTTTTTGCTTTTTTTTTCATTTTCCGCTAAAAAAAAAATCCCGATTTTCATATATTTTTTTTGATTTTTTTTTATTAAAATTTCATCGGAATTTTATCTTTTTCATTTCCTGCTAAAAAAAATTTCCTGATCTTCATATATTTTTTTTGCTTTTTATTCTTTTTCCGCTAAAAAAAATAATCCTGATTTTCATATATTTTTTTTGCTTTTTTTTTCATTTTCCGCTAAAAAAAAATTCCCGATTTTCTTTTTTTTTCTTTTGCTTTTTATTCTTTTTCCGCTAAAAAAAAATTCCCGATTTTCATATATTTTTTTGGCTTTTTTTTTATTTTCCGCTAAAAAAAATAATCCCGATTTTCATATATTGTTTTTGCTTTTTTTTCATTTTCCGCTAAACAAAATTTCCCGATTTTCATATTTTTTTTGCTTTTTTTTCATTTTCCGCTAAAAAAAAATTCCCGATTTTCATATATTTTTTTTGCTTTTTTTTCATTTTCCGCTAAAAAAAAAATCACGATTTTCATATATTTATTTTGCTTTTTTTATGTTAAAATTTCATTGAAATTTTATCTTTTTCATTTTCCGCTAGAAAAAAAATCCCGATTTTCATATATTTTTTTTTCTTTTTCCGCTAAAAAAAAATTTCCTGATTTTCATATATTTTTTTGCTTTTTTTTCATTTTCCGCTAAAAAAAAATTCCCGATTTTCTTTTTTTTTCTTTTGCTTTTTATTCTTTTTCCGCTAAAAAAAAAATCCCGATTTTCATATATTTTTTTTGCTTTTTTTTCATTTTCCGCTACAAAAAAATTCCCGATTTTCATATGTTTTTTTTGCTTTTTTTTAAAAAATTTCATCGAAATTTTTTCTTTTTTCATTTTCCGCTAAAAAAAAAATCCCGATTTTCATATATTTTTTTTTCTTTTTCCGCTAAAAAAAAATTTCCTGATTTTCATATATTTTTTTGCTTTTTTTTCATTTTCCGCTAAAAAAAAATTCCCGATTTTCTTTTTTTTTCTTTTGCTTTTTATTCTTTTTCCGCTAAAAAAAAAATCCCGATTTTCATATATTTTTTTTGCTTTTTTTTCATTTTCCGCTACAAAAAAATTCCCGATTTTCATATGTTTTTTTTGCTTTTTTTTTAAAAATTTCATCGAAATTTTTTCTTTTTTCATTTTCCGCTAAAAAAAAAATCCCGATTTTCATATATTTTTTTGGCTTTTTTTTCATTTTCCGCTTAAAAAAAATTTCCCGATTTTCATATCTTTTTTTGCTTTTTTTTCATTTTCCGCTAAAAAAAAATTCCCGATTTTCATATATTTTTTTCCCTTTTTTTTCATTAAAATTTCATTGAAATTTTATCTCTTTCATTTTCCGCTGAAAAAAATAATCCTGATTTTCATATATTTTTTTGGCTTTTTTTTCATTTTCCGCTAAACAAAATTTCCCGATTTTCATATCTTTTTTTGCTTTTTTTTCATTTTCCGCTAAAAAAAAATTCCCGATTTTCATATATTTTTTTCCCTTTTTTTTCATTAAAATTTCATTGAAATTTTATCTCTTTCATTTTCCGCTAAAAAAAATAATCCCGATTTTCATATATTTTTTTTGCTTTTTTTTCATTTTCCGCTAAACAAAATTTCCCGATTTTCATATATTTTTTTTTGCTTTTTATTCTTTTTCCGCTGAAAAAAAAATCCCGATTTTCAAATATTTATTTTGCTTTTTTTTGTTAAAATTTCATTGAAATTTTATCTTTTTCATTTTCCGCTAGAAAAAAAATTTCCTGATTTTCATATATTTTTTTTTCTTTTTCCGCTAAAAAAAAAATCCCGATTATCATATATTTTTTTTGCTTTTTTTTCATTTTCCGCTAAAAAAAAATTCCCGATTTTCTTTTTTTTTCTTTTGCTTTTTATTCTTTTTCCGCTAAAAAAAAAATCCCGATTTTCATATATTTTTTTTGCTTTTTTTTCATTTTCCGCTACAAAAAAATTCCCGATTTTCATATGTTTTTTTTGCTTTTTTTTAAAAAATTTCATCGAAATTTTTTCTTTTTTCATTTTCCGCTAAAAAAAAAATCCCGATTTTCATATATTTTTTTGGCTTTTTTTTCATTTTCCGCTAAAAAAAATTTCCCGATTTTCATATCTTTTTTTGCTTTTTTTTCATTTTCCGCTGAAAAAAAATTCCCGATTTTCAGATATTTTTTTCCCTTTTTTTTCATTAAAATTTCATTGAAATTTTATCTCTTTCACTTTCCGCTGAAAAAAATAATCCTGATTTTCATATATTTTTTTGGCTTTTTTTTCATTTTCCGCTAAAAAAAATTTCCCGATTTTCATATCTTTTTTTGCTTTTTTTTCATTTTCCGCTAAAAAAAAATTCCCGATTTTCATATATTTTTTTCCCTTTTTTTTCATTAAAATTTCATTGAAATTTTATCTCTTTCATTTTCCGCTGAAAAAAATAATCCTGATTTTCATATATTTTTTTGGCTTTTTTTTCATTTTCCGCTAAACAAAATTTCCTGATTTTCATATATTTTTTTTTGCTTTTTATTCTTTTTCCGCTGAAAAAAAATCCCGATTTTCATATATTTTTTTTGCTTTTTATTCTTTTTTCCGCTAAAAAAAAAATCCCGATTTTCATATATTTTTTTGATTTTTATTCTTTTTTCCGCTAAATTTTTTTTACCGATTCTCGTATATTATTATTGCTTTTTTTGTTAAAATTTCAATGAAATTTTATCTTTTTCTTTTTCCGCTAAAAAAAAAATCCTGATTTTCATATAGGTTTTTTGCTTTTTTTTCATTTTCCGCTAAAAAAAAATCCCGATTTTCATATATTTTTTTTTGTCTTTTTTTTCATTTTCCGCCAAAAAAAAATCCCGATTTTCATATATTTTTTTTGCTTTTTTTTCATTAAAATTTCATCGGAATTTTATCTTTTTCATTTCCTGCTAAAAAAAAATTCCTGATTTTCATATATTTTTTTTGCTTTTTATTCTTTTTTCCGCTAAAAAAAAATATCCCGATTTTCATATATTTTTTTTGCTTTTTTTTCATTTTCCGCTAAAAAAAAATTCCCGATTTTCTTTTTTTTTCTTTTGCTTTTTATTCTTTTTACGCTAAAGAAAAAATCCCGATTTTCATATATTTTTTTTGCTTTTTATTCTTTTTTCCGCTAAAAAAAAATATCCCGATTTTCATATATTTTTTTTGCTTTTTTTGAATTTTCCGCTAAAAAAAATCCCGATTTTCATATATTTTTTTGGCTTTTTTTTCGTTAAAATTTCATTGAAATTTTATCTCTTTCATTTTCCGCTGAAAAAAATAATCCTGATTTTCATATATTTTTTTGGCTTTTTTTTCATTTTCCGCTAAAAAAAAATTCCCGATTTTCATATATTTTTTTTTGCTTTTTATTCTTTTTCCGCTGAAAAAAAATCCCGATTTTCATATATTTTTTTTGCTTTTTATTGTTTTTTCCGCTAAAAAAAAATCCCGATTTTCATATATTTGTTTTGCTTTTTATTCTTTTTTCCGCTAAAAAAAAATCCTGATTTTCATATATTTTTTTTACTTTTTTTTTCATTTTCCGCTAAAAAAAATTCCCGATTTTCATATATTTTTTTTGTCTTTTTTTTCATTTTCCGCAAAAAAAAAATCCCGATTTTCATATATTTTTTTTGCTTTTTTTTCATTAAAATTTCATCGGAATTTTATCTTTTTCAGTTGCTGCTAAAAAAAAATTCCTGATTTTCATATATTTTTTTTGCTTTTTATTCTTTTTTCCGCTAAAAAAAAAATCCCGATTTTCATATATTTTTTTTGCTTTTTTTTAATTTTCCGCTAAAAAAAAATTCCCGATTTTCTTTTTTTTTCTTTTGCTTTTTATTCTTTTTCCGCTAAAGAAAAAATCCTGATTTTCATATATTTTTTTGGCTTTTTTTTCATTTTCCGCTAAAAAAAAATTCCCGATTTTCATATATTTTTTTTGCTTTTTTTTCATTTTCCGCTAAAAAAAAATTCCCGATTTTCATATATTTTTTTTGCTTTTTTTTAAAAAATTTCATTGAAATTTTATCTTTTTCATTTTCCGCTGAAAAAAAATCCCTATTTTCATATATTTGTTTTGCTTTTTTTTCATTTTCCGCTAAAAAAAAATCCCGATTTTCATATATTTTTTTTGCTATTTTTTCGTTAAAATTTCATTGAAATTTTATCTTTTTCATTTTCCGCTGAAAAAAAACTCCCGATTTTCATATATTTTTTTTGCTTTTTTTAAAAAAATTTCATTGAAATTTTATCTTTTTCATTTTCCGCTAAAAAAAAATCCCGATTTTCATATATTTCTTTTGCTTTTTTTTCATTTTCCGTTAAAATTTTTTTCCCGATTTTCATATATTTTTTTTGCTTTTTTTTCATTTTCCGCTAAAAAAAAAATCCCGATTTTCATATATTTATTTTGCTTTTTTTTGTTAAAATTTCATTGAAATTTTATCTTTTTCATTTTCCGCTAGCAAAAAATTTCCTGATTTTCATATATTTTTTTGCTTTTTTTTCTTTTTCCGCTAAAAAAAAATTCCCGATTTTCATATATTTTTTTTGCTTTTTTTTCATTTTCCGCTAAAAAAAAATTCCCGATTTCCTTTTTTTTCTTTTACTTTTTATTCTTTTTCCGCTAAAGAAAAAATCCCGATTTTCATATCTTTCTTTGCTTTTTTTTCATTTTCCGCTAAAAATTTTTTCCCAATTTTCATATATTTTTTTTGCTTTTTTTTCATTTTCCGCTAAAAAAAAATTCCCGATTTTCATATTTTTTTTGCTTTTTTTTCATTTTCCGCTAAAAAAAAATTCCCGATTTTCATATTTTTTTTGCTTTTTTTTCATTTTCCGCTAAAAAAAAATCCTGATTTTCATATATTTTTTTTGCTATTTTTTCGTTAAAATTTCATTGAAATTTTATCTTTTTCATTTTCCGCTAGCAAAAAATTTCCTGATTTTCATATATTTTTTTGCTTTTTTTTCTTTTTCCGCTAAAAAAAAATTCCCGATTTTCATATATTTTTTTTGCTTTTTTTTCATTTTCCGCTAAAAAAAAATTCCCGATTTTCTTTTTTTTTCTTTTGCTTTTTATTCTTTTTCCGCTAAAAAAAAATTCCTGATTTTCATATATTTTTTTTTGCTTTTTATTCTTTTTCCGCTGAAAAAAAATCCCGATTTTCATATATTTTGTTTGCTTTTTATTCTTTTTTCCGCTAAAAAAAAATCCCGATTTTCATATATTTTTTTTGCTTTTTTTTCATTTTCCGCTAAAAAAAAATTCCCGATTTCCTTTTTTTTCTTTTACTTTTTATTCTTTTTCCGCTAAAGAAAAAATCCCGATTTTCATATCTTTCTTTGCTTTTTTTTCATTTTCCGCTAAAATTTTTTTCCCAATTTTCATATATTTTTTTTGCTTTTTTTTCATTAAAATTTCATTGAAATTTTATCTCTTTAATTTTCCTTTTTTTTGTTCATTTTCCGCTAAAAAAAATTTCCCGATTTTCATATATTTTTTTTGCTTTTTTTTCATTTTCCGCTAAAAAAAAAATCACGATTTTCATATATTTTTTTTGCTTTTTTTTTGTTAAAATTTCATTGAAATTTTATCTTTTTCATTTTCCGCTAGAAAAAAAATCCCGATTTTCATATATTTCTTTTGCTTTTTTTTCATTTTCCGTTAAAAATTTTTTTTTCCGATTTTCATATATTTTTTTTGCTTTTTTTTCAATAAAATTTCATTGAAATTTTATCTATTTCATTTTCCGCTAAAAAAAAGAATCCCGATTTTCATATATTTTTTTGCTTTTTTTTCATTTTCCGCTAAAAAAAAATTCCCGATTTTCATATTTTTTTTGCTTTTTTTTCATTTTCCGCTAAAAAAAAATCCTGATTTTCATATATTTTTTTTGCTTTTTTTTCGTTAAAATTTCATTGAAATTTTATCTTTTTCATTTTCCGCTAGAAAAAAAATCCCGATTTTCATATATTTTTTTTACTTTTTTTTCATTTTCCACTAAAAAAAAATTCCCGATTTTCATATATTTTTTTTGCTTTTTTTTCATTTTCTGCTAAAAAAAAATTCCTGATTTTCATATATTTATTTTGCTTTTTTTTTGTTAAAATTTCATTGAAATTTTATCTTTTTCATTTTCCGCTAGAAAAAAAATCCCGATTTTCATATATTTTTTTTGCTTTTTTTTCATTTTCCGCTAAAAAAAAAATCCCGATTTTCATATATTTTTTTTGCTTTTTATTCTTTTTCCGCTGAAAAAAAAATCCCGATTTTCATATATTTTTTTTGCTTTTTTTTCATTTTCCGCTAAAAAAAAATTCCCGATTTTCATATATTTTTTTTGCTTTTTTTTTGTTAAAATTTCATTGAAATTTTATCTTTTTCATTTTCCGCTAGAAAAAAAATCCCGATTTTCATATATTTCTTTTGCTTTTTTTTAATTTTCCGCTAAAAAAAAATCCCGATTTTCATATATTTTTTTTGCTTTTTTTTCGTTAAAATTTCATTGAAATTTTATCTTTTTCATTTTCCGCTAAAAAAAAAATCCCGATTTTCATATATTTTTTTTGCTTTTTATTCTTTACGCTACAAAAAATTTCCCGATTTTCATATATTTTTTTTGCTTTTTTTTCATTTTCCGCTAAAAAAAAAAATCCCGATTTTCATATATTTTTTGCTTTTTTTTCATTTTCCGATAAAAAAAATTTCCCGATTTTCATATATTTTTTTTTGCTTTACTAAAAATTCATTGAAATTTCCCCACAAAAATTTACGTTACAAAAAAAAAAAATTATTTTAAGATTTTCGGGATTTATTTTATTCCAATTTCATCATTTTTTTAAGCGTGATTTTCAATTTACGCTAAAAATTTTTTTTTTTTTATTTTATAAAAGATGTTTTTTTGATTTTTAAAGTTGTTTTTTTTATTAAAAAATTCATCGAAATTTCCCCCAAAATTTGTTACGCTAAACATAAATTAAAAAAAATAAATTATTTTCAGATTTTCGGGATTTATTTTATTCAAATTTTATCGATTTTAAATCGTGATTTTTCATTTTTCTCTAATTTTATTATTATTTTTTTTTTTACAAAAGATGTTTTGTTGATTTTTTAATGTTTTTATTCATTAAAAATACATCGAAATTTCCCCCCAAAAAATTACGATAAAAAATAAAAAATAATCAAATTATTTTCAGATTTTCGGATTTATTTTATTCAAATTTTATTGATTTTAAATCGTGATTTTTCATTTTCGCTAAATTTTAAAAAATGTTTTTGTTACAAAAGATGTTTTGTTGATTTTTTAAGGTTTTTTTAAATTAAAAATTCATCGAAATTTCCCCCAAAAACAATTACGCTAAAAAAAACAAATAAAAAAATTATTTTAAGATTTTCGGGATTTATTTTATTCAAATTTCATCATTTTTTTAAGGGTGATTTTCATTTTTCGCTAAAAATATGTTTTTTATTTTTTTCACAAAAGAATTTTTTTTAATTTTTAAAAAAAAATTTAATTAAAAATTCATCGAGATATTCCCACAAAAATTTACTTTAAAAAAAACAAAACAAGAACAGTATTTTCAGATTTTCGGGATTTAATTTATGCAAATTTCATTGATTTTTAAATGTGATTTTCATTTTTCGCTAAAAACTTTTTTCTTTTTTTTACAAAAGATGTTTGTTTCATTTTTAAAGTTTTTTTTCATTAAAAATTCATTGAAATTGCCCCACAAAAATTTACGCTACAAAATAAATAAATAAAAAAATTATTTTAAGATTTTCGGGATTTATTTTATACAAATTTCATAATTTTTTTCTCGTGATTTTAATTTTTCGCTAAAAATTTTTTTTTTTTTATTTTAGAAAAGATGTTTGTTTTATTTTTAAAGTTTTTTTTTATTGAAAATTCATCGAAATTTCCCCACAAAAATTTACGCTACAAAGAAAAAAAAAATTATTTAAGATTTTCGGGATTTATATAATTAAACTTTCATCGATTTTAAATCATGATTTTTCATTTTTCGGTTGATTTAAAACAATATTTTTTTTTACAAAAGATGTTTGTTTTATTTTTAAATTTTTTTTTTTATTAAATATATTCATCGAAATTTCCCCTCAAAAATTTACGCTACCAAAAAACAAAAAACAAAAATATTTTCAGATTTTGGGGATTTATTTATTCAAATTTCATCATTTTTTTAAGCGTGATTTTCATTTTTCGCTAAAAAATTATTTCTTTTATTTTAGAAAAGATGTTTTTGGCATTTTTTTTTTTATTAAAAATTCATCGAAATTTCCCCCAAAATTTGTTACGCTAAACAAAAATTAATAACAAAAATATTTTCAGATTTTCGGGATTTATTTTATTCAAATTTTATCGATTTTAAATCGTGATTTTTCATTTTTTGCTAAATTTTTTATTTTTATCTTTTTACAAAAGATAATTTTTTTTATTTTTAAAGTTTTTTTTCATTAAAAATTCATCGAAATTTCCCCCACAAAAATTTACGCTCAAAAAAAAAAATTAATAACAAATTATTTTAAGATTTTCGGGATTTATTTTATTCAAATTTCATCATTTTTTTAAGCGTGATTTTCATTTTTCGCTATAAATTTGTTTTCTTTTATTTTAGAGAAGATGATTTTTTTATTTTTAAAGTTTTTTTTTTATTAAAAATTCATCGAAATTTCCCCCAAATTTTTTTACGCTAAACAAAAATTAATAAAAAAGTTATTTTCAGATTTTCGAGATTTTTTTTCGATTTTTTATGAATAAAAAGCCTCTAAAAATCTAAAAATCGTGATGTTTTGTTTAAAAAAAAAATTTTAATTTTTTTTTACGAAAAGTGAAAAATCTCGATTTAAAATCGATGAAATTTGAATTGAAAAAAAACCCTGTAAATCTGAAAATCAATTTAAAAAAAAAATTTGGGTTGGAAAATAGAAAATGCAATTTCGATGAATTTTTTATGAAAAAAAAGTCTTAAAAATTCCAAAAATCACGATGTTTTGTTAAATAAAAAAATTTTTTTTATTGAAAAGTGAAAAATCACAATTAAAAATCGATAAAATTTGAATAAATAATCCCAAAAATCTGAAAATTATTTGTTTATATATATATTTTTTTAGCGGAAAAATAAAAATGCAATTTCGAGAGGTTTTTTTTATGAATAAAAAGCCTTAAAAAATCTAAAAATCGTAATGTTTTGTTTAAAAAAAAATTTTAAAGTTTTTTACGAAAAGTGAAAAATCTCGATATAAAATCGATGAAATTTGAATTTAAAAAAACCTGTAAATCTGAAAATCAATTTTAAAACATTTTTTTGGGTGGTAAATGAAAAATGCAATTTCGATGAATTTTTTATGAAAAAAAAGCCATAAAAAATCCAAAAATAAGGATTTTTTCTTAAAAAAAAAAAGGAAAAAAGTTTTTAGCGAAAAGTGAAAAATCACGATTAAAAATGGATGAAATTTGAATAATACAAACCCGGAAAAAACATTTTTTGTAAAATTAAAAAATTGCAATTTCGATGATTTTTCTAAAAACAAAGCCTTAACAAATTTTTAAAATCATGATGTTTTGTTAAAAATTACTTCAAATATGAGTTTTAAGCGGAAAATGAAAAATCACGATTTAAAATCGATGAAATCTGAATTTTTTTAATTTATTTTTTTAGCATAAAATTTTTTCGGGAAATTTCGATGAATTTTTAATGAACAAAAAATTTTTAAAAAATCATGATGTTTAGTAAAAAAAATAAAAATGTTTATAGCGAATAATAAACAATCACGATTTAAAATCAATGAAATTTGATTAAAATAAATCCCAAAAATATGAAAATATTTTTTTAACGTAAATTCTTTTGGGGGAAATTACGATGAATTTTTAATGAAAAAAAACTTTAAAAAGTTTTTTAAAAAAACATCTTTTGTAAAAAGAAAAAAAAAATGTTTAGCAAAAAATGAAAATCACCCTTAAAAAGTGATGAAATTTGAAAAAAATAAATGCCGAAAATATGAAAAACAAAATTTATTGTTAATTTTTTAACGTAAATTTTCAAGGGGAAAATTTCGATGAATTTTAATCAAAAACTTAATAAATAAAAAAAACATCTTTTGTTTAGCGAAAAATTAAAAATCACAATTAAAAATCAATGAAATTAAAATAATAAAAAAACTCGGAAAATCGGAAAATCAATCTTTAAAAATATTTTTCGGCGCAAAATGAAAAATTGAAATTTCAATGAATTTTTATGAAAAAAAGGCTTAAAAAATCCCAAAGTCATGATGTTTTGTTAAACAAAAAAAACAACACTTTTAGTGAAAAATGAAAAATCACGATTCAAAATCGATGAAATTTGAATAAAACAAATACCGAAAATCGGAAAATAATTTTTCGTTTATTTTTTGCTGAGCATAAATTGTTTTGGCGAAATTTTGATGAATTTTTAATGAAAAAAAATCTTTAAAAATAAAAAAAAACATCTTTTGTAAAAAAAAACAAAAACAAATTTTGAGCGAAAAATGAAAATCACGCTTAAAAAATGATGAAATTTGAATAAAATAAATCCCGAAAATCTGAAAATAATTTGTTATTAATTTTTTTTTTAGCGTAAATTTTTTGGAGGAAATTTCGATGAATTTTTAATGAAAAAAAACTTTAAAAATTAAAAAAAAATCTTTTATAAAAAAAACCAAAAAACAATTTAGCGAAAAATGAAAATCACGATTAAAAATCAAATAAATTAAAATAATAAAAAAAAACCTAATTCGGAAAATCAATTTTTTATTTTGCTGTCATCGCAAAATGAAAAATTGAAATTTCGATGAATGTTCATGAAAAACAATCCTTAAAAAATCCAAAAATCATGATGTTTTGTTACAAATAAACCAACAAACTTTTAGCGAAAAATGAAAAATCAGATTGAAAATCGATGAAATTTGAATAAAATAAATGCCGAAAATCTGAAAATAATTTGTTATTAATTTTTTTTTTTAGCGTAAATTTTTGTGGGGGAAATTTCGATGAATTTTTAATGAAAAAAAACTTTAAAAATAAAAAAAATCATCTTTTGTAAAAAAAAAAAAAAAAACAATTTAGCGAAAAATGAAAATCACGATTGAAAATCAATTAAATTAAAATAATAAAAAAAAAACCTAATTCGGAAAATCAATTTTTTATTTTGCTGTCATCGCAAAATGAAAAATTGAAATTTCAATGAATTTTCATAAAAAAAAATCCTTACAAAATCCAAAAATCATGATGTTTTGTTACAAATAAACCAACAAACTTTTAGCGAAAAATGAAAAATCAGATTGAAAATCGATGAAATTTGAATAAAATAAATCCCGAAAATCTGAAAATAATTTTTGGATTTTTTATTTTTTACCGTAAATTGTTTTGGGGAAATTTCGATGAATTTTTATGAAAAAAAATCCTTAAAAAATCCAAATATAATGATGTTTTGTGTAAAAAAAAAACAACAAAATTTTAGCAAAAAATAAAAAAAATCACGATTTAAAATCGATGAAATTTGAAGAAGATAAATCCCGAAAATCTGAAAATAATTTTTATATTTTTTATTTTTTAGCTTAATTTTTTTGTGTGGAAATTTCGATGAATTTTTAATGAAAAAAAAACTTTAAAAATAAAAAAATCATCTTTTGTAAAAAAAAACAAAAAACAATTTAGCGAAAAATGAAAATCACGATTAAAAATCAATTAAATTAAAATAATAAAAAAAAAACCTAATTCGGAAAATCAATTTTTTATTTTGCTGTCATCGCAAAATGAAAAATTGAAATTTCGATGAATGTTCATGAAAAAAAATCCTTAAAAAATCCAAAAATCATGATGTTTTGTTACAAATAAACCAACAAACTTTTAGCGAAAAATGAAAAATCAGATTGAAAATCGATGAAATTTGAATAAAATAAATCCCGAAAATCTGAAAATAATTTTTGGATTTTTTATTTTTTAGCGTAAATTTTTTTGGGGAAATTTCGATGAATTTTTATGAAAAAAAATCCTTAAAAAATCCAAATATAATGATGTTTTGTGTAAAAAAAAACAAACAAAATTTTAGCAAAAAATAAAAAAAATCACGATTTAAAATCGATGAAATTTGAAGAAGATAAATCCCGAAAATCTGAAAATAATTTTTATATTTTATATTTTTTAGCGTAATTTTTTTGGGGGAAATTTCGATGAATTTTTAATGAAAAAAAAACTTTAAAAATAAAAAAAATCACGATGTTTTGTTAAAAAAAAAACAACCACTTTTAGCAAAAAATGAAAAATCACGATTTAAAATCGATGAAATTTGAATAAAATAAACCCCGTAAATCTAAAAATCAATTTTTAAAAATATTTTTTTAGGGGGTAAAATGAAAACTGCAATTTCGATGAATTTTTTATGAATAAAAAGCCTTAAAAAATCCAAAAATCATGATGTTTTGTTAACAAAGAAAGAAAAAAGTTCTTTAGCGAAAAATTAAAAAATTAAGATTTAAAATCGATAAAATTTGAATAAAATAAACCCTGTAAATCCTAAAATCACTTTTTAAAAAAAATTTGTGTGGTGAAAAATGAAAAATGCAATTTTGATGATTTTTTTGTGAAAAAAAAGTCTGAAAAAATCCAAAAATCACTTTGTTTTGTTAAATAAAAAAAATAATTTTTTATCGAAAAGTGAAAAATCACAATTAAAAATCGATAAAATTTGAATAAATAAATCCCAAAAATCTGAAAATTATTTGTTTATATTTTTTTTTAGCGGAAAAATAAAAATGCAATTTCGAGAGTTTTTTTTATGAATAAAAAGCCTTAAAAAATCTAAAAATCGTGATGTTTTGTTTAAAAAAAATGTTTAAAAAGTTTTTTACGAAAAGTGAAAAATCTCGATTTAAAATCGATGAAATTTGAATTTAAAAAAACCCCTGTAAATCTGAAAATCAATTTTAAAAATTTGTTTTGGGTGGAAAATGAAAAATGCAATTTCGATGAATTTTTTATGTAAAAAAAGCCATAAAAAATCCAAAAATAAGGATTTTTTGTTAAAAAAAAAAGAAAAAAGTTTTTAGCTAAAAGTGAAAAATCACGATTAAAATTCGATGAAATTTGAATAATACAAACCCGGAAAAAACATTTTTTAGAAAAATAAAAAATTGCAATTTCGATGATTTTTCTAAAAACAAAGCCTTAAAAAAAAAAAAAAAATCATGATGTTTTGTTAAAAAATACTTCAAGTATATGTTTTAAGCGGAAGATGAAAAATCACGATTTAAAATCGATGAAATCTGAATTTTTTTAAAATTTTCTTTTTAGCATAATTTTTTTTTGGAAATTTCGATGAATTTTTAATGAAAAAAAATCAAAATAAAAAAAATCATGATGTTTCACAGCAAAAATAACTTCATTTCTGTTGTTGCGGAAATGAAACGGATTTTGGGTAATATAGATTTCCGCAACGTTTCCGCTCTGCTGAAATGAAGTTATCCGTTTCTGCTTCATTTCCGTAATGGAAATAGTCAGTTGTTTATTTCCGTTGCGTTTTTTAGATGGAAACTACATTTGTATATTTCCATTGTGTTTCCAACAGCAGTAAATTAAAAGATTTTTGGATAGGACAGATTTCCACATCGTTTCCGCATCCGGAATAACAACTACATTCAAACTGCGGAAATATTGCGGAAATGAACAGTACCCAAATTTGGGTACTGTTCATTTCCGCAATATTTCCGCACACTGAATTTTTTTTAAATGTTCATGTAGGCTTAATGCCAATGTGTGTTTTGTTTATGTTTGCAACTCTAACATCTTGCTGAAAACCGTGTCCTGTTCTCTAAATTACAAATATGAATATATTTGGGAAACGGTTATTTGGCCAAATAGCTAATGTTATTAATACAAAATACACAAGAAACAAACCTATAATACTTACTGACAGCATATTGTCTTTGTCTTATCTACATATATTAACATTAATATTAGGTTATTTCATTTTGGAAAACTAAAAGAGTTGACATACATTATGTCGTTTCTAAGGGTCTCAAAATCATAAGAGTATAAAAAATGTTGTTACAATTGCATATAGCTCATATAGCATCTACAAATCAAATTAGGTATTTCCTCTTCCAAACTTCCTTGAGATGTTTACCAAAAATCATTACCCGAAGCCTGCTTAATATTAAAATGATTAAAATGTCAGACAATAACATTATTATGTTCAAATATGTAGTCAAAGGAATTAAACTTAGCAATTTTTAGAAATATTGATTAACATTGAAAGGAAATCAAAATGGTAAAAAAAGGACAACATTGTGATCTGTAAATGTGTAAATTTTTAAAATATATGCAATAAATAATTACATAATTTAAAATATGTCCCGGCCTATATTTTATATACACAGCGTGAGCAGACTACATAATATTTTGAGGTATCTGACGTAGATATTCTTTGACCTAATTTTGTATTTGATTAACTGGAAATATATAATATAAATAACCCGAGGTCTCAAACATTTGGGCTGATTTTGTCATTCAAACGGTCATAAAAGGTAACACAGTGATAGAAATTAGCCATTTTATCTACTAAAATGATCTGTCAAGTGCACTTGCACTTCAGTCGCAGACGTCAGCTGTTAAAGTTGTCTCCCTTCGACCGTCAATGTCACGTCGCCGTTGTTCGCTGCACTGTTTTCAGCTCACAGCTTCTCGACACGAATGATTTGTTCCGTTCTACTTCGACTATTTCCGACAATGACGTCAGGCCATCGAGTCATTTCACTGACGGAACAAGCAGACGACAACGCCTTGTGTTTACAACAAACCCAAGTGCGAGAAGAATCGAGCCTGTTCAGACTTTCGGTTAGATCTACCTGAAGGCGAAACCAAAGCTATTCAAGGACGCTGTGCCCGACATTTCACTGGCCGGCAAAGAAAGTCAGCTGACAGTGACAGACCGACTTGCTCCATTCAAAGTTGGATCAAGACAAGAGAGGAGGCCATTGCACTGTCATGAGAGGTGACGTCTGACATATTTTGATGAAAAGTAGCCTACACGTATGCATGAATAATTGAATATGCTTTATAGTTTATTGCTTAAAAGTAGATATACTTGAAACTAATTAGAATCTATTTTAATTTTCAATAATGTTTTGTTTTTCTCTAGATCTATCTGCCGTAGAAATAGTGACACAATTTTCGCTAATTTCTGGTTCCTCTCATATTTTCGCCATAGACAATGTTTACTGTCCCGTAGAGCTAAGTGCCAAAGGTATTGCAACAATCTCTGTTTTTCTACAGGATCCCATGTTATCAAATACTTATTTCTATTCAATATTTGTTTCAGGTAATAAACGACACTGTCGAAGGTCATCGCAGGACGGCGCCATAAGACCAGGGGAAACGAATCTTGAGTTTCCCCCTGCCTACCGGCGATACTGGGAGAGGCGAGAGAGCAGACACGAGTCAAAGACCTCGTTTCCAATGCCAGGTTTCACGTATTCAGACTTCATTTGTTGAATGTGTTAATTCATACATTAATTGCGTGCAGTGAAATTCTGAAATTATTTCCAAAATAATAGATTTGCAAACATTTTGGATGTCAATTAGCAATTAGTCAAGAAATCATTTAATATATTAAATTCTATTATTGGTAAATTCTAATATAATAATGATATATAATGTCAATATATCAAGGCATAAGGGTAGGTCTAGATGTCACGTGTGAAGGGTAATCTTCATAATAAAATAATTTAAATTTCAATACCTTGACCTGTAAAGAATATTGATGATTAAGTAATTTGTATAAATAAAGCATTCATTCATAATTTAAAAATCCAAGAAATCTGATTGAGGCATGTGGTAAACACCAGTTGGAAAGAGCAAAAGGGATTGTGGTTTATATATCATGTATTAAAAAATAATTCCAATATTTCTTTGAGAGAATGATCATTTTGTGAAAAATCTTAAACTAATATACAATATGTGTATTTTCAGTTGCAGTACCTGCAGGCCAAGGCATGAACTAGATGGGTGCAAACTGTTCCAGTGGTCAGAATAACAAGGACAATACAGACAGTTGCTGCAGACTCAAGTTGACCCCTACAACAGTGTCCTGACATTCTCAAGTATGTTTATATTAGTTACTTAGTTACTGTTTAATATTATTGATCTGATAAAGCCAACACATGTCCTTTTGATTCATTTCTAGCTTATCTCTCTCTCCAGAATTTACATTCTTATAAGCTGGAATTTTGTGTGAAGAATTTTTGGTCAATTGACAATGTAGATTTTAATGTGAACTGATATCAGGTCTAGAAATAAAACCTAGTCCTTCAGCCCCAGGCTAGAAAAAATTACCTTTGGTTAACAAAGTTGGATACTGCTATCCCTGTGGGCCCGAAATAACTTTCGGGGCTAGAAATTATTACAATTAACACTTGTCCTTCGGCCTGAGGCTAGTAAAAATGATGTTGGGCTAGCAAAGGTTAGCTTCAGTTAGCCCTGTGGGCCGCTTAATATTCCTGAATACTTATGAAAGAGCTTAGACACAAAGTATGAGTAGAGATTCCTGTCTTTATCAGCAACAATGGTATCAGATGTGAAACAGTATGATTAATTTGGGAAAATACTTGCCATTGTAGTTCAAACTTATAACTGTTAGATTACTAGCAAATACTGGCTAGTGATACTCATATTGGTCTAGTAAAAATCTGAACGACTGGCCCTGCAGGCTACTATGTGTTTGAGGTTAGTTTCTACCCGTAACTCCTGACTTTAGATTACTCATAGCAATAGACAATCATCTTAACAATTAATTGAATGGCAAAAAGTGTGTCATTCAAACACAGAAGTTTAGATTTATCAATACGGAGTCGACTTTATGGGCTGGTCCAACTTTAACTGGGCAGCAGTACTGTAGTAGTCAAAATAATAACTAAGCCCTGCAGACATATGTTTCAATTTAATTTCTGCACTTGGACATTGAACCAATCTCTGGAAGATTGATATGTAATACATTACAAGTAGTGGCTTGTGAAACTTATTAGGTATTTAAAGGCACTGTAGCATGCATGTGCAGGGATTGGGGAAGACACCTTTGACAATGGGCCATTTTAAGGGATTTGAGTAATTTTCTAGATTTTAAATTGACCATTCTCCGTGCAAAATGGCCCAAATGCCTGAGCATGTTTTTTTTTAAATTATTTTTTTCTAAAATTTTCCATTATTATTAAAGTATTATGAAATATTCAGGGATCGACACTAGCACTAGTCCGCCGGCCCAAGCTAGGCCAGTGAAAATTCAGAAGGGCTAGTGAAATTTGTTTGTATCACTACAGATTAACATATGTCACTAGTTCGAAGTGCTAAAGATTTCCCGTTAGTAAGACCGTTACTCAACCCGATAAGCTGTATCCATAGAAAACGGTTATCCGTTTTGGAATATACCCAATTTAAAAATCTATAAATAGATAACATTTTAAATAGCTCATCAAAAAGATTAATTATATTTCAGCCAAACTATTGACATTCCTAGTATTCCCTACATGAAATGGCCTTTGCTAAAAAATAAAATCATAAAATTTTCAGATTAATTAATACACACAGTTCTTTTATTTTTTTAAAATGATGAAGTCATGACCAAAAATGTCCAGTTTGAAATAAGTCAGTGATAATGTAATAATACAGTGATAATACAATTCACATGCATCATATTTCCTTCAATTCAAATAGAACATATTTATTTCCGGATCAGATCTCTAAAACTATGTGACCTATCTTCCCAAATTTGGTACACTACCTCCCGATATCATGTAGATGTATCTTTTGGGTGTTGGAACTTTGTTAAATTTTATTTGTTCCTGTTTCCATGACAACGATTCATACTTTGTCTTTTTGAAGAGTTATAACTGAAGTTAAATTTGGGGAAGGGAGGAGACATCTGTTTTTACGAGTAAAAAACAACTTCTAGTTTATCCTTGGAACTGTACATTTCATATTCATTCTCATTCAACTTTACACATAAGTTACTCATTCCCATAGATTTGCCTTTCCCATTTTCAATTATGTCAAACTATATTTCGAAGCAGGGGTATGTGAGCTTTGCTTGCTTCTAGTTTTGATTCAGTTTGTAATATAAAAAAAATAATTAAAATTTAAAATAACCTGTAATTTTTTTAGTTAGGAGCACACTTTCTCCTTTACAAAATTTGAGGTCCCCTAAAAAAACCTCTATTTCTTCACCAAATGTAACCATTATAATTTATCCATCAAAATTGCTACAAAATGGTATTGAATATTAGCTAGCTTACAATTTTTTGCGTATATTTACTCATATACAGTTACTTTCAGAAATCTTATTAATGCACTCATTGCAATTTTTCTTTGTGTTAAGAGCATATCTGCTCCTTAATAGGCCTGAATAATTTATGTGTCTGTACCCATTTAAACAGCTGGTTGGAGTTGTACATTTTAAAAGCTTGCAGTAGTTATTTACTAAGGCGCGGTTTTCACTACGTCCAAATAAATCGCATTGCGTTGAAGCATGCAAATTGGGCTTTTACACTACACATGTTTTACATGCAATTTTAATGCAAATATAATAAGTGCGATTGTTTAAGTTCCATATGTTATAATGTATGTTTGTATATATTGATGTACATATACATATACATGTCTGTTGAAAATAACGTTTTGCGTTCTGGTGCGGTTATTTATAACGCATCGCATTAAAAAAACGGACAAAGTGTAAACCCGCCTTAGTGGTATAACTTTTTACAAACAAACTTATCAAGTTTTTTTTTTATCCTTGGATGACTTTTCAGTCATAATATTAGAGTCAAGAATACTTGTCTGGAAATCTTTAGCATTTCAGGCTAGTGTCATATGTTAATTTGTAGGGATACAAACAAATTTCACTAGCCCTGCTGTAAAATTGGAATTTATAATAAAATTTCTCAAATGGATAACATACATGTAAATAAATGTTGCAGTATTGTTACAACACAACAAATAAAACTTAAACTCAATGACTGATTTGTTGAACAAACACAAGATTTACCAACTTTCTGTAAATTAGTACACAGTATTCTGTCTGTACATTTTAAAAGCTTGCAGTAGTTATCTACTTAGGCGCGGTTTACACTACGTCCAAATAAATCGCATTGAGTTGAAGCATGCAAATTGGGCTTTTACACTACACGCGATGTGCATGCGATTTTAATGCAAATATAATAAGTGCGATTGTTTAAATTCAATGTTATAATATAATAAAAATTATATGTTTGTATGTATTGATGTACATATAGATGTCTGTTGGCATAATATTTGTATGACTGTGGTGGGAAATATCCCTTTCAGATAATGAAAATATGACATCATATAGGGAATTCCAATGAGATTTGAATGCGATGCAAATTAAATAGAACATGTTCTATTTTCATCGCATCGCAACCCATGCTAAAAAATGGATGTAGTGTATGACAACTCATTGAAAATAACGTGTTGCGTTCTGGTGTGATTATTTTTAACGCATCGCATTAAAAAAACGAACAAAGTGTAAACCAGACTTAGTGGTACAACTTTTTACTAACAAACTTATCAAGTTTTTTTTTTATTCTTGGCTGACTTTTCACTCATCATATTTGAGTCAAGAATATTTGTCACCATTCCAAACAAATTAACCCTTAACCCTTGGCCATAACTTTGGTATATCCGGGGGCATCCGTGTTTAACAAACACATCTTGTTTGTCATTGTCATTGACTTTCAGAAATTTTGCATTGTATATTTGAGTTAATAAAAGATAATTGTTTAATTAAATCATGTATTTCTGATACCAAAAAATCACAAATCTTAAAATACTGCAGTTCAACTACTATACGTGTGAACCATTTCACCCCTAAATAAATAAATATCAAAATAATACTCCTGAATCAATAAAAAGAGTTCTAAAATGAGTATACATGGTTCTGTTGAGCCATGCAAGTCCATTTCCTATCGAGGGGCCATTTTAATGTGTTCACATTAAAATAGCCGCTTGAAGGTACTTCAAGTAATGTGACTAATGTAGCGATACCTTAATGTAGTAGCGTTAGATGGGGATCTTAGCAAAGAACCACAAAGCCACTGGGTATGAGTCGGATCATGGACTTTATTACAAAGAATGTAATAAACACTCTAATTCTCTAAGCCTGAAACATATTAAAATAACAATATAAGTTTACACTCAACAAATATATACATCACAGGTTAAGTACATTACTTGAAAGACAACTTACATCATAGGAATGATAAATTGATACATTTACCATAATTACATAAGAACTGTATTATACTCCAAAAGCATTACATTAAATACATATCCATACACATACGTATTTGATTAAATATTATATCATTGTCAACACAACCATGACAACTTTCAAAGACAATATACCACTATGCATAATCATACATTATACACAATACGCATTACATGTATAATCTATTAGATACACATTACATGGCATGAATGATAATTACAATATACAGAATACAAATGATGAATGCAAGACAATAATAAATATGCTAAAACAGTACATAGTATCATAAGGGCAACAAAGGTGACAACATACCAGGTTGGTATGACCTGTGCTGCAGAGTGAAACAGCCGCCGTCACTAGCAACCTAGTGACAACGTCACAAGCTACGTCATCTGCAGGATGAATGATACATATGCAGATACTATATATATATAAATATATATATGGTTAAAAGAATAAATACGCTAAAAGCTACATACAACCACATAATCCTAAATACACATACTTACTCACACTCATTCCGTTATGATAATAATTAAGGTAGCAACGTTGTAAGTGAAACCATCCACACTTACCACAAACAATCATGCACACACACATACATTACCCTATGATAGTGAGAAGATAATGCTAATACTGATAATAGCAATAATGCTTTAATATATACTATTAATATGAAGATTACTTCTAATGTTAAGTGATACTTAAAGGATAAATGTAACTTACAGGAATGTTAAGATTAATATATGATCTACTAAGATATAGCACCTACACACCTCACTGTACTGTGAGTACAAACCTTAAACTAACTTAATATAATAACTCACTCTAATGTAAGTTGTAAGAAATACAAAATATAGATATAACTAATTAACTAACATAACTCTCTGTACTGAGTTATGACCTTCAGTAATAAAATCAATATAACCCACTGTACCGTGAGTTATCACATCATACCATATTTACACATAAAGAATAGTACATAATGAACTAATCCTGATCTAAATAATAGCTAATATAACTATCAACCATGAAATGCATACAAATACATAACTAAATATATACACTAGACAAGATATTACTAACCTCAGCAATATGAATAAACACATCCCGATCACCATGATCTCGATCCAAATGATTAAGTGAACCTGGACAACTCAAAATCACATGTCAAACGACATTAACGACATAGCAAAATAGACTGACCACCAGATGATAAGACTTTAACCTATTATAAAACCTATGCTATGCTTGGGTGAACAGAGAACAATAGACCTAACCAGATAGCCTAAGCAAGGGACAAGCTTGGTGGTGATTGCAGTGAAAAAGCATGCAGTGCAAGTTAGTAATGTTGGTTACACTTTAGGTTTAGATTCATATTAGATTGATGTCCTAAAGGGGCTATAGTATTAAAATGTTGAATATAAAATAATGATTAAAAAGATTAAGATATAGCTAATTTCATGAGAATGTGTTTCTCATCAAAACATGACAAACAACTATATCAAGATCACATGTTTATTACTAAAATTATATACACCTTAAAATATTGACTCTGCCACATTAACACTCTGAGTATTTCTGAGTTCTCAAGAGACCTGCAAATCATTCAAAAGGTTGACAGCTCGAGATATGCAATCTTTGATAATAAATCATTCAAGTACTAATGAGCTACAGAGCCTTGAGAGGCAATGGCTATATTTTGTAATCTTTACACTTGTTTATCGTTGAATAATTTTTTAAATATTTGTTAAAAGGTATACAAAAGAACCTTGAGGCTACATTGAAGAAGAAAGACTGCTGGTTTGAGCAGCTGGATCAAATCCATCTGGAAGTCTCACTGTGACAGTGCCACAACTCTTGATGGTAAATGGGCTTCTGGTATCAGCATACTCGTCACTCATCATGGCAAGCGTGACACAAATTGTTCCCATGGTCTGCCTAACCAAGAGAGGTGGGATGCAGAGAGGGAAATATAAATTGAGGAAAAGGGTAGATTATTTGTAATAAGAGCAGGTTTAAGCTAAATAAATATGAAAGCTTGTCTTGATGTGTATCATTGAATGAACCAACCTTGAAAAGAACCAATCCAAAAGTGTTAATATGTCATATCAAATGGTAAATTTTACACTGCAGTTAAATCTCAATCAATATGATTTATAGTTATTATTGTGAAGCCTTAAAGAATAATAAATTGTAGTTTTAGCTCATCTGGCCTGAAAGGCCTGTGGGCTTAACCTGGCTTAAGGCATTGCATGGTGTCCGGCTTCCGTCTATCTGTCTGTAAACGTTTCGCTTTTTCGACTTCTTCTCCAGAACTGGTGACTCTAGAGAGGTGAAATTTGATGTACACACTCCTTGGCAAAGGGGGATTCTAAATTGTAGTGATCCTGTGGCCCCAAATAAAGGCCTCACAGGCCATAACCTAAAAACCTAGTCTCATCTTCTCCAGAACAGAAGACATAGAAGGCTGAAATATTGTGTACAGACTCTTAAGCTCCTGCACGCTAGAGGCCACATTTGCGCCCACAGGATTATTATATATTGACACGTCACTGACGTTTGACCCTTTGACATGCATACGACATAAGTGTGTGACAAAGTTCTGTGATACATGAAAAAGTTCACATTTTCCGAATCAGAAATCAATGGACTTTCACGTGTTGTAATTAGTATATCTGTAAAATTTTATTTTATTGAGAAATGACGAATTAAAAATCTTGAACGTATTTTCAATCACAAAATTGCCTGCAGGTGCGTGTTTGACGTCGTTATGAAATTGTTACCTATTCGATTCAAAGGGTTGAAATTCTATAGTAAGTGCATGCCAAATGCATAAATTTTACATCATTATGTTCAGAATAATGTCACCTAGCTTATTAAAAAATTTAGACATTGAATATAATCTTGTTAAAAAATAATGACAAATTTGCAAAAATAACGGCAAACGAAAACATCAATCGATTACTTTTTGTAAAATCCATGAAAATAAATACAGAACTTCACTTACACTTTTTGAATCTCACAATCTTCCACAAATAAATAAAAATGTATCTGTGCATTGTTTGTCAATTCTTGTTTCCAAATATAGTAGTGGTGCGACGATTCATCGATACGCATCGATGCATCGATCTATGGGACGCCGATACAGTGTATCGATACTAAGTTTTGTTTTGAAAAATATCCCGATGCGATACTCCAAACGGTCCACGATACATCGATGTTTACTTTCGTTATCGGCGAATCCCGATGTCAAATAGGCTCAATAAGTAAATATGACTTACATACATACATATAAACATTTGTATAGCGCCAATATCCAGCTAAGCTAAGCTGCTCAAAGGCGCTCTGTTTGCCCCCGATCATTGGATGTCACTGTTTAACGACACTCTTTGTCAATCTCAGCTCTATGCAACTTTTGCAGCCACTAGGCGCACCAAGTTAAATCACCATGCTCATCCTTACGAGGTACCCATTCATAGCTGGGTGAACTAGGACACATAGTCACAGTATTTTGTCCAAGGATACTGCAACTAGGTGTCTGCACGTATTCATGTGGCCACCATCTGGTCATTTACCAACGGATTCGTGGGTTCTTTTAAGTGCACAGGGTTGTGTACTGTACACTAGGGAACACTGAAAGAGTCCGCACTCAAAGTTGACTCCAAGGTTTTTACACCCGGTCACAGGTGGACTCGAACCCGGCACCTCAAGCTCGCTGGATTGCTAACCTGACGCCTTTGCCGACTCGGCCACCGTGACTTAGATGTCATTTCTTTTCAAATACATGCTTACAATTAAAAAAGATTTGCTTGGAAATTCGTGCTCCGAAAACGTTCTTTGACAATATTAGCGGTCGATGTAACATTCATCAATAAGTGTTTTAACTTGGTCATCTCGAATCCGAATGCATATAGAAAAATCCTTCCGGAATCTGACGATATATTTACAAATGTTGTAAATTGTCCTTATTCTTATAATTATTTAGAGATGCATACTTTAATCAACTGATTTATGATAGAGTTTAGAAGGAAAACGTTAATGCATTGAAATTACAAAACGAAAGTTGTACCTCCTGGACTTCCCATAACCCCCTTGGCAAACAACAATTTCTGTGAAGAAAATGCTTAAAAAGTCATCTGAATAAATTTTGCATTATTAAAATGCATCTGTCATTTACTGATACCTTTCATTTACTTTAGATTATCCGTTAAAAAAAATCTAAAGCTTGTAAACATAGTGCAGTCAAACATTGTGTCTATTTATAGAAATGAGTAAACGCACTGAACACATGTCGGTTTTCTTCGTCTGAAGTCGGTAGCCAGTAGAAAAGTATATGTATTTCAAGGTTCAGTTGATATTTGCAGTTCTTCCGAATGATTAATGGCCTTGACATTCAGTCTTCCGAATGAATGACCGGTGACAATTAAGTATGCGAGTAGCCGATTTACGTTTATAATTACAATGCTACTAGAAGTTGTTGTTGTCATTGAGAGGGAACCAAAATATTTGGAAAATCTTCATATTTATACCCCCGCTACGACGTAGTCGGGGGTATATAGCGCTCCGCGTGTCCGTCCGTCCGTGCGTCCGTCCGTCCGAAATCTTTTCCGGAGCTTATCTCGGAAACTATACCACCTGGAAACTTCAAATTTGGTATAGCGATAACCTACATGATGCTGTTGTGCCTTTTAGGGGTTTCAATTCCATGGTTCAAATAATTTTGGACATTTTGACCAAAAACGGTCCCATTTTTGGACTTTGTGTCGTTTCCGCAGCTTATCTCGGAAACTGTACCCCTTGGAAACTTCAAATTTGGTATAGCGATAACCTACATGTTGCTGTTGTGCCTTTTAGGGGTTTCAACTCCATGGTTCAAATAATTTTGGACATTTTGACCTAAAACGGTCCCATTTTTGAACTTTGTGTCGTTTACATAGTTTAAAGAAAGGCGGTCAAACTACAGGCGGGGGTATGTGAGCTGCGCTCACTTTTGCCTTGTTACTATAGAAGTAGAGAAAGTGACTGACATTTGGTGAGAGCCTGATTTTATCAATGGATAACAGGGATTTACGAGTGGACAGCTGTAAATACTAAATGAAGTTGTGAGTTCAAGTTGTAGTTCAAATATTATAAATAATAAATAAATATATTTAAATGATAAACTGGTTGTTCAGTTTATCATAAGCAAGTCTTGATATTGTTTTCATGATAGCATGACAGATGTTAGCAAGAAGTATTTTATAATTTGCTTGATATAGAAACTATATAAATAAAATATTTCTGTTTGAAACAAATTGTTTCAAAGTACGTACATAACTGCAATACTATTTTGTTTTACATTGATAATTTGTTATTATTCAATAGAAAATTTTCAAGTTGATTAATTTGTACATGTTTATTGTTAGTATTTGAAATTAATTTAGTTATATCAATCATAATCTGTTAATATATTAATATTAAAATATGTATGATAAAGTTTACAATTCCAGTGAGTATTTTCATGCAATTGGTATTTTAAAACACTATCTTTCTACAATATGTGTCACTCAGGAAGACTGATCCATTATATAAATTGATGAAAATCATTCAGTATTCCCTCTAAAGCTGTATGTAAAACATAAACAACACTGGCATCAATGTTCAATTGTTTTATTTTGTCTCATTACATTAAAATCATGAAAAATCAGGGCAAGTGACTTTCTTTATGTCACTTGCCCTGGGGCAAGTGGCTTTTCCAAAAAAAAATTTAACCCCTGTGATATGAAGATTTAGTATCGTGATACTAGCGACCGCAGCCGCCGCCAGAGGCGCTGATTGTCGAAAGCTTGAAATTGCGGCCGGTTTGGTTCACTGATAGGCCCGTGTTTAAGGTCGGATTAAACATATTTCAATGACGTACACACACAAACCTTATGTTTTTATTTGATGACGAAAGGTTCAAGTGTGCGTATTTCGTGTTCATTGACTCTGACTATGTACACATAAAAAATGGCGGCAAGATAAAAATTGACCTTATTTAAAATATTTGTTTTCGTATAGAAATAATGGAAAGTTCATAATTTAAAGGCCAGATACGCACATTTCAACCATTTTTCTATTAGAAAATGTTAAGTTTAGAATTTTAGAAGCATTACAAAGACCTAAAATAAGACCTTAAAGATTTTAGGTGCATTTCGTTTGGGTTACACATTTAGAGTTATCTGCCCCTGTCTTGATAATACAAACGTAAAAAAACATTGATATTTAAGTTAATTTTCAGTTATAAAATGTTCCATTCGTGAAATTTAAATACTCAATTATCTTATCATGCTTATATTGTGTAATAAACAAATCTAGATAGCTTTAGTGGAAATTCCATTCATTCTAGGAAAACATACATATAACTTATTGATTGAACATGAACAAAATAACTTTGATTCTTGTTCATTCTCATATTCTTTGCTATGAGTAGTTTAAATACATGTGTTAAAAATCAAAGTGATAGTGCAATTATTAAACATGTTTTTAAAAAATTTAATCAATGTATGATTCTTTATTTAAAAATAATTTTTAGATGGATCAATTCTATAATCATGTACTGTATTGTCAAAGATAGTTGAATTTACGATAAATATAATTTTCTTTTTTAACTTCATTTCAATCTGTTTCAGTTATTTTCATCTTTTTGATCTGTCTTTATTAACCAGGTTTCCACTATTTCCAACCTATTAAAAGAGCTCAAGCAATTTCAGTGTTGGTTTTAAAATTATGTAAATCCGATATATTTTCAAAACATCATATCAAACATTTTACCAAACCATATTTGTTCCTCTCATCGGCTTCAATCTTCCAGGTCAGCTACAGTATACTCTTCAGCAGTTTGTCCTTTATTGGCTTTTGAATAACCGATTTATACTTACCTTTACCATACCTTTCAACATGATAATTTCAATAGTGACAACAATTAACACTCAGTCCATCTTTAATTTGAGACAGTATTTACGGGACATAACACTTTTCCGTCCCATTTTGTGCAGTATGCTTACATACAATTGTTTTAAGTTTCAGTGCGCATGATCTTCCCATTCCATTTCTATTGAAAAACACGTACGATATTGTTTAGTAATATTGGATGTTAAAATTTGCGAACTCTTTAAATTACACATTAAAAACCTCTTTTATAAATTTATCAAAAACTGGAAAAATAAATAAACATTTGTATTTGTAACAGAGTTTCAACATGTTTCTGAAATGTTTTAGAAAATTTACAATGTATACTTGTATATAGTATATGGCTAGAAAGTATATTGTGTAATGTGAGTTTGTCTCATATAGGAAAATAACATTCATGATATTCCAATGAATTTCACTGCTACCTTTAATTGTAATTATATCTTCAAACCTCAACTGTGAGGTTAAGGTATTAAATCATTACTAAGCCACAAACTGTTTGAGAAAGTCAACATTTATTATATTTTCCTTCTAACGGCTTATACATTAACCATCTTTATTTACTATTTAATAATATATAAATTATTATATATTTCATTTATTATGAAGCTTTTACACATCGTTAGTGTTATCTGACTTCTAAATATGTGATACAGATATGGCAGTTATAAGAAACATTGTTTTTATCAATTTACAAATTTACGTTAAATGTATGAATAATTGTATTTTCTCTTTATTTTCTATAAATATCACTAAAGTTTCTATACTTGTTATTACTAAACACTCTTCTATTGCCGTTATGTCCACAGCAACTTAGTTTTATGTATTTCAGAATAAATATTTTGTGAAATGTTGCTGTTTATGATCGTTTTCTCAAATTCTGAAATCATGGAGACACGTTAACAAATTCACCAAAAAAAGAGCAAACACTTTTCCCTCGATTTTATTGCTTTAATTGTTCAGCCAAAGTGTATTCTTCTTCTGCATAGGCTTATTTCATTTACAAAACAAATATCTTGACTTTGAGAGGAGTGGACCAAACTGATATTGGACATCGAAAATTGACACTCAGAGCTATTTTCTTAAAAAAATTTGCAGACAAAATCTACACATAAAATCATCGAACAAACTTTATTTATTCCATCTAACACCTATTATGAAGACATTCATTGAAAGAAAAAGAAAAATATTTAATTTTAAAAAAATGGTCTGCGGTCCCTAGTGATACGTATCGTATCGCCTGCCTTGTATTGGGATACGTATCGTATCCCAGTTAAGGTGCACAATACTTTGGCAATATATCGTTGGGACGAAAATTATAGTATCGTGATGTATCGTATGACAAAATGTATGCCAATACCACCACTAAAATATAGTAATATATCCAATGTGTCATCAATAGCAGTGCCAAATCGGCCATTTTTCAATGCACCCCATGAAATGTTCCCGCGATTTTCTCATGTGACGCGACTCAAAGTGAACATCAAGCAAACAGTAGCTGTATATATTTTTAGAAATGGTCGTCGATTTAACCATAGAGTGTTATTAATTGTTTAAATTAAACAAATTGACACCCAAAATGATGTTGTTTTATAAAAATCGATCTAAAAACCAAAAAATGAGGTTGTAATAATTATTTCATCAGTTTGTAGAGTCAGTGTCCTTGACCCGATAAATTTGCATAAGTTCACCAACCGACCGGATGTAACATTGTTTTTACGATTAAAATCACTGTGAGTAAATTTGCATTTTGATTATAATTTATACATATATGAAAAATAAATGTCATATCCTACCATTATCACAAATCGTGATCATGTATGAGTTTACATTCGAAGTACGAAATGTGTTTGACATGACATGGACCGACTTTCTTGTCTGCGATTTCACAAGTTGAAATGGAGCCGTGAAACAGTAGCAGTAACCCTATCTCGCTAAAAAGTAAATTACGAATTAACAAGTCTCGTCTATGTGAAATAATTGTATGAATACAATTGCTAAATGATTCATGTTGATTATTTTAAAGTTTTCATTTGGAATTTGATAGAAATTATACCCGTTTTCAAACGAAATCATAGATAGACCTGTCAGTTCGAATTCATTGCAAATTGGGGAAGCGGTCTTTTCGTAGGTGAAACCAGTTCGTAGGAGTGACCTTTTCGTAGGTGAAACCGGTTCGTAGAAGGTCTTTTCGTAGGAGGATTATTTTTTTAAATATATTATCTTTTAGGATATTACTAAGTGTTTGTTTGTAATTGTTTTACTTTATTTTGTATAAATAGTGTCTTTTCACATTAAATTGTGTCTGTTTAATCAGTACAGCGATAGAGCCATGGTTGAAGAAAAGTGACTTACTCTTGTATTTTGCCGGTTTATATATCATAAGTGTTTGTATAGTTCGTGGATTAAAATAAATTGTATTTGTATGTAGTGAGATGTTTTGATTGTTGTAATGAGATGTTTCGATTGTACATTGCATTGTCGGCGACTTACCCGTTTCATCTTCAGCGGCACCAGCTAATCTTCTAGTCGTTGCTGATTAGTCATACTTACCAGATTACTTTATTAAAAACAACATCACAAAACAAATAATGTATATTTAATACCAATCATGTTTAAATAAACCTCATCTCCCGCGGCGTATGTTAGGGATTCACTCGCTATTTAATACAATATTAATTGACAGACGATCATAAAAATAACAAATAAAGACTGCAAATTTTGTACATAATACAATTTACAATACATAATACAATTTAATAATCCTCCTACGAACCGACCGTTATATCCTCCTACGAACCGACCGTTTTGTACTCCTACGAACTGGTTCCTCCTACGAAAAGACCTACACCCACCGCAAATGGAGGCCATTGTGTCGTCTCGGCTTTTTCACACAATATTTTGTTCTGATACGAATCAAATGAATGCACATGTTATAACATCCATGAAATTAACAAGAATGACAAACAAATACATTTCAAAGAATAAATGTGAATAACTAATGTTTGAATCGGCGAATTTACAGTGAAATGACAAACGAAACATAGATGGTCACATGATCAATTTTGTACAACCAAGCTAATCACGTGACATTGTTTACAAATACGACAACGCTACCCGAACGAAATTTTGATTGTATTTTTGAACTTTTCAAGACCATGTTTACATTAAATATTCAACAGACATTTGGAAAAATGTGTTCTTACTTTGGTTTTAAATGGATTCTTTACAAAATGATTTAGATCATTAGATTTGTTGATTTGAACAAATCTGTAATCGGCGAAGGAAATGCATAACAATGGCGAGCGCCGAGTGTTTGTTGACTGTCATGTTTCGAGATATCGATGACTGATTGACGTCGGAATATATAAAAACTGTAATGTCATATGCTTATATTTGGAACACAGAAAAGTGAATAGATGTGTTAACCTTTTGTGTAAATTTTATTACGATTGATGCATTATTTTACAAATATTTCTCACGGAAGTAAATGCATTGTTCATTGAAGAATATCCATTGTTACAAATTACGTCGAAATTTTATAAATACAACGGAGATCGTTTATGACGGGCTCTTGTTTTCTGAAAGGTAAACACATACCATCAACATAATTTTTTTCTGGTATAAAATTTAATTCTGAACAAAATGGTGTAAAAATTGGGCTGCATAAATAATTATTGACAAAATAATTCGAGTTTGAAAATGTAGTACAATTCTAGAACTACTGTATTATTTCATTTTTCCCATAGACAAGTGTAAAAATAATTGATATTTGAAAAATATTACACTAATTAATAATTGTTTATGACAATAATAAGTTAGAAAAATATGTGACTCAGATATTTATTTTAATTATTTTAAGATTATGTTAATTACTAAGGCGATAAAAACTTTAAATGAAGGATACCCATGTGACGTAATTGTGACAAATTTACAAATCTGACGCTCTCTGCAAAAACCTGAAAACAATCCAGCAGGCTAAAGGTTAAGCCAATAGGGATTCTAAATTGAACAAATGGTAAACCATGTGGCCCCAAATAAAGGCCTCACAGGT
Organism: Gibbula magus; assembly: GCA_936450465.1. Taxonomy (NCBI): domain Eukaryota; kingdom Metazoa; phylum Mollusca; class Gastropoda; order Trochida; family Trochidae; genus Gibbula; species Gibbula magus. Next base: position 52,560,557 of record OW388294.1, on the reverse strand, counting down.
CATGACCTAAAACCCTATTTTAAGGTATTTTTATCGTCTTCTCCTAGAGGAAAATGCTAAGAACATTTAAAAGTTGTTTTCAGACTATTTAGCAATTGGGGATTCTTAATTGTGGAGATTGGGAAAGGCACCTTTGACAGTGGGCCATTTGAGGGATTTAAGTCATTTTCGAAACATTAAATGAACCATTCCCTTTTGTTGGAATTGTAAAGTTTTAAATTTTAATGGGCCATTTTTTTTATCTAATATTCAAATTGGCCCATGGTCCCTACCTTTCCCAATCTCTGCATTTTAATTGGGAGGATCAGCTTTCCATCAATATCTGTGCAGTGTTTGTGATACTTGGACAACCAATTTCATCAAAATTTGGTGTCAAGTTATGTTTCCATTATGTACAGTACTGACAACTTTGAAGACCAAGATTTTTCAGGGCAACGGATTGTGCATTATATTACAAACAATTCCTGATGAGCTACAGAGCCTGTGTCTCTATTTTTATCAAAAGGAATCAAACATAAAGTATTTGAAGTAATAATTATTTCCTCATGAAAAGTGTATGTGTGATGCCTATTGACATGTTTCGCACTTACAGGAAGCCTGACTTACAAGGACATGAAAGAGAAAATGCAGAGCAAGAGCCTTCTACGTGCTATATAAGAGCTGTCTCTATAATTCTATCCAGCAATGAAAGCCAGGTACTGTAAATACTTAAGTCTTGCTGTATATGAGCTGGCTTTTAGCTCATAAGGCCTGAAAGGCCCGATGGGCTTATGGCAAGTCATGGTGTCCGGATTTGTAGATTTGGTGACCCTGTGACCCCAAATAAGGGCCCCAGGGGTCATAACCTTTAAAACTATTTTCATCTTTCTTCTCCAGAACCAATGACTCCAGAGAGCTGAAATTTTATGTACAAACTCCTTGACTGATGGGAATTCTTAATTGTAGATTTAGTAACCCTGTGACCCCAAATAAGGGCCACAGGGGTCACAACCTAAAAATCATTTTTCATCTTTTTCTCCAGTCCCAAAAGCTCTAGAAAGCTAAAATGTTATGTACAGACTCTTTGGTCAATGGGGATTCTAAATTGTAGATTTGGTGATCTTGTGACCCCAAATATGGATCACAGGGGTAATCACTTAAAACAGCTGTGTGAATGAACTGTGAAGATAATGAGATTTTATGTGCATTTGTCAGCTTAAGAGTAATACTACATTATGGACATGTTTGATGTAATCAATGTGAAAAAAGAACTATTGAATAGCCTGTAAACTGAATATTGTGACAGGATGTATAGGAACAAAATTAAAAAGGGTTAACAAATGTTTTATTTTACATTAGATATGTGAACTAAATATGACTGGAGATGAAGTAAGATAAGACTATTAAAACTAGCTACATGAGTTTGTGATACCACATCTTCTTTTCCAATAAAGAAAAATAATTAAAGATGGGGAAAACAAAATTTAAAATATATAATTTACTGGCTGTGAGTCAAGGGTCTGCAAGTTGCATAATTGCAGGTGTTGACCTGGGGAGTGACCACTGACCCTGGCAGAGATGCAACCACCAGCATAGATAATACACAGAGGTTTCAGGTTACTTCTCTGCTGTGTTACTGATTTAGTCTTACAATCAGATGCTCAATAGAATTTATTAATTAAATATTGAAAAGGATCCTATGAAACTATGAGCCTATGAGAAACAGGATTTTTAGAAACAAATCGGGGCTCTTTTTCATTATGTAATAAATGTTGATACTTCTAGGATAAAAATAGGAAGTAAAAAATAAACTGCAAAGGTCTACTTTATTTATAATGAATATGGATTAATGTGTAACCAATTTTGATAATAAATTTGATGACTGAGCAGTGACTTACTATGTGATATCTTAACCTTTTCCTTAGGGATAATTAATAACATGATTCCTGATGAGCTTCAGAGCCAGTGGCTCTATTTTTTTACTTCTTCTCCAGAACCAATAACTCTAGGGAGCTGAATTTTTATGTGCAGACTCCTTGGCCTATGGAGATTCTAAATTGATTTCCGGACCCTGTGAGCCCAAATAAGGGCCACAGGGGTAATAACCTAAAAAGCTATTTTCAGCTTTTTCTCCAGTCTCAAAAGCTCTAGAAAGCTGAAATGTAATGTACAGACTCTTTGGACAATTTTGGGATTCTAAGTTATAGATTTGGTGACCTTCTGACCCCAAATATGGATCACAGGGGTCACCACCTAAAAAAAACCTGCTGTAATGAACTGTGAACATGAGATTTTATGTGCACTTCATTCAGTAAAATAATCTCATATAAGACCTGAGGTAGTCTCATTTCATCTTTTTGAGAGGTGAAACATGTGCTTTGAGAAATGCAGTGATTAAGAAAAGAAAGAAACTTTGCACTTAAACTTATTCAATAGTAATGTGAAATATGTATCAACTTAAAGGATGGATGAAATGACATATGGTCCAAATCGGATTCATTAAAATGGGATGTCAATTTGACAATTGCTCGATTTTAAATTTCTGAAATCGGTCCATAAATTACTTATATACGGCTTTTTAAAAAACCGCCTGATTTAGCCCCGGCGACCAGAATGAAAGTCTGCGGGGGTGTGATCCGTGAAGGGATGACTTCTGTGACGTATGTGGAGGAATTTGATTTTCAGCGATAGTCACAATTCAACGTAATTTCGCAACATTTTGATTGTTAATTTCACAAAGATATCTTCAATAAACCAACTTAAATTTCCCATATATCGAATGTTTAGATATCCAACTAGGTAATTCCGCAGATGACAATTACACAATTATTACATAAACATGTCTTTTTGGCGATGTAATACACCTCATAAATTCATTTAGCGGCAGTGATAATTATCATTAATTAATTAACGAGACATCGGCGGAGAAGCTATCTAGCCGCCCCGTCTATCGCTTATCACAGTCACGCCTCAGTGAGCATTTTCAAAAGGTTTCGCCGAACAAATTACGATAGTGTTAAAATGGGTGAATTAAAATCGTCTTAATTATCAATTGCAAGTGTATATTGTCTCGATTTTATGCTCAATTGATTCCGATATACAATATACGTAGAGGTAATCATCTGTCATTCTTGAGAAAAATGCATTTCATCTATCCTTTAAGAGTAATATCTATGTCATGGACACGTTTGATGTAATCAATTTTGAATTAGAACTATTGAATAGCCTGTGAACTGAACATTGTGACAGGCCGCATAGGTAAAAATTGAAGAGAGAGGAGATAAAAATGTTTATTTTACATTAGATATGTGAACTGAATATAACTGATGATGAAATAAGATAAGAATATTAGAACTAGCTACATGAGATTGTGATACCACAATGACATTATCTTCTCCAGAACAGAAGAATAAATAAGTGTGGGGAAAACACATTTAAAATTAGGAGATAAACCTACTGTGTTTTTAACTTTTTGTGAGTCTAAAGTAGATTCGATACCGATTTTTATCATTCGGAGCCGAACGCGTCAGCGTATCGATGGGCTTATGGCATGGGATGGCGTCCGTCCATCCGTCCGTCCGTCCGTCCGTAAACTATTCACTTTTTCGACTTCTTCTCCAGAACCAATAACTCTAGAGAGCTGAAATTTTATGTACAGACTCCTTGGCCAATGGGGATTCTAAATTGTAGATTTGGTGACCCTGTGACCCCAAATAAGGGCCCCAGGGGTGATAACCTTAAAAGCTATTTTCATCTTCTTCTCCAGAACCAATGACTCCAGAGAGCTGAAATTTTATGTACAGACTCCTTGGCCAATGGGGATTCTAAATTGTAGATTTGGTGACCCTGTGACCCCAAATAAGGGCCACAGGGGTCATAACCTAAAAAGCTATTTTCATCTTCTTTTCCAGAACCAATGACTCCAGAGAGCTGAAATTATATGTACAGACTCCTTGGCCAATGGGGATTCTAAATTGTAGATTTGGTGACCCTGTGACCCCAAATAAGGGCCTCACTGGCCATTACCTAAAATCCTGTTTTCATCTTTTTCTCCGGAACAAAAAGATCTAGAAGGCTGTAATATTGTATGCAAACTCTTTAGCCAATGGGGATTCTAACTTGTAAATTTGGTGACCCTGTGACCCCAAATATGGGCCACAGCCTAAAAAACCTTTGAAAATGAATTTTGAGCTGATATTTTATGTGCACTTCATTCACTTTATTTGAAATGTATGTCGACTTGAGATAACAATCTACATTGTGGACATGTTTGTCAAATTGATGTAATCAATGTGAAATGAGAACTATTGAATAGCCTATGAACTGAAAATTGTGACAAGTCATAAAGGACTAATTTGAAGAGGAGTTAAGAATTCTTTTATTTTACATGAGATATGTGAACTGCATATGACTGGTGATGAAATGATAAGATAAGATTATTTTCATCTTTTCCTCCAGAACGAAAAGACCTAGAAGGTTGTCATGTTGTGTAATGAGTCTTTAGCCAATGGAGATTCTAAATTGTAGATTTGGTGAAGCTGTGGCCCCAAATAAGGGCCTCACAGGCCATTACCTAAAATCCTGTTTTCATCTTTTTCTCCGGAACAAAAAGATCTAGAAGGCTGTAATATTGTATGCAAACTCTTTAGCCAATGGGGATTCAAACTTGTAAATTTGGTGACCCTGTGACCCCAAATATGGGCCACAGCCTAAAAAAAACCTTTGAAAATTAATTTTGAACTGATATTTTATGACACTTCATTCACTTTATTTGAAATGTATACTTGAGATAACAATCTACATTGTCGACATGTTTGTCAAATTGATGTAATCAATGTGAAATGAGAACTATTGAATAGCCTATGAACTGAAAATTGTGACAAGTCATAAAGGACTAAATTGAAGAGGAGTTAAGAATTCTTTTATTTTACATGAGATATGTGAACTGCATATGACTGGTGATGAAATGGTAAGATAAGATTATTTTCATCTTCTTCTCCAGAACGTAAAGACCTAGAAGGTTGTCATGTTGTGTAATGAGTCTTTAGCCAATGGAGATTCTAAATTGTAGATTTGGTGAAGCTGTGGCCCCAAATAAGGGCCTCACAGGCCATTACCTAAAATCCTGTTTTCATCTTTTTCTCCGGAACAAAAAGATCTAGAAGGCTGTAATATTGTATGCAAACTCTTTAGCCAATGGGGATTCAAACTTGTAAATTTGGTGACCCTGTGACCCCAAATATGGGCCACAGCCTAAAAAAAACCCTTTGAAAATTAATTTTTAGCTCATCAGGCCTGAAAGGCCCGATGGGCTTATGGCATGGCATGGTGTCCGGCGTCCGTCCATCCGTCCGTCCATCCGTAAACTTTCCGCTTTTTCGACTTCTTCTCCAGAACCAATGACTCCACAGAGCTGAAATTTTATGTGCAGACTCCTTGGCCAATGGGGATTCTAAATTGTAGATTTCGTGACCCAATGACCCCAAATGGGGTCACAGGGGTCACATCCTTAAAAACCTATTTTCACCTTCTTCTCCAGTTCCAAAAGGTCTAGAGAGCTGAAAAGTTGTGTGCAGACTCTTTGGGTAATGGGGATTCTAAATTGTAGATTTCGTGACCCCATGACCCCAAATGGGGTCACAGGGGTCACATCCTTAAAAACCTATTTTCATCTTCTTCTCCAGTTCTAAAAGGTTTAGAGAGCTGAAAAATTGTGTGCAGACTCCTTGGGTAATGGGGATTCTAAATTGTAGATTTCTTGACCCCATGATCCCAAATGGGGTCACATCCTTAAAAACCTATTTTCATCTTCTTCTCCAGTTCCAAAAGATCTAGAGAGCTGAAAAGTTGTGTGCATACTCCTTGGCCAATGGGGATTCTAAATTGTAGATTTCGTGACCCTGTGACCCCATTTGGGGTCAATGGGGTCACATCCTTCAAAACCTATTTTCATCTTCTTCTCCAGTTCCAAAAGGTCTAGAGAGCTGAAAAGTTGTGTGCAGACTCCTTGGCCAATGGGGATTCTAAATTGTAGATTTCGTGACCCCATGACCCCAAATGGGGTCACAGGGGTCACATCCTTAAAAACCTATTTTCATCTTCTTCTCCAGTTCTAAAAGGTTTAGAGAGCTGAAAAATTGTGTGCAGACTCCTTGGGTAATGGGGATTCTAAATTGTAGATTTCGTGACCCAATGACCCAAAATGGGGTCACAGGGGTCACATCCTTAAAAACCTATTTTCATCTTCTTCTCCAGTTCCAAAAGGTCTAGAGAGCTTAAAAGTTGTGTGCAGACTCCTTGGCTAATGGGGATTCTAAATTTTAGATTTCGTGACCCCATGACCCGAAATGGGGTTACAGGGGTCACATCCTTAGAAACCTATTTTCGTCTGAAAAGTTGTGTAGAGACTCTTTAGTCAAAGGTGATTCTTAATTGTAGGATTGGTGACCCTGTGACTCCAAATACAGGTCACGGGTCATGATCTAAAAACCTATTTTTTGTTTGTTAACAATGTATTACTTGAGATAACTTAGATATTCAACCTTAGATAATAAAGCATATCCTGATGAGCTACAGAGCCCATGGCTCTATTTTTAACTGATATTTTATGACACTTCATTCACTTTATTTGAAATGTATACTTGAGATAACAATCTACATTGTGGACATGTTTGTCAAATTGATGTAATCAATGTGAAATGAGAACTATTGAATAGCCTATGAACTGAAAATTGTGACAAGGCATAAAGGACTAAATTGAAGAGGAGTTAAGAATTCTTTTATTTTACATGAGATATGTGAACTGCATATGACTGGTGATGAAATGATAAGATAAGATTATTTTCATCTTCTTCTCCAGAACGAAAAGACCTAGAAGGTTGTCATGTTGTGTAATGAGTCTTTAGCCAATGGAGATTCTAAATTGTAGATTTGGTGACCCTGTGGCCCCAAATAAGGGCCTCACAGGCCGTTAACTAAAATCCTGTTTTCATCTTTTTCTCCGGAACAAAAAGATCTAGAAGGCTGTAATATTGTATGCAAACTCTTGAGCCGGCTAATGGGGATTCAAACTTGTAAATTTGGTGACCCTGTGACCCCAAATATGGGCCAAAGCCTAAAAAAACCTTTGAAAATGAATTTTGAGCTGATATTTTCTGACACTTCAATCACAATGATTTGAAATATATGTCGACTTGAGATAACAATCTACATTGTGGACATGTTTGTCAAATTGATGTAATCAATGTGAAATGAGAACTATTGAATAGCCTATGAACTGAAAATTGTGACAAGCCACAAAGGACTAAGTTGAAGAGGAGTTAAGAATTCTTTTATTTTACATGAGATATGTGAACTGCATATGACTGGTTATGAAATGATAAGATAAGATTATTTTCATCTTTTCCTCCAGAACGAAAAGACCTAGAAGGTTGTCATGTTGTGTAAAGAGTCTTTAGCCAATGGAGATTCTAAATTGTAGATTTGGTGACCCAGTGGCCCCAAATAAGGGCCTCACAGGCCATTACCTAAAATCCTGTTTTCATCCAGAACAAACTAGAAGGAATATTTTGTTCAGAATGTTTAGATGTTTGGATGACAAGGCTTAGAACCGAGATTGTTTAGCCAAGGTGATTCTAAATTGTACTATGTACCATGAGATTCATCACATTGCCTGTTCTCTTTAAACCTTATACAGTTAGATCAGTGCTGCCAGTGTTTAGTGCAAGCAAGAGTCTATTACATAATTTGGCGGTAAAACACAAAAAACACAGCTGGCTGTAACCGGAGCCAAGGGGTCAGAATATTGCATAATCTCCTGTGTGTTGACCTTGCTGAGTGCTCTCTCTAAATTTCAAGAATAAGATTTGTCAGGGTTAGGGATTGTACATTATATTGAGACAACATATTTCTGTCTTCATCATCAAACAAAATAAACTCTTATGAGCTACAGAGCCCATGGCTCTATTTTTCTTCAGGTATGACGCATCACATTTCCGTTGTTTTCCATACGGTAAAATTTACTAACTAGTGAAATTAACAATTCATTCTTAATAAAATATGATAATTAAGTGATAACATAGATTTTAATCAAATAGAAGATACAAGTTTGTAAATCTTAACGTTTCTCCGCCTTGAAAGCTTTCCTCCACCACTAGTCAAATTGACGCGACCATTCCTGTGACGTCATAACTGATTGAGCTTATGACGTCATTGCATCCGAACCGAAACCGGTTCGTTCACGGCTTATGGCGGTCTTGATCGACTATACTGTAGTTCACTGTTTAAAACATCGGTCCAAATTAGAATAACTTTCCAAAACAGATACACAGATCAAATTATGTAGTAGGAACACATGATGAAAACCGTAAAGTGAAGATAACTGATTTACGCATGTTTATTTCAATGACATAGCTTGGCCTAGAATCTTACGTCACTATGTATCCAAACGTGGTAAATCGCTGTTCACAAAAATCGTGTTCGAACCGCCTTTCGACCATAAAATAAACCAATCAAAAACAAGGATTTTAAAATGTCATGGTAGAATACAAGTTCAATGGCTGTGGGTCCAGGACCTGCATGTTGTGTAATTGCATTGAGTTGAACTGGGGAGTGACCACTCCCTGTAAAGAGCTAGCTAGCTGTTAGTGCTACTACACAGAGCTTTCAAGTCTTACACTCAGATGCTCAAAAGAATTGATTAAATGTTGAAAAGGAGCCTATTTGTAGAAAAGTCATTGATTATTTATTTCTTGTAAAATATCTGTTCAGTTACTTATTTTCTCTTCTTGTTTTAACTAAAAGAATATATAAAATCATACAAGTTATCGATAGGCATTCTGATTTGCTTGAACCACATAAAACACTGGAATGTTTGATGCAAATTGCATTTATGTTAAAATACTGTATTTCACATGTATATCTTGATATAGATCATACAAAGACTAGCTGTCAATGGCTCCATTCTTCAAATCTTTCAGTCATTACACTGTGTGCTACATTATACAACAAAGTCAACTGTTTTGTTTTTCAGAATGTATGTTACAAGCTACTCTTCGCTTCAACGAGAACCGCGCAAACACACAGTCAAACCAGACTACTGAGTTTGAGTTTTCTACCCAAGAGCAAAGAAAGGAACACACTCTGTTGTCAAACCTGTCAATGATGGACCATAAAAAATGGTAGGAATGTAAGAAAACATTTTTTAATGTAGAACTAGAGATGAAATAACTCAAATTATGATTTTGGAGCTCAGTAGTGTAGGTGTGTTAACAAGTGGCCTGGTGCCAGCAGCCTCATTCTGTTTTGTGTCCCTGGACAAGGCAGTTCATCCATATGCACTCAGGGATAAACCTAGGATGCGTTTCTGCATCAAAATACAAAAACCTGTTACATATATATGTGTTTCAAAGTCTGATATCATGCAATAGTAACATGTACCATTGTGCATGGGGAGTCTTCTATTGTTTTGAGAACATAAATATTTTCACTTGCCACAGTGGCCTCAAATATGGGTCAAAGGGGTATGACAACCTAAAGATATATATTTTCATCTTCTTCTCCATTTTGAAAACTATTTGAGTGTTTTTTTATACTTATGATAAATACTTCTGGAAAATTTACAGCTTGAAACTTATTTAGTGTGTTGTTTAAGCCTGTTGAGCTACAGAGCCTATGGTACTTGTTTATATATGAATAAGTTTAACATAATTATGTCCCCCGATAATTTTTTCGGGAGACATAATGTTTTCGCCTCCGTCCGTCATTCCGTTATTCTGTCATTCCGAAATGCTTTCTTTTCCGTGCCATATCTCAAAAACCGTTCAATATTTTTTCACCAAACTTGGTATGTGGTTAGACCTAGTGGTGGAGTGGTGCCTTCTGCTACTTAGGTTATTCTGATTTTTTTGATTGTTTTTCTGGTTTCCATTGAAGAGTTTGAACTTAGTGCTTGAGGGGGTAGTGACCTTTTCCGGCATCTTTCTCAAAATCTAGGCAATATTTATTCATGATACTTGGTGTGTGGTTAGACCTAGTGTTGGAGTGGTGCCTTTTGCTACTTATGTTATTCTGATTTTTAAATGTTTTCTGGTTTCCATTGAAACAGTTTGAACTTAGTGCATAAAGGGATAAGGAACCTTTTCAGACCTCTATCTCAAAATCATAAGTGAAAAAAATAATGTCAAGAGGACTGAATTGGAAACTGGATTGAAAGTTGGAGCGGGGGACATCACACTGCATCACATGCACATATTTCTAGTTACAACTTTTCCTGTTTGTCAATTTCTTTGGACATTATGATTGCTTTACTCTTGTCTGAATGATTTTATTATAAAAATCCATTTGAAAATTATGAATAATGTCTACAGATATTGGCCACAATAAAATATTAACATGGGCTCTCTGATTGATTATTTTTTAAAAAAACTGTCTCTTTCACTCACTTTATCAATAACACTATATTTGCAGAACATGTGGATTTCCTCAAGGATGCAAATTCTACAAGCTGCCCATGGAGGACTGCAAAAGACTCACTTTTGCAGACTCAGCATTTTTCACCCCCAGTTCAAAGAAAAAAGAGGAGAGGAGCTTGATACGAGCTGAATGAATGTTGATGCTGGTCACAATGATATTACCTCAGACCGTGCGTTTAAAGTAAACATTATGATGCTGCATCGGATCAACTTTCATGAAGATCGAAGGGAAATACATGAATGATTTGGCTTGCTTGAATGAAATATTTTTTTGATTTATAGTGTTTTCAAATCATACATTTTTTTAGGCATTTTGACAGTTCTACATTACTTATGTGAAGAAATTGAACTGAAAACGTTTTGAATTATTTTCTTCATTTCGATAACACTGTCATAATCAGACTGGCATTTGAAAAACTTTCTATTATTTGATCCTGTAACCAACACAATATCCGTTCATGAACTGTTTATAAATTTATCATATTTATAGGTATATTATATTTAATCAACAAACATTTTGCTTGGATTTATGAATTGTGAACTTTTGTCATGTATGAGACAAGATTTGTGGCTGTGAAATTAAGTTTAAATCTTAAAACATAAATTCAATCTGCATTTTTAGTTTAAACATAGCCTGTTTCAATATTTATTTGATAGAAATAAAACTATGAGTCTTCATAATCTATAATGTCTATAAACAAGAAATGAAAGAAATTGTTAAAAGTTTACACATGTAAAATTTTTGCAACTTTAAAAAAAAACTATTTTGTAGACCGGCATCAATAGTCCCTTTTATAATCCCTTTTTGTGTAGGTTTATATGTTAACCAGAGTCTGAGACCCAGTTTATTCATAACCATTCGTACAATATTCCTTTTTGGAAGTGAGATGAAGACTGTTTATAGATAATTTGGAAATAACTTGGTGAACGTTTGCTGATCTTGTGTCAACATTGTTATTGAGTTTTGATTATCGACCATATATTGAATTTTAAGAAGTAGCAATGCAATGACAATCCTATTATCCAATTACCTGTAGAAAAGCATTTTGTAATCTGTATTTTTAGCTTATCAGGCCTGAAAGGTCCGATCATCCAGGACTCGTGGCATCCATCTGTAAACTTTTCGCTTTTTAGACTTCTTCTCCAGAACCAATGACTTTAGAGAGCTGACATTTTATGTGCAGAATCTTTGGCCACAATGGGGATTTTAAATTGTAGATTTGGTGACCCTGAGATCAATAAAGGGTCACAGGGGTCACAACATTAATAACCTATTTTCATCTTCCAGTATCAAAAGGTCAAGAGAGCTGAAATGTTGTGCGCGGACTCCTTGGTCAATGGGGATTCTAAATTTTTTATTTGGTGAGTCCGTGACCCCAAAAAGGTCACAACCTCAAAACCTATCTTCATCTTTTCCAGTAGGAAAAGCTCTAGTGGGTGGGATAGTGCAGTGGTTAGCGCGTTCGGGTTTGGATCAAGAGGTCCGGGGTTCGAATCCTGCCAGGGGCACGGCAACTTTGTCTGCAGTAGAGAACTGTTCTACACGCAGTAAGGTTTGGGTGCAATGCTACATTGAATTTCAGTGCAGTACCACACATGGCGTTGTGAGGTTTCTCCCTGCCATAATACTAGCAGCCGCGATAAGTGAAATACTCTTGAAAGCGGAGTTAAACCCCAACTCACCTCACCTCACGAAAAGCTCTAGAAAGCTGAAATGGTGTGTACAGACTCATTGGCCACAACATTATAAACCTATTTTCATTTTCTTCTTAAGTTCCAAAAGGTCTAGAGAGCTGAAATGCTGTGTGAAGAATCCTTGGCTAATCGGCATTCTAAATTGTAGATTTGGTGACCCCATGACCCCAAATATTGATTACAGGGTCACAACCTACAACAAAACTATTTTTACAAGCTTTGAACTGCACTCTTGAGATTTTATGTACTCTTCACTTCAGTCAGTATAGCCCTGTTCAATAAGGGTTGTTACCTCCCCTGATTTATTATCTCCCTTTGCGAACTCTTACGTCATGGGAAACAACGAAAGTAATTTCCGGTGAGGTAGAAACGTCATTTCACAATGAGCGTTACGTTACGTCAGTTTGGTGAAAAGCCGAAAACAAAATATCCATCGTCCACACGACATTACTGTTGTGTTTGCAGTAACTACAGAGGTATAATCGTCGACGGCAAGCGTGTTTCTCTTCACCGATTTCCTGCAGACAAGAAGTTAGAAGCGAAATGGCTGCGCCGTATCAGAGTTGTCAGTCCAAAATTCAAGCAACTGGGCGACGACAGAGTTTGTTTGGAGCATTTCACCGACTTGGTTTTCATTAAAGGGAAAAGCATACCTTCTGTCTTCAAACTGGAGAATGGAGGGACGAAAGTATTTCATTCAAATGAGGTAATTAACAAGACATGTGTTAATTATTCAAATCGACCACCATCGTCAGCGACTGAAAGCTATTTTTGTTTAATTAGGCTTACCGATAGACATCCCTGAATTTAATTATTTCCGATGAGCAAAATGTACACACGCAAACTTTATGTTTTTAGAAATGATCAAGTGTGCCAATTTCATGTGAAATACCTATGATGATTCAGACATCTACACTCAATAATGGCGGATATTTAGGCCTAAACGTAATTGTACCACTTTCTAAAATGTGATTTTCATTTAAATAAGTGACTGTTAGAAAATTGTGTTACAATGATAATTTGATAAAGTAAATTAAATTTGCCAATATTGATAAAGATTTTTTGACAATAATAAACAGTGAATGTAGTACTGTGAAGCTATTGATAAATATCTTAATTTTCTTGTAATATTATATCTCTATTTCAGACAATTGATGATGCCTCAGTTCCATTCGTTGATGATGCTAGTGTTGCTGACATTGAAGAGCCTGAGGCCAGTGAGATTGCTACATTTGCCTGTGATAGAACATATGTGAAAGCATCCATACTCCTTCATGATTACTGTGGGGCTGTAGACGAGTCCACTATCAGTCATTTTTATGATAAGAATGAACAGACCTGTGTATCATATGTGACAGTAGACAGCAGTACACAAACAGATTTCACACCTATCTGTAGAAGTATATCTACACAGACCGAGGAGGAGGATAAGGTGACATACAGGACAGTTGGGATACAAGTAAAGAAGCCTGATGTCACATATGAGTATGTCACAGTGTCAGATGAAAAGTGTATGTTTTACACTGGTATTCCAAACAAGAAAACACTTGATTGTTTATTTGATGAAATGCATGATGCAGAGCAACATACACATAGGACTGGTAGTGGTGTTAATAGCGGCAGGCCTAGAAGTTTGAGACTTGTTGAAGAATTCGTTCTTGTTCTTATGCGTTTAAGATTAGGCTTGTTGGTAGAGGATTTAGCTGATAGGTTTCATATTTCTAAAGCCACCTGCAGCAATATAATTAATGTGTGGATTTCTTACCTTCAGGTTAAACTCTCATTTTTGGTTCATTGGCCGTCTGTTGAGATAATTCGGGATACAATGCCAAATAAGTTTAAAGCTAAATACCCGAAGTGCAGAGTTATCATTGATTGTACTGAAATTTTCAGCCAGAACCCACAATCACAGTGCAATAAGACATTGTTGTACTCTCATTACAAGTCGCACACAACATGGAAGAGTTTAATAGGTATCAGCCCCTCAGGTGTGATAACTTTCGTGTCTGATCTTTGGTCTGGGAATGTCAGTGATAAGCAATTGACCCAACGGTGCAAGATTTTAGATTTATGTCAAAGAGGGGATTCAATCATGGCAGACAAGGGGTTCTTGATCGCTGACCTCACAACACCAAGAGGCATTAATTAGATAATTCCACCCTTGAAAAGACAAAGATTCACCAGGAGGCAGGTTGAGGAAACTAGAAGGATAGCAAATCTGAGAATAGATGTGGAAAGGGCTATTGAGCGAGTGAAGAACTTCAGAATATTACAAGGTGTGATGCCAATAACAATTTCACATCAAGTCACAAAAATATGGAAAATATGTGCATGCTTATCTAATCTTTAGCCAGCTCTTACTCACGATGAAGATTATTGAGTTAACTACAGCGATTAGACTTATCGATAACCTCATGGTGAACACATTTTTGACTGTCTTTACCAAAGTGTGAATGGTAAATGCATCACATTGACACACTATTCTGAAGTTCTTTGATACATGTTACTGCACTTGCTGGTAAACGTAATAAAGGTAATATGCCCTTGTGGTGACAAATGAAAGGAAAATCCTGGTTATTGAGAAGTTTCATTTTTATTAAATGTATTAATACAATCTTCATGCAAACAAATTATATTCACAGATACAAGTGTTGTTGCATCAAATACAAATTATCAGTATGCTATTTATATGGACATTGTAAAACATGAAGTGATTCATTATCAATAAGGTATTAGAGATTTCTTCTTTGTTGATAACAATGAATAAACATTAATATTGAAACCCATTTTGTTTTGTAATATCTTTGTTTAGGGTAGATTATTATTTTACAGACAGCTGTGAGGGAAAATGACAGATCGAGTATAAACAGTATGAGAGATGAAAACCAATTTGTATAACTATATTCTTAGAAACACAATATTTGCATAAGCCCTCAAATTCAGACATGTAGGTAACGTGAAACTGTTAACTCAGTATTGATTTACGTGCTGATAGAAACGTGCCTTGATGATGTTGTCAAGATCATTGTTTCGGAAATAATTGTTTCCCTCTCTTAACTCGTTCACAGTGGAGTTCCGGGATAATAACATCTTTGAATAATGATGTTACTTTCATGTACACTTTGTCCCAAAGCTGCTTATCAAAATGTATCCTTTCAACTGAATACCCTTTCAATGTCCAAACAAAAAAGTCACACCATTTCCTCTTGGTTACACCCATTTGACCTTGAATTTGAAAATAATAGTTGTGGTTTCTTTTCAGTTTCAACTGATCACCCACACTTTCACAAAAAAAGGATTTGTTTGCAGCTGCTTCCATGGGTGATAAAAATCTGGAAACATATGGACATTTAATTTCCAACACACCATAACAATCTTCACAATGAGTGCAAGTTAACATTCCATCTGGGCTACATCCAAGGTGGGGCATACTAGGGTTAACAACCAGGCCAGAACAATGAACCTTCATTTTCGGATGTTTCTTCAAGCTGATCTTCTGATAAACTCGTCAGGCAGCTGGCTCGTGTCTCCTCCCCCATCTCAAACTTTCACAATCAAAATCACTGTAATCCATAATTCTGCTAACTGTACAATCAGGAGTGGTTGTGTCTCTCATCTTATATACAGGTCCAAAATTTGAACTTGTGATCCTGCCTTGACGAGCCCATTTCCAAACTTGGTTGTTATTCTGCCCTTTAGTGTTTATCTCAATAAGTTGGCACTGTTCCTCACTTACTGAAAGTTCATCAAAATAATTGGAGAACTTTGATTGACACGATTCACTCTTAAGGTCAGTGTAATCACAGAACATCATGTTGATGTGGTGTAAGCTCTCCAGTTCAGTCTGATTTGATGACTTTTCCTCATCACATCTTGGCAGACTCCACAAAAACGCTGCAGTAGGATTAGCCTCTCGTAGTCTGGTCGCAAACTGACCAATGTCAACCTTTGCCACAGAACTTAATGTGTCTTCCCTCTTGGGCATTTTAGATTTAGACATTATCTCCTCAGTGAATTTATGTTTTTTGAAAATCATATCCTGAGATCTGGTGGGGCTAAGCTTTCGCTTTCTTGGCTTGTTCCATTGACAGGCGGTGGAGGTAGAAGCAGTCAGCCCATCCTTCCTCTTGTCACTCATATCAACCAGTGCATAGAGCAATGCTGCAATGTGGTTACACGCTTCACCTTCACTGTACAGAATAAAAATAATATTCACATTAGAATTATACATTTCAAATTGAATAATATCACTTGCAAAACAATTTTATAAGTATGAATATACATTTTACAAAGATTAAATTGAACTGAGTGAAATAAAATTACGACGATGTGAACTTATATATATTGCAAAGCTACTTTAGAAAATTCCTTATGAAAGAAAGGTCAAATGATTTTATCAATGAAATGTTGAAAAGATCTATACTATTTAAAGTATTTCTTAAAAACACACACACAACAACAATTAGCAATACAATAAAGTAAGAGCATAAATAAAGAAATTTAATTGATTAACCTAAAATAAATAATAATGAAACATCACAATATAATATTTTGTATCACTCAAGTAATTTTTCCTTCTCTTCTCAAATTTTGATATATATAAGAATATCTCATTATTGTAGAATTTGTATCAATATATTATGAAAAACATTGCTTTAACTTACCCAGCACTGCATGTACAGCCAGCAGAGTGTATTCGCCCTGATACTTTAGACACACAGACCCATGTGTCGTAATCTGGTTTCTGATTTTCACTCGAACCACCAGGCAATGATGGGATTACCTTGCATTTTATAAAGCAATGTGAGCAGTCTTTCAATATCTCATTATGTTTTACACTATGGACATGTCCGTCATGATAAAACACTTTGGCCTTTAGCTGTCGTTTGGCTTTCATTGACTGGGAATCAAATGTCCTGTTCTTACTCAAAACCAAATAATTGTAGAGATCATTATTTGTAATACAAGGAAAACTTCCAATTTCTGAGTCCCAACCGTATTTTAAATTCCATGGCTCCGGTATCCGTTCTCCCAAAGGTGTGGTGAATCTTGATAATTGCCGCGCTTTCGACTCGCTGTTATCTTGTGCCTGGATGTCATGTAAAGTTCTGTACCCAAGATTCTGTACTCCCCGCGCTCTCTCTAAAAGCTCAGTTTTCGTTCCTGATACGTGAGCTCCACGCTGACGTAAATATTCCTTGAGGTCACGAACTTTCAGCTTATCAAGATCCATTGTATTAGTTAAATCGGCCATAACGCTACCTCACCGGACACGTGACGCATGCTGGGATTTTTAAAGGGGAATAACTCTGCAAAGGGAGGTAACAACCCATATTAAACTGGGCTATAGAGACTAACAAATATGTGAGTTCTAACACATGCTTTGAGAAAGAAAAATTGAGACTTGAAAATTAAGAATGAAGGGTTTAAAAAAACATTGAATGTAATATTTATTTAGTAAAACCATCTTTTTATAACTTTCATATAAGTAATTATAAAAAAACATTTTGTTATTGAAAGGCTATAATGTAAAAGTAATTGGTAAAAGCATCCCTTTCCTTTAAAAAAGTATCTTGTAGTTAGTATGATTCAATTTTGAGCTGCAGCCCACTTTCATTATTAGGCACACCTAACAACATGACAATACTCATGTTTGATGTTATACAATGTTATTTTTATGTTTCTGTCTCGCTGATTTTGTAATCAGCTTTTTGACGTACCGGAGCGGCGTTGAAATAAGCCCTTTTTGACTTGTTCGCCAATCCTATTTTCATGTAAATGAAATAAAATACGTTTAAACCATAATGTAAGAAGTAATACTGTTCTTCAGCTGCTAATTCTATGTTAAGATAATACTGTTGCTATTGATATCTATTTAACCAGATTGTTTTATTTTTTCCAAGTCAGAATTTAACATGAAATTCAAAAGTGCAATTTAAATGACTATTGAATAATTGTATAGCAATGTTTGAAACAATAATATAATTTATTTAAGGGAAGGTGATTTTGTATGTGATTGTAATGGATAAATTCCCAACTAAATAAGCCTTTTCTCTAACAACTTTGTTTTTCTTTATACTTCTTTTGTTTAAAAAAATACAGACTGAAAATGTGTATTTTAATCTGAATATAAACGGGGGAAATGTATTTTAAAAATCTGAATTATGTTTGTTTGAATTAATCAGTCAAACTTTAAAGTTGAAAGTCAAGTAATGTAATGTTTCTTAACATAACATTTTTGCCTGAAGGTGTACAAACTGTACCGAATATATCATATTCTTCTTTATTTAAATATGTTATTTGTTTGTACTTGTCAAGTAATTACTAAATGTCAATGATAATGTAAAATACCGGTATTTCATGAATTTTCATGAAAAAAAATCCTTAAAAAATCCAAAAATCATGATGTTTTGTTACAAATAAACCAACAAACTTTTAGCGAAAAATGAAAAATCAGATTGAAAATCGATGAAATTTGATTAAAATAAATCCCGAAAATCTGAAAATAATTTTTGGATTTTTTATTTTTTAGCGTAAATTTGTTTGGGGAAATTTCGATGAATTTTTATGAAAAAAAATCCTTTAAAAATCCAAAAATCATGATGTTTTGTGTAAAAAAACAACAACAAAATTTTAGCAAAAAAATTTAAAATCGATGAATATAAGGGAAATAATATATCTACTGTTTTCATATATACAAATGGACTACAGTTGTTGAAAATGGCATGTTATTTACATTTAACTGTTAACACATACACCAATTCTTGTCAAAATGTAATCACAACAAAGTGTTTTCATCTATTTCTTAATTGATGAATTTAGACTTAAAAAATAGTGTTGCTAAAAGCAAATTTTCTCACATTAAACAAATACATTTTTGAGGGAGTTGAAATAGTTGCTTTGGTAAAAATGTAGATTTAATTGTTAATTGTAATTTTCTCAAATATATTCATATCATTAACTATAAAGATTTTATGTAATCTGATAAACCAATATTATTGTTCTGATGACTAAAAGACCTAATTTTTTGTTTCAGGCAACTTTTGAAGAATGCATTTTCCGGAAGATTGGCAGTTGCTCTAAACCTGAGCAAGGACTGATACAGTCTACAAGTCAGCGTCTCTCGTCGATTATTGAAGCTAGCAACATACGAAAGGATGGCTTGTATGAACAGTTTAATACCTCCTCAGGTCCGGTTCTTCATGGAGTCTGGTTTCACAAGAACTGTGTATCCACCTACACATCAAAGACACATCTCAAAAGGCTACGTAAGTCCGCATCAGCCATCACTCTCAATACACAGGAACCAGCTATCAAAAGATATTGCAGGTCAGGCAGGAGTTTTGATTTTTTAAGCGACTGCCTCTTTTGTTGCCAGGATTGTGAGCTGGTGAAGAGTTCCAAAAACCCAAATCGATGGAAGAAGTCTTTCCTGTGTAGAACTGCTGAGGATGGACAGAGGTCATACAGAAATGTAATACTTGGGATCTATGATCTTCGTCAGGACACATGGGGTGATGAGGTGAGGCTCAGAGTGGAAGGAGCTGTCAGTGATCTACACGCAGCAGAAGCAAGATACCACGACAAGTGCAGAGCTAATTTCATGGCCCCCAAATCTGTTGCATTATCTGCAAATGCTTTGAAGAAAATAGAGGATTCTGCCGACGAACCATATGTACAGCTTATTAGGACAATCAATGAAGACCGATCACAGATAAGAAATTCATCAGATATCTATTGCCAGTACCTTGCCTATGGTTGAGTTTGTCTTTCCAAACGACAACTCACAGAAGAAGTGTCAGGCTTTTTTCATCCAGAATTAATCGTTCTCAAGGGAAAAGGCATATCAAGTATTCTTGTCTTCAGAGAAGCTGCTAAGGACACTTTCAAATTGGTCTTGGAGGAGAACGAAGGTGATGATTTGTCCCCTGCAATAAAGAAGATAGCTAAGCAGGTAAAACAAGAAACCAAGGACATCTTCCAATCTCGAGAGGAGTATCAGACTAGAATCAACAGTTCGGTTTTAGAAGCTCATACAAGTCAAACAATGAAAGACTTTCTGAAAACATTGTTACCAGGAGATGACCATAAACTTCCCATACAGATGATTTGTAACATGATCACTGGACTGTTAAAGAAACACCCAACTCCCCTGCAGACATCTCTGGGTGTATTCATCAAGGAGAAGTCTCTTATTCAGGAGCTCTATAGGCTAGGAGTTGTATGTTCATATGATGAGGTCTTACGATTCAGAAAATCATCTGCCCTTGCATCGACTGATGTCACTTCAAGAGGACTAAATCATGTTGCCCTAACTGGATCCAAGCTGGTTCAGGTTGTTGTCGACAATTTTGATGCCAATATCTCCAGTCAAAATGGTTTGCAATCAACACATTCTCTTGCCATGTTACTGATTCAACCTGCTAATGATGCACATCAACAGAAATCTGATGAGGAAACCATAACCAGGATAAAGAAAGAAGAAATGACACAGCCTCTAGGAGATGACGTCACAATAGAGAGATACACAGGTCCCAAAAAGCCATGTATGCCACAGGAGAGTGTAAGGAAGTCCCTTTTACCACTGAAGATTTTGGCTATGCAAGTTATTGCATCATTTCGAGCATCACAAAGAGACTTTGACTTCCTATCAACAATCATTGAAGATGACTCCAACCCGGAATGGAATGGTTTCAACACAGCACTCAACAGAAAGGAAGGTCACACAGTGAGAGCAAAAACAACATCAGTCTACACTCCTCTGATTGACATGAAGCCATCAGACCCTGATACCATGTTGACTGCAATGGTACAAGCTGAGAGACTCACTAAACAAGCTGGACAAGACATTGTTGTATTTACTTGTGATCAACAGCTTTACAGAGTTGCAGTTCATATCACATGGGTGTATCCTGAAAGATTCAGCAACTTCTTTCTACGACTTGGAGGCATGCACTTCATCATGAACTTCATAGGATGCATTGGCTCACTAATGGCAGAGACAGGACTGGAAGAGATATTAGAGAGCTCATTTGGATGTGTCTCAAACATGCTGTCAGGAAAAAGGTTCCCTCAGAATTTCAGAGCACTGAGAATCGTTACTGAAGAGTTGCTGAGAAATGTAATACCAACAGTTGACAACCCTCAAGACTTGATTACAGTATTGGAAGGAAAAGCATCAACAAGTCGGACAACTCGCTTGTGGTTGGACATGCTCATCAAGCCTGTTCTACTGATGGCCCAGTTTGTCAGAGCTGAGAAGGAAGCTGACTGGCCCCTCCACCTCCTCACAGTGAGACTCATGATGCCCTACTTCTTTGCCGCTGGTCACCACAACTATTCCCGCTATGGTCTGTACTACCTGAGAACAGCTGAATGTCTAAGGCCAGAACTCCTGGATAAGTTCCTGAAAGGAGAACACGTTCCTCATCTTTCTCCTGGCATTTGGAATGGGATCTGGACAGACATGATGATAGAGACAACATTCATGAAGTATGGAAAGGGCCCGGACGGGATCATTGGTATCACACTCAAACCAAATGCTTTGAAGACATGGGCACTTAGCTTTCATACATGCAGCATCTTAGCTAATGATATTGCAGATTTAACAGCTCTTGGAAAGACAGATAACAGGGTTCATAAAGAAGAAATGAAAGGAAGAATAGAAGCAGATGCACAAGACAGAAAAAGCATCAGAAGAAAACTTGAGGAAACAACTGACCCATTTGATGAGTTCAAGTTACCTGCTGAGAAACTGCTTAATGTAGTGAATGGGAGATACGCAGATGATTCTGTCAATGCAGACAAGGCACTGGAACTCGGTCAAAGAGAAATGAGACAATATGAGGCTTCTTGGCCGATTGGATTTCACAAGCTACTGTCCAAAAAGATAATCACTATGGCTGTCATGAAGAATCACCTTCGAATTGGGAAAACGAAACTCTTTGACACCAACTTGATTTTCTCAAGGATAATTGGCCTTCAAGCTTCAGGGCGAGATATCAACATGGAAGAGATTCTCAAGTTTGAACTGTCTCCAGTCCCTACTTCACTGTTCACATATACTGGTGACATGAGGACAGCTAAGAATAAATCAGTCCTGAAGAGAAAACTTCAAGTGAATCTGTCAGAATCAGACGAAAGAGGGAATCCACTCATTAACCCTGGAACAAGAATCCTTGATGGTTCTGCCCTTCTTTGGACCATCCACTGGCCAAAAGATGGAAAGATGAAGGACTTCATTGACAACTTTGTCAACTATGTACTGACATTACTGCAGGAAGCTGACATATATCTGGTTTTTGATAGGTATGCTGAATATAGCATCAAAAGTGCCACCAGGTCCGGTCGACAACAAGATGCAAGCCGACAGTATCAGCTTTCTCTGAACATGACCATTCCTCCTCAGAAGGTTCTCTTAACAGTTGCATCCAACAAGGTTCAGCTCATAAATCTGATTGTTCATTCAATAACAGACCTGAGGGAAAGTCTTAAGTGTCACAACCACAGACTTGTGATCACAGGGAGTGATGATGTTCCCATGGAGATCCACAGTGGGATGCTGATCAGCCGACATGACCTGGCCACAACACACGAGGAAGCAGATGTCATCATGGTTCAACAGATGGTTTCTGTTGCAGAGGCAAATCCGGATTCAATTATCACTGTTACCTGCGACGACACAGATGTGTTCATACTTCTGCTTTACTTCTACCAGAAGAACAAGCTGACATGCCAACTGTTCATGGAAGGCACTTCCAACAAAACCTACATTGATATCTGTGAAACCGTGAAGAAACATTCACCCATCATATCACAGCTTGTTGCAGTCCATGCATTTTCAGGATGTGACACAGTCGCCCAACCATGGGGTGTAGGGAAAACAACTGTAATCAAACTCCTGAAAGCAGGCTTTACTTTCCATCATCTTGGGCACTCTGATGCTTCTCTGGACAATATTTACACAGAGTGTTTCAACTTTATGGCAGCCTGCTACAGACAAACCTCAGCTACATCCATGAGTGAACTGCGATTAAAAGTATGGAGAACCAAGGTTGGTAGAAACACTTTGATGTCGAAAGTCATGGCCCTTCCCCCGACTCAAGAATCATTTCAACAAAATGTTCTGCGCGCCCACTTACAGGCCTGTATATGGACGCACACTCTTGACCCTGACCCTCCTCACATGGATCCTCAAGAATATGGATGGCAAAAGGACAACCTCAACAAAACATTAACTCCAGTCATGCTACCACAGGGTACACCTTCAGCTCCTGATTACATTTTAAAACTCTTGAAATGTTCATGTCACACATGCAGCTCATCCAGATGTTCATGTGCTGTAGCCAGACTTCCATGTACTATCTTCTGTGAATGTGAAGGCAGTGACTGTTTCAACCAGCACACCCTGATAGCAAAAGGTGTTGTGAATGAATGTGACTAAATATGATGACTGGATCTCTTGAACTGAACTGCAAGGTAACAGTTACTGTTTGAAAATCCTACACATAAGATAAATTTTATTGTAGGTAATTATGTCAGCCATTACTCAACAGTCTGGATAATTGAAGTTGACTATTTGATAATATTTCAAATGTAAATCACAGACAGTAAGCTATAAACTAAGTAAAGGGGTGAACTAATAAGCCAGTTTTGATAACTTAAATAAAGTGAAGTATATTTTAACCCGCTTAACAGTTAACTTAACACTGTCTGGATAAACGGGTCTTTAAAATGTCTGTACATTTCAAAATAACAATTTTGGAAACATTATTTTGGAGCAATATACCTTTGAAATAAGATTAATTCAACTTTAAAAACTCTTTGTTGTATTTTCACATTATTATTTTGCATTTGTAGTCTGTGTTCATATCCATAGTTGTGGAAAATTGTAAAAATTGCTTTTTTTTGGAAAAAATCATTTTTTTCAAAATGCTCAAGAGTGCCAGAGTGGCACCCGGTGGTTTCTTCATAAGAAGGGCCTAGGGAAGGTAAACCAAGTGAAAACAATTGTGAGACCTTTTTTGCAAGGTATTTTCAACATTCTGCTGGACGTCCAGTTGCCAAGTTAACATTTTTTCATTAACCTTGCAAAAAGGTCTCACAATGGATTTTTGGTGTTTTGAATACTTTAAACTCTAAATATTAAGAAACCACCGGGTGCCAAGCTGGCACCCTTGAGCATTTTTCATAAATGAGGTTTTAAAAAGCCCCTGTCAATGACAAAGATCCAGCTGACGACTATACAGAAGAAGAATAAGTTGTGTGGTAAGTAGTATTGCTACCCAACTTCCTGTTTACATTGGAGACATGACATTTGTACATCTGAACTGCAGTTTGATGCCATCTAGCCTAAATTCACGATATGGTAATCCAAATTTATGTTTCTACATTGAAAGAAAGAATAGAGAAAGCATGTACAACAAAACTGTTTCAATAATATCAAAGAAATTTGTGATATAGTGTAAAACAGATCAAGTTGAAATGTGTCGTCTGCTAGCCTCCACTCAATAACTGTCAACATGCTAAAACAATAATTCTTGCAAAATATTATCAAACCATGAATGCATATTGCCTTTATAAACAATTCCCCAAGCCATCATGGTCAAATCTTAAAATAGTGCCATTAAAATAATTTATTATTTGGTAAATTTGACTGTATGGTGGCAAAGACAAAAACTATTAGCCGGCAACTACCTTGATATGGAAAGAGTCTTCAGATGAAAATTGAGAAAAATAACTATTATTTTTTATAATGAAATATCAATACATAAACAGAATAATTATATTTGCTTTTATTAAAGTTATTTAATTTGCCATTTGTATTGTTTTAAACAATGATTTTATTTTTCATTTGAGCCAAATTTTGTCAGTTTAAATGTTTGAATAAATGTAATGAAAACTTGACTTGTTTGATTAAAGCTAATGAATTAAACAGCCAAAGTAAACTTTTAAGATTAAATTTCAGTAAGAATTGCCTTCTTGAAAGTAATAAGAATTAATAAACAAAATGTAGATGGTAAATATGTAGATTTTAATTTTTTTATTTTAAACAATTTATTTTCACCACATTCATTATAATTCATAGAATTAAGAACAAAACGTATATGCTTATTAAAGGAAATCACAACCCTCTCAATAAAATAAAAACAAGAACATTTATCTAAACAAATTAATTTAAATAGAAAAATAAACAGATTTGATTTTTTTTCTCAATTTCCTTCACCACATTCAATTCTTATATTTCATAGAATAAATAAACAAAATGTATGTTATTATTCAAGGAAATCACATCTCTCCTAAAAAAGGAACAGGTAAGTATATTTAAAAAAAAAAATAAGATACAAAATTATAATATAAAAAAGATCTTAATTTATTTGTTTTAAAGTTATTCACCACATTTATATCTAGAAATAGAATTCATAGAATTAAAAAAACAATATGTATATAATTAATCAAGGAAATCAAACCCTCTTTCAATAAAAGAAAAACAAGAAAATATATTTAATCTTTAAATTGAAATAGAAAATAAACAAAGCAGAACAGCAATAAAGGCAATGATGTTATTAATGTTATAAATGTTTTTATAATATATGATGCTGCATCGGATCAACTTTCATGAAGATCGAAGGGAAATACATGAATGATTTGGCTTGCTTGAATGAAATATTTTCTTGATTTATAGTGTTTTCAAATCATACATTTTTTTAGGCATTTTGACAGTTCTACATTACTTATGTGAAGAAATTGAACTGAAAACGTTTTGAATTATTTTCTTCATTTCGATAACACTGTCATAATCAGACTGGCATTTGAAAAACTTTCTATTATTTGATCCTGTAACCAACACAATATCCGTTCATGAACTGTTTATAAATTTATCATATTTATAGGTATATTATATTTAATCAACAAACATTTTGCTTGGATTTATGAACTGTGAACTTTTGTCATGTATGAGACAAGATTTGTGGCTGTGAAATTAAGTTTAAATCTTAAAACATAAATTCAATCTGCATTTTTAGTTTAAACATAGCCTGTTTCAATATTTATTTGATAGAAATAAAACTATGAGTCTTCATAATCTATAATGTCTATAAACAAGAAATGAAAGAAATTGTTAAAAGTTTACACATGTAAAATTTTTGCAACTTTAAAAAAAAACTATTTTGTAGACCGGCATCAATAGTCCCTTTTA
This sequence comes from Gibbula magus, assembly GCA_936450465.1. Classification (NCBI taxonomy): domain Eukaryota; kingdom Metazoa; phylum Mollusca; class Gastropoda; order Trochida; family Trochidae; genus Gibbula; species Gibbula magus. The sequence continues at coordinate 52,534,214 of OW388294.1, read as the reverse complement.
TAATCCCTTTTTGTGTAGGTTTATATGTTAACCAGAGTCTGAGACCCAGTTTATTCATAACCATTCGTACAATATTCCTTTTTGGAAGTGAGATGAAGACTGTTTATAGATAATTTGGAAATAACTTAGTGAACGTTTGCTGATCTTGTGTCAACATTGTTATTGAGTTTTGATTATCGACCATATATTGAATTTTAAGAAGTAGCAATGCAATGACAATCCTATTATCCAATTACCTGTAGAAAAGTATTTTGTAATCTGTATTTTTAGCTTATCAGGCCTGAAAGGTCCGATCATCCAGGACTCGTGGCATCCATCTGTAAACTTTTCGCTTTTTAGACTTCTTCTCCAGAACCAATGACTTTAGAGAGCTGACATTTTATGTGCAGAATCTTTGGCCACAATGGGGATTTTAAATTGTAGATTTGGTGACCCTGAGATCAATAAAGGGTCACAGGGGTCGCAACATTAATAACCTATTTTCATCTTCCAGTATCAAAAGGTCAAGAGAGCTGAAATGTTGTGCGCAGACTCCTTGGTCAATGGGGATTCTAAATTTTTTATTTGGTGAGTCCGTGACCCCAAAAAGGTCACAACCTCAAAACCTATCTTCATCTTTTCCAGTAGGAAAAGCTCTAGTGGGTGGGATAGTGCAGTGGTTAGCGCGTTCGGGTTTGGATCAAGAGGTCCGGGGTTCGAATCCTGCCAGGGGCACGGCAACTTTGTCTGCAGTAGAGAACTGTTCTACACGCAGTAAGGTTTGGGTGCAATGCTACATTGAATTTCAGTGCAGTACCACACATGGCGTTGTGAGGTTTCTCCCTGCCATAATACTAGCAGCCGCGATAAGTGAAATACTCTTGAAAGCGGAGTTAAACCCCAACTCACCTCACCTCACGAAAAGCTCTAGAAAGCTGAAATGGTGTGTACAGACTCATTGGCCACAACATTATAAACCTATTTTCATTTTCTTCTTCAGTTCCAAAAGGTCTAGAGAGCTGAAATGCTGTGTGAAGAATCCTTGGCTAATCGGCATTCTAAATTGTAGATTTGGTGACCCCATGACCCCAAATATTGATTACAGGGTCACAACCTACAACAAAACTATTTTTACAAGCTTTGAACTGTACTCTTGAGATTTTATGTACTCTTCACTTCAGTCAGTATAGAGACTAACAAATATGTGAGTTCTAACACATGCTTTGAGAAAGAAAAATTGAGACTTGAAAATTAAGAATGAAGGGTTTAAAAAAACATTGAATGTAATATTTATTTAGTAAAACCATCTTTTTATAACTTTCATATAAGTAATTATAAAAAAACATTTTGTTATTGAAAGGCTATAATGTAAAAGTAATTGGTAAAAGCATCCCTTTCCTTTAAAAAAGTATCTTGTAGTTAGTATGATTCAATTTTGAGCTGCAGCCCACTTTCATTATTAGGCACACCTAACAACATGACAATACTCATGTTTGATGTTATACAATGTTATTTTTATGTTTCTGTCTCGCTGATTTTGTAATCAGCTTTTTGACGTACCGGAGCGGCGTTGAAATAAGCCCTTTTTGACTTGTTCGCCAATCCTATTTTCATGTAAATGAAATAAAATACGTTTAAACCATAATGTAAGAAGTAATACTGTTCTTCAGCTGCTAATTCTATGTTAAGATAATACTGTTGCTATTGATATCTATTTAACCAGATTGTTTTATTTTTTCCAAGTCAGAATTTAACATGAAATTCAAAAGTGCAATTTAAATGACTATTGAATAATTGTATAGCAATGTTTGAAACAATAATATAATTTATTTAAGGGAAGGTGATTTTGTATGTGATTGTAATGGATAAATTCCCAACTAAATAAGCCTTTTCTCTAACAACTTTGTTTTTCTTTATACTTCTTTTGTTTAAAAAAATACAGACTGAAAATGTGTATTTTAATCTGAATATAAACGGGGGAAATGTATTTTAAAAATCTGAATTATGTTTGTTTGAATTAATCAGTCAAACTTTAAAGTTGAAAGTCAAGTAATGAAATGTTTCTCAACATAACATTTTTGCCTGAAGGTGTACAAACTGTACCGAATATATCATATTCTTCTTTATTTAAATATGTTATTTGTTTGTACTTGTCAAGTAATTACTAAATGTCAATGATAATGTAAAATACAGGTATTTCAACTTTTAAATTTTTTGTTTGAAAAACATATTAGATTTGAATCAACTTACTAGTACTTTTCCCACTATACATCCATTCATCTGTTTTATCAACTTACCTATTCCATGTACATCAATCTCATCTGTTGTAAAAACATTCAACTGGCTTCCAATCACCTCGCTAATCCTTCATGCAGTCTCTGTTAATTCCGCTCAATTAGCTATTAAACCTTTGACCATCAACTCTATTTATTGTATAAACAACTCATCTCCAATCTGTTGTAAAAACAATTTATTGTTTCCCCCTTATGTATCACTTGCACAAGTTAATACTTTTGTTAATAAAATGAATTGGATTGTTCTTTATGCTCCGTTGTCATTTCTATTTACATGTTCATTGTCAAGATAGAAATCTCGTCATTGAGTGGATTTCTATTGTTTGTCAATGAGGCTATAGGTGTTAATGACCACTGCAGATCATACTTAGAATCCAGTACTGCGATTAAGCTGAATTCTGTTTGTGGGAGAAATAATGCGGAAGTATCGCTAATATTAAAGTTGCAGCAAAAATAAGGATCTATGGTTGCGGAAATGCAATGGAAATCATCCAGATTTATTATAGTTGCGGAAATGCAATGGAAATCATTTGGATCTATGGTTGCGGAAATGCAATGGAAATCATCCTGATGTATAGTTGCGGAAATGTAATGGAAATCATCCAGATTTATAGTTGTGGAAATGCAATGGAAATCATCCAAATTTATTCTAGTTGCGGAAATGCAATGGAAATCATCCAGATTTATAGTTGCGGAAATGCAATGGAAATCATCCAGATTTATTCAGTTGCGGAAATGTTATGTTTTTATTAATGCTGAAATGCTGCGGAAATCATGAGGATTATAATGAATGAATGTTTGCGGAAATCTGACAGAAAGTGGGTAACTGAAACCTGGCGGAAATCTTCCGGAGAATGGTTCATTATTCATTTGTTTATAGCGAATAATAAACAATCACGATTTAAAATCAATGAAATTTGAATAAAATAAATCCCAAAAATATGAAAATATTTTTTTTAATTTTTTTTTTAACATAAATTCTTTTGGGGGAAATTTCGATGAATTTTTAATGAAAAAAACTTTAAAAAGTTTTTAAAAAAAAACATCTTTTGTAAAAAAAATGTTTAGCAAAAAATGAAAATCACCCTTAAAAAGTGATGAAATTTGAAAAAAATAAATGCCGAAAATATGAAAAACAAAATTTATTTTTATTTTTTTAACGTTAATTTTCAGGCGGAAAATTTCGATGAATTTTAATCAAAAACTTAATAAATAAAAAAAACATTTTTTGTTTAGCGAAAAATTAAAAATCACAATTAAAAAACAATGAAATTAAAATAATAAAAAAAACTCGGAAAATCGGAAAATCAATCTTTAAAAATATTTTTCGGCGCAAAATGAAAAATGAAAAATTGAAATTTCAATGAATTTTTATGAAAAAAAGGCTTAAAAAATCCCAAAGTCATGATGTTTTGTTTAACAAAAAAACAAACACTTTTAGCGAAAAATGAAAAATCACGATTTAAAATCGATGAAATTTGAATATAACAAATACCGAAAATCTGAAAATAATTTTTTATTTCTTTTTTGCTTAGAATAAATTGTTTTGGCGAAATTTTGATGAATTTTTAATGAAAAAAAACTTTAAAAATAAAAAAAACATCTTTTGTAAAAAAAACAAAAAGCAAATTTTGAGCGAAAATTGAAAATCACGCTTAAAAAATGATGAAATTTGAATAAAATAAATCCCGAAAATCTGAAAATAATTTGTTATTAATTTTTTTTTTCAGCGTAAATTTTTGTGGGGGAAATTTCGATGAATTTTTAATGAAAAAAAACTTTAAAAATAAAAAAAATCATCTTTTGTAAAAAAAAACAAAAAAACAATTTAGCGAAAAATGAAAATCACGATTAAAAATCAATTAAATTAAAATAATAAAAAAAAAAACCTAATTCGGAAAATCAATTTTTTATTTTGCTGTCATCGCAAAATGAAAAATTGAAATTTCGGTGAATTTTCATGAAAAAAAATCCTTAAAAAATCCAAAAATCATGATGTTTTGTTACAAATAAACCAACAAACTTTTAGCGAAAAATGAAAAATCAGATTGAAAATAGATGAAATTTGATTAAAATAAATCCCGAAAATCTGAAAATAATTTTTGGATTTTTTATTTTTTAGCGTAAATTTGTTTGGGGAAATTTCGATGAATTTTTATGAAAAAAAATCCTTTAAAAATCCAAAAATCATGATGTTTTGTGTAAAAAAAACAACAACAAAATTTAAGCAAAAAAAAAAAAATCACGATTTAAAATCGATGAAATTTGAAGAAGATAAATCCCGAAAATCTGAAAATAATTTTTATATTTTTTATTTTTTAGCGTAATTTTTTTGGGGGAGATTTCGATGAATTTTTATGAAAAAAAAATCCTTTAAAAATCCAAAAATCATGATGTTTTGTGTAAAAAAACAACAAAATTTTAGCAAAAAATAAAAAAATCACGATTTAAAATCGATGAAATTTGAAGAAGATAAATCCCGAAAATCTGAAAATAATTTTTATATTTTTTATTTTTTAGCGTAATTTTTTTGGGGGAGATTTCGATGAATTTTTAATGAAAAAAAAAACTTTAAAAATAAAAAAAATCATGATGTTTTGTTAAAAAAAAAAAAAAAACACTTTTGGCGAAAAATGAAAAATCACGATTTAAAATCGATGAAATTTGAATAAAATAAACCCCGTAAATCTAAAAATCAATTTTTAAATATATATTTTTTTAGGGGGTAAAATGAAAACTGCAATTTCGATGAATTTTTTATGAATAAAAAGCCTTAAAAAATCCAAAAATCATGATGTTTTGTTAAAAAAAAAAAAAAAAGTTCTTTAGTGAAAAATTAAAACATTAAGATTTAAAATCGATAAAATTTGAATAAAAGAAACCCTGTAAATCCTAAAATCACTTTTTTTAAAAAATTTGTTTGGTGAAAAATGAAAAATGCAATTTTGATGAATTTTTTGTGAAAAAAAAGTCTTAAAAAATCCAAAAATCACGATGTTTTGTTAAATAAAAAAAAATGCTTTTATCGAAAAGTGAAAAATCACAATTAAAAATCGATAAAATTTGAATAAATAATAATAATAATAATAATGCATTGATTTATATAGCGCATTAGCTTCACAATAGAAATGTGCTCTTTGCGCTTAAAGAGACAGGACGATATTTTACAGGTAGTATTGTTTAAACAAGTGGGTCTTGAGTTGAGACTTGAAGGAAGTGAGGCTGACAGAAGATTTTAGATATTCGGGTAGTTCATTCCATTTAGTTGATGCTGAGTAGGAAAATGTTCTTTTGCCGAAAGTTGAGGATTTCACTTTTGGGATGACAAACAGGCATTTATTTTGAGATCTCAGAGTTCGTGGTGGGCAGTAAACTGAAAGGAGTTCTGTGAGGTATGATGGTGCACTGTTGTTGAAACATTTGTAGGCTAGAACAAGGAGTTTCCCAAAAATCTGAAAATTATTTGTTTATATATTTTTTTTTAGCGGAAAAATAAAAATGCAATTTCGAGAATTATTTTTATGAATAAAAAGCCTTAAAAAAATCTAAAAATCTTGATGTTTTGTTTGAAAAAAAAATTTAAAAAGTTTTTTACGAAAAGTGAAAAATCTCGATTTAAAATCGATGAAATTTGAATTTAAAAAAACCCCTGTAAATCTGAAAATCAATTTTAAAAATTTGTTTTGGGTGGAAAATGAAAAATGCAATTTCGATGAATTTTTTATGTAAAAAAAGCCATAAAAAATCCAAAAATAAGGATTTTTTGTTAAAAAAAAAGAAGTTTTTAGCGAAAAGTGAAAAATCACGATAAAAAATCGATGAAATTTGAATAATACAAACCCGGAAAAAACATTTTTTAGAAAAATAAAAAATTGCAATTTCGATGATTTTTCTAAAAACAAAGCCTTAAAAAAATTTAAGAATCATGATGTTTTGTTAAAAAATACTTCAAATATGAGTTTTAAGCGGAAAATGAAAAATCACGATTTAAAATCGATGAAATCTGAAATTTTTTAATTTTTTTTTTTAGTATAACATTTTTTCGGGAAATTTCGATGAATTTTTAATGAGAAAAAAAATCATGATGTTTAGTAAAAAAAAAAAATGTTTATAGCGAATACCATCTTCACAACGTCACGGGCGTAACGAAAAGATTTCCATATCTTCTCACTTCCATATACATATATTTCATTAACGTCTAAAATGTACTTGCTTAAATCCTAGCATTATGAATTGATGTTTCAGTGGACAATTTTGCTTCACCTCCCAAGGAGACAGGAAAGAGAAAAAGAGTAGCCAGTACACCTACCCCAAGGAAACCAAAACAGGCCTTGCTGCACACGCCTAAAAAACATGGAAAAGCTCGACTACTTTTTGGCGAGAGTTCTGTAAGTATTCATTAATTATTAATATGCTAAAATTGTTCAATACCATCAAATTTATTTGTCAATGTATCAGACAAGTACCTTAAGTGTGAAAGCTTAAATAACTATGAATTATTGAATGTTAATGTATAATTATATTTTTAAAGGAGTGTACTAGTACAGCCTTGGCTCAACCATTACCTGAGGACCAAGAAAAACCTTCAGGCAGGTTTTGTTATAAAACTTACTTTTTAAACTGTTCATGTTTAAGCATTGCAAAATGAATCAACATGGAATTTATGATCCAATTAACCTTTTATTTTCTCTCTACTCATCTTGATAGTAATTATGATGAATCATGAATACACCTGAACAAACATAGAGACAATAACAACAGACACATGTAATATACATTATCATATTTACTGATATTAACTGTTTCTGTATTATTTCCCAGATGATGGAAACATTCAGTCAACCAAACCTGCACTACCTGCTACCACACCATGTACACCAGCTGGGAAGTCTGTGGTGCTGAAGTCAACTAAATCATTATTTAGTCCTGGACATATGCGAGTAAGTCACTTGATTCATTTCCCTTGAGTCTGGGAATGAAAATTTTATGATTTACAGTTCATGCTTTCAGTAATATCCCCACAGCAAAGTAGTCAGCGCTATATAGCTACACTTTTTGTTCCGCTCATGAAGCCAACACAGAACAGCACATAATGTGCCTCTTTAGTTCCCTCATTTACATAAATTATTATCTTCTCAGTTATTCCCATCACAGATTTGCTCCACTCATAATTCTGACACTTAATGTTATAATGTAAAAGCATTTTTCACATTAAATCACTGTGCAGTTAAGCCTTTTATATATTTTGGTCCCTAATTTACACAATTTATGCACATTTTCTCAGTGAGAGGAAGGTCACACATTCAAAAGAGGTGGGGTAATTAGAATATACCAAAAGTTGACACTTTTAATCACTATGATGTGAAGGTGTGTTATTTTCTGTCCCTAATAAGTTATGCAAAGTTTCCCTCAAATTAGATGTTACCTCTGATTCCTGAACACTAATATGTACATGCTTCACAAAACAATGTCAACATGTCAACAATGATCCCTAGATGTGTCTGTAATGGGTTAAACATCAATCTGTTTCTCATTTTATAGCTCATCAGGCCTGAAAGGTTAGATCGGTTTATGGCATGGGCCATTGTCCGTCGTCTTTTGTCCGTCATCAGTACACTTTTCACATTTTCGATTTGGTGACTTGGTGACCCTGTGACCCCATAGGTCACAGAGGTCATGACCTGAAAAACTATTTTCATATTGTTCTCAAGTACCAAAAGCAAAATTTAAATGTTTTGTCCCTTTTTTCCCTTATTTGGTCTTGGTGGGGGCGGGATAGCGCAGTGGTGAGCGCGTTCGGCTTCGGATCGAGAGGTCCGGGGTTCGAATCCTGCCAGGGTCACGGCAACTTTGTCTGCAGCAAGGAACTGTTCTACACGCAGTAAGATTTGGGTGCAATGCTACACTGAATTTCAGAGTAGTATCACCCATGGTTTGCTAGTTCCAGCCTTTGCTCGCAGGTTTCACCGCAATGCATAGCAACATGACGTTGCAGGCTTTCTCCCTGCCGTAATACTAGCAGCCGCGATACAAGTGAAATACTCTTGAGAGCGGTGTTACACAACAACTCACCTCACCTCTTTGGTCTTGGTCCCCCTCAAGTATTTGCATTGTTACCTCAGGTTTAAATGAAAAATTAGATTATAATTCATGCAAATGTTTCCTGATTAGCTCACTTTAATTTGTGGTTTCCTTGGAAACAGGACTTAAAGAGTGCCTCGAGGGCGGGATAGCGCAGTGGTTAGCGTGTTTGGCTTCAGATCAAGAGGGACTTGGTTTGAATCCTGTCAATTTTGTCTGCAGTAGAGAACTGTTCTACACGTAGGTTTGGGTGCAATGCTACATTGAATTTCAGCGAAGTACCACCCGTGATTCCCTAGTTCCAGCTGGTGCTCGTAGGTTTCACCGCAATGCATAGCCACATGGTGTTGCGGGCTTTCTCCTTGAAAGCGGCGTTAAACCCTAAGTCACCTCATCTTAATTAGTGACTCAGGAGGTCATGTCTTTCTGTATAAATAGGTATTAGATATATGTTCTATATATTAACATTTTAATAGCCATTTTCATAGAACTTTGACCTTATGCACTCACTCTCTTGTTTAATTTCAGGTGCAGCATCGGGCACAAGCAGGTGCAATACGCTCACGATTGATCAGGAATACAAGCAGCAAAAGCATTGTGGCATCCATCTGTCGTGGAAGTAGTGGCGACAACATTGCCAAAACCATTATGAAATCTGATCTGAAGTGGAATGTGACAGACGCTTTATTAAGGAATCTGGGTACAGAATGCAAAAACTTGTGTTCCCTGGCCAAGCCAAGTATTTTGCAAAAAGTCAGTCCTGCAAATTTGAAAGCGATGCGTTTTGACAAAATTTATACAGAGTTTCAAATTGAGGCACCAATATTCTACAAGACATTAAGTTGCCTGACCGGAGGGACTGAAACCGCCATTGTTACCGCTGGTGCTGTGTGTCTCTTTGCAAGAAATCCCTGCATGTCTCTGTTCCAGCATGCAATTGGACAAGTACTAGACCACAGTGGGGCTACTAATGAGGTTAGTTTAAACATTTCACAGTGTGAATCAAATAAAGTCTTACAACTAATTATTACATATGAAGCAGTGTTTGTGATAATGTTTCACAGATTCTTTAACAAAAAACATTATCTGGGAGTTGTTTTCTTTTAGGATGACACAACATCTTTTCAACATATTGCTTAATTGTACTCACAGAAACAATTTTGATGTACAAAGACAATAGTATAATCAAATTGAGATGAAATTGTCTAATTAATAGACTCTGTTTTTCAGGCACTGCAAACCTTGAACAAGCTTGGCATTTCTGTTTCAACACCAAGTGTAGAACGACAGAGAAAATCATTGCAGCAGGAGCAGGAAAAGCGTGTGCGTGAGATGTTCAGCTGTCAGGAAAACGACAACACAAGTGGCAGTAGCACAATAGGTACGTCTCATGCAGTTGAGGTGATTGGGGACAACATTGATATAACAAGAACCCCTTCTCAATTGACAAAGGAGAGGAAGCGAAAAAGCTGGCATTGGTTTTTACTGCTTGGTGTTCAGAAGCGAGTATTATTTCCTCATCTACCAGATGAAAAACCAAAGGCTGACATAATGCACATAGACAATGCCACTTTTGTCCCTTCTCCTTCAGACTGTCAAAACTTGGAGCAAAATTTCTTGCATCATGTAATGCACATTCTGGTAAAGCATGTGCCCTGTCTCAAAGATCTGAAATCTTGTCTTCCAAATCACATTGAACATCAGTTCGAGAATGAAACTTCTCTAAAAACAAATTACACTGTTTTGGATTTGTTAGACAAAAGCGAAAATAAGACTGATGACATGATAACGATTTTGGAGCACATTCATGAGAACTATATTCCGCATCATGGAAACCCACCTTCGGTCATTCAAAAGAAAGTATTTGGTGGAGACTGTCTCACCAATGAGCGGGCATATGCAGCCCAGCTTGCTTTGTTGAATAGTCCAACAGATCATACCAGACTGTCGGGTATAATTCACAGACCAGAAGGACTTCACCGAATGATGAATCTTTGTCTGGTATCACAAGTGCATGAATGTTACAGCTTTAATTTTGTTTAATTTGTTCAGGTTTGTTTTCATTTTCTGTTTTTATTCCTCCAGTATGTAATACTGTGGGATATAGTCCTGTCCGTCGGTCATCATTTTCGTTTCGGAACAGAAAACTGTTCATCATCTTCTTTAAACTCTGCATGTCTATTACCCACCAACTGAAGTGGTACTTTAAAAGATTGACATTTATCTGATGTGTTTTACAAATTATGTAAGACTAGTGGGATATGTCATTTAATGACTCTTGTTGTTTGAAGTTGAAATTACTTTTATACTAACAAATTTACTAGCTGTTTTTGTAGTAATAGATTTATTTGTTCTGTCTTGCAATGCATGTCATACATTGTTATAGACATTCATACTTAAATTTTTGTCAAGATAGGCAAATCTTAAAAACATGTTAATTGCTTTATTGCTTAAACTTCTATATCCATGAATTCTGATACAACATAGAGAAAAGCATGACATGTTCAGGTAATTATTGATATTGTGCAACAGCAAACACATCACAAATTTAAAGTGTGGATTATTTTGCCTGCTTGAGTAAATACTAAATATTTTGCTCTTTTTAACACATTTATAGGTTCAGTAACACTCAACTAATTTGTTTGTTGTAGTTCATCTACCAGCAGTTTTACAAGGACTCATCTGCCCGTGATGCAGGGACACTGTATCAGCTTCGCAATGTACTCAGGAGGGTGAATGTTCAGGGTCCAAAGGAGGTGGTTGGAAGCTACAGGTTTGTTTCAAAGCTATAAATCTTTTGTGAAACTCGTCAGTGTGAGAGGAGGTAGATTTGTAGGTCATACATGATTTTTTTAGAGTTCAGACAGCAAGATAGTTGAACAATCATCATTACTAGGTATTAAGCTAGATCACTTAAACTACTTTCAAGCGGTCATTTAAATGTGAACACATGAAAATGGCGACTCGATGGGAAATTTCCATGGCTTAATGTACATTTGTTTTAGAACTCTCTTAATTAATTTAGTCATTGGTAACACTAATTTGGCTTTAGGTGAGAGCACTTTATTTCAGTAAGCAGAATGTGCTACAGATGTACCTAAATGTTTATCTTTGTTGATATATTATTGTGTTCTGACAGGTATCCCATTTGGGTGTACAATGGTAATAGTATTGTGATACTGAAATTGATCAATATTTTATTATTATTAAAAAAACGTCACTTCCTTATCAGAGCTCACTACTCGTTCATCCAAGACTGCCTGGACGGATACGTCGTAGCCGCTTGCATGGAACTCCTGGGGCTAGACGAGATTGACAGTGAACCAGAATCTGAGATTCCATCACTTCACAACACAGACTTGAAGTACAAGTTTCTCAAGAAAATTGCCATGAGCATACTTGAGAAGTTTGTTAAACTATCTGACGGTATGAATTATTCTCTTTAGCTTGTCCTTAACATACTACCATTGATAACAGCCATCTGATCAGATATATTATTCACCCACACATAAGTTGAATAATCAATTTAAGCAATAAATATGATAATTGTAAAAGATCTTTTAAAATAACGGTTCTCAAGTTCGGCACCGGAAATGACATGAAAGTGATAGCCAGACTGATGGATAGACAGAGTGTGTAAAATGCTGGGAAGTAAAAATGATCTTTGAAGGTACATGTACAATCGAAACCACTTGATATAACTCAATTGATTTTGTATTGATTGACCACTACTTTTTTAATGTATCTACTATCATCAAAGTGTACAGGTCTTGTTGTTTTCTGTTTAAGGTCTTCAGAATATTCAAGAGGACACTGCAGCTCTGGAAACTGAATCCAAAGTGACAGAAGGGAGATATGATTCCACCCAGAAGAGGTACATCTGTGAGTGTGGGAAAAAGTACAAAAGTAAGGGTTACTTTGAACGACATTTGACGACAGTCCATGGAAGACCAAAACCACAATCGGCAAAATCAACACAAGTAAAGAGTGATGACTGCATTTCTGCGTGGAGGGCTTCTTTCATGAAAGCTGCTCTTTTACTGAGGGACACAAACGACGCCTATCAGATGGGGGATGGATCAAGAATAGCTCGAAATGCAAAATTTGAGATGCTGCTGTGTGACGTTGGCGGGCACACCAAATACAGACTGTGGTTGTTCAGGTTTCAGTCATACATAAATGCCATTTTGACTGAACGACAGTCTATGGAATATCAGTGGAATTGCACTGCCAACACACAAGGTGGACTGGGGCGAAATATTCCAAATGACAATCTTGTAGAAATGACCGTGCAAGCAGTCAAAAAAAAGATACACCAGCAAGGGGCAAATGCTACCTACAAAAGTGCTCGATGTGCAGCTCTCAGCATGCAAATGCAACATGATATCAGGGCCAACTTGATGCTTTCCTGCACATCTAAGGCATCTGGAAAGAAGCGACCGGATGTCTCCAAGAATAGTGACATCAGGTTGATTGTGGCTGAGCTCAGGAAATCAGAAGTGTTCAAAACTGTTCCAGGTAGGAGTTTTGACGGATTTCCTAACTTCAAGGATTTATTTTCACGGGTGAAAACTGAGAAACTGTACACATGGATTTCGCATCAGAAGAAACGACTGTCTGATGAATTGTTATAGACTATGAGAATACAAGGCAACATTTTGTCCCGAGACTGAAATTTTAGCGTTGTCATGAAGTATCGTCATTCTTGAAAATAGAGGGCCAGAATAACATAGATCTTAAAGAAAGGCCTGCTCTTTTCAATTTATCGAACATTACTCTGAATGTCTGGTACATGCGCGAAGTGAAAAGAGTGACTCCGAACACTGTTTTGGGTGTGCGGAACATGTTCTATTGCTGTGCGGCTTGCACCTGCTATTTTTTAGAACAGGTTTGACACGCCATGAACAGTGTTCGGAGCCACTCCTTTCACCTCGCGCATGTTCCGGATGTTTGGAACTTGCGCTAGGCAGCGAAAGGAGCAGTCCTGATGTGAGCATAATTGTGTTTATCTTATCAATATGAGAATTGTTTTACTCGTGGTGTTGGAATGAGGTAACATTATTTCACCAGTGGTAAAATATATTGATATCAATATCTCTAGGTATTATTTGCATCAAGTTCATATTTATACCAATGATAAAAGTTACTTATTTGTGTACAGTCAGTATTCATCATTTGATTTGTTTGTATGATGATTTTACAAAAGGTAAATACCAGAATGTATAATGGACAACTCAAGTGAATATTTACTCAATGTGTATTTATTCAAATAAATAAACAAATGTAACATTTATCATTAAACTATCAGTTAGATCAGTCACTTCCAGAAACTAGACACTGAAAACTGATCTTATTTTTTCTTGACGATGTACCATACTGTAATAAATACAAATCCAATTGACATATATTTGTGTTCTCTACTTTTATGACAGTGACAGTCAAAACATTTACTAATGTAAACCTTAAACAAATTGTATACTAGATATGGAATACATTAACTTTGATGAATGAGTAGAGTTTTGAACAGTATTCTACTTGCTTGGTAGTTGGAAAGCCTACATCAGGCTAATACTCAATCATCACTAATTCATCAACTACTTTACAAGTCTTAAACTTATCTTAATGCAGAGTTGTGATTTGTTGGGCAGTGTAATTATTACTACTGTTGCTCATTAAGCATTTTACTTTTATTAGCTCCAAGGTCGAAGAAATTAAAATGCACTGATGGTGTCATTTCAATTACGGATTTGTCTGTGGCCAAATTTACAATCTTTTAACTCTTTAAATTGTATCTACAAACATTTCCACTTATGTGCAAAGAACTTCCCCATAAAGTTTTAGCTTTAACACCTGATGAGACAAAAATGTTCACTGCAAAACCATAACTGTTTTGAACACCAGCTCGGTATTGGGAAGTATATCCAACAAATGTTCTTTAACTCCAAAGAAGTCCCAGTAACTACACATCAGTCATCAGAATCTTCAGACAATTCTCCATCTTCCATGTTATACATCTCTGTGTCACCAAAGACTTCATTCACAATTTCTGCTATATTACTAGCAACACTGTAAGACCAGCATTTGGTTTTTCTCATGACATCCTCAGTTGTAAATATCAAGGAGCAATTGCTCACAACTTCATCAACTAGTGAGTTGGATAGTCCATACAATGTTGTGTCAAGCAATGTCTCTACATCTGATGCAAGTTGTGCTTGCAGATTTGATAACTGCTGGCGAAGCAAAGCTTTGTCCTCTGTTGTAACATCACGTGAAAATCCTTCAGAGGCTTCTGCGGGGGTTTCAAATTCTTCTTCATCTTGCTTGATGGGATGCAATTTGGGACATTCTTCTTCACCACACTTACACACCAATCCACAAACATCACAGCAGTTGTGATGTGGCAAAATAAGTTCATGCTTGCAAAGGTATGATTCACACAGTAGCTTATGTCGACAGGAATCCTTGTCTCTTGCTAATCGCACAAGATCTGGCTCAGTTTTTTTTAGGTGGCTTTTATTGAGTGACATCCATATAAGTTCATTAGCAAATGTACCCTCCCGGCCAGCTCGTCCCATCTGCTGAATGAAGGTGTCCATTTCCCTTGGTAGTCCATAGTGAACAACATTATTCACTTTCTTAAAGTTTACTCCCATTCCAGCTGCATTTGTAGAGATGAGAACTCTAATAAGGCCAGACTCATTGTTCATGTCGTCTCGGATCATCTGCTTTACTGGCTCATATGTCTTGCTGTGATACATGTTGACATGTTTATATCCGCGTCCAAAGTGTGCAACAAAAGCAGCATATATCTTTGCGCAGGCGCTTATTGAAGAACAAAAGACAATATGTCTTGGAAACTTATCATTTTCTTCTTCCAGGCCCCTAATAAGCCAAGAAAATGTGTCTGACACGGCTGTCGATATAACGTGAGTGTTGATCTTGATATTACGACGATCAGAAGAATCAAGAATAACAGCCTTCTCTGATTTGAAATTCAGTTTACGCATAATTCTTTTCCTACTGAGTGGTGAAGCAGTTGCAGTAAGGGCCAGGAGAGGGACATCCAGGAATAATGACCGCAGCTCTCCAATGTTACTGAACCATTCTCTAAATGGATCCTCCTCTTTTCTGCCTTCTCCCCTGTAAAATAAGTATAATGGCCATAATATTCAATAATGCATCAATTCAAACTACATTAATTTTACACACAAAATTTATATTTACACCAAGAAAGACTATAACTATATGACTGTAGGCTATGCAATCAGGGCTAGAAATTAACACTAGTCCTTCGGCCCGAGGCTAGTAAAAATGACACAGGGCTAGTAAATGTTAGCTTCTACTAGCCCTGTGGGCCTTTTAAAAATTCTGAATAATTATGAAATACTCAAAGTATGAGTAGAGATTCTTGTTTTTATCAGCAACAATGGTATCAGATGTAAATGATTGACCCCCCCTTTTCAAATCCATGTATAAGTTGGCATTTGGTTCCTGACCTGGTTGCTTTAGAATTATGAAATTACAAATATAAAACAAGTGTGACAGTACTTTCAGTTCATGTTTTAAACACAATACAGCTGCTTGTCAACTGAGTAGTGTTAGCTCATTGTTGTTATTGTAAATACTCTGAGGTTTTTTTTCATATTTCATAGCTAGAGCAGTAAGTAATAGTAAGAATTGATATACAACAACTAGGTTTTTCTTTAAATCAATTACAAATTCATTCCATTAAAATAACTCTAAAAAATCATACAGTTTATTTCAGCTTTTGTAAGTATACATACCACAAGAGCCTCACACATTTGTCCGCCATTACACGCCGCCTTCGCCGGTCATTTCCAACCGGCGCATTCGGAGTACGCCTAAGGCGTACGCCGGGTTCCAATCAAGTGATTTGCCGGTTGCGCCGCTTCCGGCGGCGTACGCCGGGTAGTGCGCCGGGTCCCGAATCAAGCATAGCCATTGGCTGTATGTTAAGAGCTGGTAAGGGACGTAACTCGTGATCACAATAGGTGTCGCTGGTTCGTTTTACCACTCCTGGCCAGGTTGAAGGCAAGGTATAAAATGGAGATATATCGATGCATTTTCACCTTGCCGTGGGAAGATGAGCGAATACTAGACAATCACGATTTAAAATCAATGAAATTTGAATGAATTAAATCCCTGTAAATCTGAAAATCAATTTTAAAATTTGTTTTTGGGTGGAAAATGAAAAATGCAATTTCGATGAATTTTTTATGAAAAAAAAAGCCATAAAAAATCCAAAAATAAGGATTTTTTGTTAAAAAAAAGAGTAAAAAGTTTGTAGCGTAAAGTGAAAAATCACGATTAAAAATCGATGAAATTTGAATAATACAAACCCGGAAAAAACATTTTTTTTTAAAATAAAAAATTGCAATTTGATGATTTTTCTAAAAACAAAGCCTTAAATTTTTTTAAGAATCATGATGTTTTGTTAAAAAATACTTCAAATATGAGTTTTAAGCGGAAAATGAAAAATCACGATTTAAAATCGATGAAATCTGAAATTTTAAAAATAAAATTTTAGCATAAATTTTTTTCGGGAAATTTCGATGAATTTTTAATGAAAAAAAAATAAAAATAAAAAAAATCATGATGTTTAGTAAAAAAAAATAAAATTTTATAGCGAATACTAAACAATCACGATTTAAAATCAATGAAATTTGAATAAAATAAATCCCAAAAATATGAAAATATGTTTTTATTTTTATTTTTTTAACGTAAATTCTTTTGGGGAATGAATTTTTAATGAAAAAAAACTTTAAAAATAAAAAAAATCATCTTTTGTAAAAAAAAAACAAAAAACAATTAGCGAAAAATGAAAATCACGATTAAAAATCAATTAAATTAAAATAATATAAAAAAAACCTAATTCGGAAAATCAATTTTTTATTTTGCTGTCATCTCAAAATGAAAAATTGAAATTTCGATGAATTTTCATGAAAAAAAATCCTTAAAAAATCCAAAAATCATGATGTTTTGTTACAAATAAACCAACAAACTTTTAGCGAAAAATGAAAAATCAGATTGAAAATCAATGAAATTTGAATAAAATAAATCCCGAAAATCTGAAAATAATTTTTGGATTTTTTATTTTTTAGCGTAAATTTGTTTGGGGAAATTTCGATGAATTTTTATGCAAAAAATCCTTAAAAAATCCAAAAATCATGATGTTTTGTGTAAAAAAAAACCAACAAAATTTTAGCAAAAAATAAAAAAAATCACGATTTAAAATCGGTGAAATAAGAAGATAAATCCCGAAAATCTGAAAATAATTATTATATTTTTTATTTTTTAGTGTAATTTTTTTGGGGGAAATTTTGTATGAAAAAAAAGCCATAAAAAATCCAAAAATAAGGATTTTTTGTTAAAAAAAAAAAGAAAAAAGTTTTTAGAGAAAAGTGAAAAATCACGATAAAAAATCGATGAAATTTGAATAATACAAACCCGGAAAAAACATTTAGCGAAAAATTAAAAAATTAAGATTTAAAATCGATAAAATTTGAATAAAATAAACCCTGTAAATCCTAAAATCACTTTAAAAAAAACAAATTTGTGGCGAAAAATGAAAAATGCAATTTTGATGAATTTTTTGTGAAAAAAAAGTCTTAAAAAATCCAAAAATCACGATGTTTTGTTAAATAAATAAAAAAATGTTTATCGAAAAGTGAAAAATCAAAATTAAAAATCGATAAAATTTTAATAAATAAATCCCAAAAATCTGAAAATTATTTGTTTATATATATTTTTTTTAGTGGAAAAATTAAAATTGCAATTTCGATGATTTTTTCTAAAAACAAAGTCTTAAAAATTGTTTAAAATCATGATGTTTTGTTAAAAAATACTTCAAATATGAGTTTTAAGCGGAAAATGAAAAATCACGATTTAAAATCGATGAAATCTGAATTTTAAAAAAAAATTTTTTAGCATAAATTGTTTTCAGGAAATTTCGATGAATTTTTAATGAAAAAAAATCAAAATAAAAAAAAATCATGATGTATAGTAAAAAAAAAAAAAAAAGTTTTTAGCGAATAATAAATAATCCCGATTTAAAATCAATGAAATTTGAATAAAATAAATACCGAAAATATGAAAATATTTTTTTTTTTTTTATTTAATTAAAAATCACGATTAAAAATCGATGAAATTAAAATAATAAAAAAAACTCGGAAAATCGGAAAATCAATCTTTAAAAATATTTTTCAGCGCAAAATGAAAAATTGAAATTTCGATGAATTTTTATGAAAAAAGGCTTAAAAAATCCCAAAAAGATGATGTTTTGTGAAAAAAAAACAAAAAAACTTTTAGCGGAAAATGAAAAATCACTATTTAAAATCGATGAAATTTTAATAGAATAAACCCCGAAAATCAGAAAATAATTTTTGTATTAATTTTTGTTTAGCGTTAATTTTGTTGGGGGAAATTTGGATGAATTTTTAATGAATTTTTTTTTTAAAAATAAAAAAAAACATCTTTTTAAAAAAAAAATAAAATAAAATTAATTTTTAGCGAAAAATGAAAATCACGCTTAAAATTCAATGAAATTAAAATAATAATAAAAAACCTAAATCGGAAAATCAATTAAAAAGAAATTTTCGAAGCAAAATGAAAAATTGAAATTTAGATGAATTTTTATGAAAAAAAATCCTTAAACAATCCATAAATCATGATGTTTTGTTGAAAAAAACAAAAACGAACTTTTAGCGAAAAATGAAAAATCACGATTAAAAATCGATGAAATTTTAATAAAATAAATCCCGAATATCTGAAAATAATTTTTTTATAATTTTTTTTTTAGCTTAAATTTTTGTGGGTGAAATTTCGACGTGAAAAAAAACAAAAACAAATTTTTAGCAAAAAATGAAAATCAGGATTAAAAATCAATGAAATTAAAATAATAAATGAGAAAAACCATAAAACGGAAAATCAATTTTTTTAATTTTTTTTCGAAGCAAAATGAAACATTGAAATTTCGATGAATTTTTATGAAAAAAAATCATTAAACAATCCAAATATCATGATGTTTTGTTAAAAAAAATTGTTTTTTAAAATTTAGCAAAAAATTAAAATCACGATTTAAAATCGACGAAATTTGAATAAAATAAATCCCGAAAATCTGAAAATAATTTTTTTAATAATTTTTTTTTTATCGTGAATTTTTATGGGGGAAAAAATGAAAATCACGATTAAAAATCAATGAAATTAAAATATAAAATAAAAATATAAATTGGAAAATCAATTTGTAATTTTTTTTCGACGCAAAATGAAAAATTTAAATTTCGATGAATTTTTATGAAAAAAAACCTTTAAAAATAAAACAAACATCTTTTGTAAAAAAAAAGCAGAAAATTTTTGTTTAGCGAAAAATGAAAATCACGATTAAAAATCAATGAAATCAAAATAATTTTTAAAAAAAAACCTAAATCGGAAAATAAACTTTTTAACATTTTTTCGATGCGAAATGAAAAATTTAAATTTCGTTGAAATTTTATGAAAAAAAATCCTTAAACAATCCAAATATCATGATGTTTTGTTAAAAAAAAAAAAAGTTTTTTTAAATTGATGAAATTTGAATGAAATAAATCCCGAAAATCTGAAAATATTTGTTTTATTTTTTATTTTTTAGCGTAAATTTTTTGTGGGGGAAATTTCGATGAATTTTTAATGAAAAAAAAACTTTAAAAATCCAAAAAAACATCTTTTCCAAAAAACAAAAAAAACAAAAAATTTTTAGCTAAAAATGAAAATCACGATTAAAAATCAATGAAATTAAAATAAAAAAATTCCCATAAATCGGAAAATCAATTTTTAAAAATTTTTTCGACGCAAAATGAAAAATTGAAATTTCTATGAATTTTTATGAAAAAAAATCCTTAAAAAATAAAAAATCATGATGTTTTGTTAAATAAAAAACAAAAAAATTTTAGCAAAAAATTAAAAATCACGATTTGAAATTGATGAAATTTGAATAAAATAAATCCGGAAAATCTGAAAATAATTTTTTTATTAACTTTTGTTTAGCTTAAATTTTTGTGGGGGAAATTTCGACGTAAAAAAAAACCATAAACAAATTTTTAGCGAAAAGGAAAATCACGATTAAAAATCAATGAGATTAAAATAATAAATGAGAAAAACCATAAATCGGAAAATCAATTTTTAAATTTTTTTCGACGCAAAATGATTAATTGAAATTTCGATGAATTTTTATGAAAAAAATCCTTAAACAATCCAAAAATCATGATGTTTTGTTAAAAAAAAACAACAAAAATTTTTTAGCTATAAATGAAAATCACGATTTAAAATCAATGAAATTAAAATAAAAAAATTCCCATAAATCGGAAAATCAATTTTTAAAAATTTTTTCGACGCAAAATGAAAAATTGAAATTTCAATGAATTTTTATGAAAAAAAATCCTTAAAAAATAAAAAATCATGATGTTTTGTTAAATAAAAAACAAAAAAATTTTAGCAAAAAATTAAAAATCACGATTTGAAATTGATGAAATTTGAATAAAATAAATCCGGAAAATCTGAAAATAATTTTTTTATTAACTTTTGTTTAGCTTAAATTTTTGTGGGGGAAATTTCGACGTAAAAAAAAAAACAAAAAAAATTTTTTAGCGAAAAGGAAAATCACGATTAAAAATCAATGAGATTAAAATAATAAATGAGAAAAACCATAAATCGGAAAATCAATTTTTTAATTTTTTTCGACGCAAAATGATTAATTGAAATTTCGATGAATTTTTATGAAAAAAATCCTTAAACAATCCAAAAATCATGATGTTTTGTTAAAAGAAAACAACAAACTTTTAGCGAAATATGAAAAATCACGATTTAAAATCGATGAAATTTGTTATTAAAATTCCATCAATTTTTAAGCTTGATTTTTTATTTTTCGCTAAAATTTTTTCTTTTTTTTTCTTTATGTTTGTTTTATTTTTAAAGGTTTTTTTTATTAAAAATTCATCCAAATTTCCCCAAAACAATTTACGCCAAGCAAAAAATAAATAAAAAAATATTTTCAGATTTTCGGTATTTGTTTTATTCAAATTTCATCGATTTTAAATAGTGATTTTTCATTTTTTGCTAAAAGTTTTTTTTTTGAACAAAACATCATGATTTGGGGATTTTTTAAGCCTTTTTTTCATAAAATTTCATCAAAATTTCAATTTTTCATTTTGCGCCGAAAAATATTTTTAAAAATTGATTTTCCGATTTTCCGAGTTTTTTTTATTATTTTAATTTCATCGATTTTTAATCGTGATTATTAATTTTTCGCTTAACATAAGATGTTTTTTTTATTTATTAAGTTTTTGATTAAAATTCATCGAAATTTCCCCCTGAAAATTTACGTTAAAAAAATAAAAAATAAATTTTGTTTTTCATATTTTCGGCATTTATTTTATTCAAATTTGATCACTTTTTAAGGGTGATTTTCATTTTTTGCTAAACATTTTTTTTTATTTTTTTTTTTTACAAAAGATGGGTTTTTTTTAACTTTTTAAAGTTTTTCTTCATTAAAATTTTTTCGAAATTTCCCCCAAAAGAATTTACGTTAAAAAAATTAAAATAAAAAAATATTTTCACATTTTCGGCATTTATTTCATTCAAATTTCATTGATTCTAAATCGTGATTGTTTATTCTCGTTAAAAACATTTTTTTAAACATCATGATTTTTTTTATTTTGATATTTTTTCATTTAAAATTCATCGAAATTTCCCCCAAAAATTTTATGCTAAAAAAAAACAAAATATTTTTTTCAGATTTCATCGATTTTAAATCGTGATTTTTCATTTTCCGCTTAAAACTCTTATTTGAAATATTTTTTAACAAAACATCATAATTTTTTTATTTTTCTAAGGGATTGTTTTTAGAAAAAAATCATCGAAATTGCAATTTTTTATTTTTTTAAAAAATGTTTTTTCCGGGTTTATATTATTCAAATTTCATCGATTTTTAATCGTGATTTTTCACTTTTCGCTAAAAACTTTTTTCTTTTTTTTTTTACAAAAAATCCTGATTTTTGGATTTTTTAAGGGTTTTTTTTCATAAAAAATTGATCAAAATTGCAGTTTTCATTTTCCGCCAAAAAAAAAAAAAATTATTTTCAGATTTACAGAAGTATTTTTTATTAAAATTTCATCGATTGTAAATAGTGATTTTTCACTTTTCGCAAAACTTTTTTTTCGTTTTTTTTTTAACAAAACATCATGATTTTTGGATTTTTTAAGGCAACTATTTAATTAACAAATAATTTTCAAATTTCATCGATTTTTAATCGTGATTTTTCATTTTTAGCTAAAAAAAAATTCTATTTATTTTAACAACCATCATGATTTTTTTGGATTTTTTAAGGCTTTTTTTTCATAAAAAATTCATAGAAATTGAAATTTTTCATTTTACGCCCCAATTTTTTTTGTAAAAAACTGATTTTCAGATTTGTTCGGAATTTATTTTATACAAATTTATCGAATTTAAAATGGTGATTTTTCATTTTTAGCTAAAAACTTTTTCTTTCTTTTTTTTTTAACAAAAGATCATGATTTTTGGAGTTTTTAAGCCTTTTTTTCATAAAAAATTCATCGAAATTGCATTTTTTTATTTTCCGCCCAAAAATTATTTTTTGTTAATTGATTTTCAGATTTTACGCCCCAAAAATATTTAAAAAATAGATTTGCAGATTGACAGGGTTTATTTTATTCAAATTTCATCGATTTTTAATAGTGATTTTTCATTTTTAGCTAAAAACTTGTTTCAATTTTTTTTAACAAAACATCATCATTTGGATTTTTTAAGCCTTTTTTCATAAAAAATTCATCGAAATTGCATTTTTCATTTTCCGCCCCAAAAAAGAATTTTTGAAATTGATTTTCAGATTGACGGGGTTTATTTTACTCAAATTTCATCGATTTTTAATTGTGATTTTTGATTTTTAGCTAAAAACTTGTTTCTATTTTTTTAAACAAAACATCATGATTTTTGGAGTTTTTAAGCCTTTTTATCATAAAAAATTCATCGAAATTGCATTTTTCATTTTCGGCCAAAACATTTTTTTTTAAAACTGATTTTCAGATTGACAGGGTTGATTTGATTCAAATTTCATCGATTTAAAATGGTGATTTTTCATTTTTAGCTAAATTTTTTTTTTTTTTTTCATAACAAAACGTCATGATTTTGGGATTTTTTAAGCCATTTTTTTCATAAAAAATACAATGAAATTGCATTTTTTGATTTTCCGCCCCCCCAAAAAAAAATATTATTTTCAGATTTACAGGAGTTTTTTTTATTCAAATTTCATCGATATTAAATCGTGATTTTTCACTTTTCGCAAAACTTTTTTTTCTTTTGTTTTTTTAACAAAACATCATGATTTTTGGATTTTTTAAGGCTTTTTATTCATAAAAAAACCCCCTCGAAATTGCATTTTAAATTTTCCGCTAAAAAAAATGTATAAACATTTCAAATTTCATTGATTTTTAATCGTGATTTTTAATTTTTAGCTAAAAACATGTTTCTATTTTTTTCAACAAAACATCATGATTTTTTTTATTAAAAAACTAGATTTGCAGATTGACGGGGTTTATTTTATTCAAATTTCATCGATTTTAAATCGTGATTTTTCATTTTTAGCTAAAAACTTTTTTCTTTTTTTCTTAACAAAACATCATGATTTTTGGAGTTTTTAAGCCTTTTTTTCATTAAAAAATCATCGAAATTGCATTTTTCATTTTCCGCCAAAAAATATTTATTTTAAAATTGATTTTCAGATTGACGTGGTTTATTTTATTCAAATTTCATCGATTTTTAATCGTGATTTTTCATTTTTAGCTAAAAACTTGTTTCAATTTTTTTTAACAAAAACATCATGATTTTTGGATTTTTTAAGTGTTTTTTTTTCATAAAAAAAATCATAAAAATTGCAAATTTTCATTTTATGCCCAAATTTTTTTTTTAAAAAACTGATTTTCAGATTTGTTCATGATTTATGTTATTCAAATTTCATCGATTTTAATCGTGATTTTTCATTTTTAGCTAAAAACATGTTTCTATTTTTTTAACAAAACATCATGATTTTTTTATTTTTTAAGGGTTTTTTTTTAAAAAAAATTCATCGAAATTGCAATTTTTCATTTTATGCCCCAAATTTTTTGGAAAAAAACTGATTTTCCGATTTTTTGGGGATTTATTTTATTAGAATTTCATCGATTTTTAATCGTGATTTTTCATTTTTAGCTAAAAAAAAATTCTATTTATTTTAACAACCATCATGATTTTTTTGATTTTTTTTCATAAAACATTCATAGAAATTCAAATTTTTCATTTTACGCCCCAAAGTTTTTTTGTAAAATACTGATTTTCAGATTTGTTCGGGATTTTCTTTATACAAATTTCATCGAATTTAAAATGGTGATTTTTCATTTTTAGCTAAACATTTTTTTTTTTTTTAACAAAATATCATGATTTTTGGATTTTTGAAGCCTTTTTTTTAATAAAAAATTCATCGAAATTGCAATTTTGTCATTTTACGCCCCCATTTTTTAAAAAAAACAACTGATTTTAAGATTTTGGGGATTTATTTTATTCAAATTTCATCGATTTTTAACCGTGATTTTTCATTTTTAGCAAAAAAATTCCTCTTTTTTTTCCACAAATTCTTGTTTTCATAAAAAATTCATCGAATTTGCATTTTCATTTTCTGCCCAAAAAATAAATAAATTGTTTTTCAGATTGACGGGGTTTATTTTATTCAAATTTCATCGATTTAAATGGTGATTTTTCATTTTTAGCTTAAAACTTGTTTCTATTTTTTTCAACAAAACATCATGATTTTTGGATTTTTTAAGGCTTTTTTTCATAAAAAATTGTTGCAATTTTTCATTTTCGCCCCAATTTTTTTTTTTTTAAAACTGATTTTCAGATCGTGAAAATCGTGATTTTTCATATTTAGCTAATTTTTTTTTACAAATATATATATATATATATATTTTTTAAGGCTTTTTTTCATTAAATTTAAATATTCATCTAATTTTTTTATTTTAACAAAACATCATGATTTTTGGATTTTTGGGGGCTTTTTTTTTAAAAAAAATTCATAGAAATTGACATTTTTCATTTTCTACTAAATTTTTAACCTTTTATTCATTTATTTTATATTTTATGATTTTCCGGATTTAACTTTCATTGATTTTTAATCCTACTTTTTCATTTTTGGCTAAAAACTTTTTATGTTTTATTTTTTTACAAAACATCATGATTTTAGGATTTTTTAAGGCTTTTTTTCATTTTATGGAAATTGACATTTTTCATTTTCTACTTAATTTTTTTTTTTTTTTTTTTTTTTTTAAATTATGATTTTCCGGGTTTATTTCATTTAAATTTCTTCGATTTTTAATCCTAATTGCTCATTTTTGGCGAAAAACATTTTTTTTTTTTACAAAACATCATGATTTTTGGATTATTTAAAGATCCACAAACCCCGACAATATCACTTTTCGGTTTTTATTCAAGCATATTCCAAGATTACGAGGATTCCACCAGATATTTGTCAATTCAACCAATAAACACCTTTTATAACACCATTTTAGAATGCCGCTCAATTACGCCTCATAAAACTTTAGCCGAGAGCGAGTGCTTGGCCTTGTGACGTAATACACAGGAGTCACTTGGCGTCTAACGACAGAATCCACTAGATTTAACCTTACATAACTGCCTAAATAACATATTTACCTTTGTCCTTATACAACAAAATTACATATATACACACCCCGTAAAACGTACTAGATGTACAGATCTCAACACTGTTTAGTACTGGATGTGACCATTGCGGGACCCGTAATTCTGCAATGTGTTTTGGAACAAATCTTATCGTTGCCCAATATGGCGGCGGCACGCATGTCAGATGATGAAGATGTTCAAACGTCACAGAGATCTATTACACATTTCATACGGATTATAATGGTGTTAACACGCCTCATTCATGTTGAATATTTTTTGTTTTCACATTCGTCCTTATGCTAAATAACAAAATATATTTCAGTATTTTTGTTTATCAATGTAGCGATATGGAATAAGTGATGTAGTTGCGTTATTGACACTCTAACTTAGATAAATATTAAATAAGAGGGGAAATCTACACGACTGAACTATAGCCGGGGTAATATTTTTTAAATTGAGAACCAAACAACACATGTACACACGGCCATGGTGAGTTGATCAAAGTTTTATAGTTCCAATACTTTCATTTGAAATTGGGAAAGATACGTTTTCCATATTTTTATCCGAAGTGATTTAAACATTATTTTATTTCCACAAACATATGAATTGACCATCAAAAACTACATGTAATATAAAATGCAAGGCCTTTTATATAACATGCTAGGAAAATGGTAGTGGTATTACACTGAATCTAAGTAATTATAAATGTACACGACTATAGATTTAAAGATAGCCCGAATATGTTCTTCTAAAAAGTGTAAACCAGTAACATTGATGAAAATTATAGGATTTTCTTAGTTGTAATAAAACTATTCTATTAGCAAAATAAAGTCAGCATGAGAAATATTGATATATAGATTTCAAGCTATAGACACTCTTCAAACACAAAATCAAGCACAAACAAATTTAACTAATAATGGAGTTTAATATATATAAAAAAATGCATTATCTTTTTTTATTTTTGAATTGTCAGTTATTCATTTCAAAACATATTGTAGCTTATAAGAAAACATAACACTCCACTCGATTGGGAAAAGAACAAATCGAAAATCAGCGGTTGAATATCGAAAAATGCTCCTAAAATTCCAAAATTACTCCCTACGGACGCACAAATACCCATTCTATCGGAAATGTGTAATGTCAAAACGTTCTTATTATGTTTTAAACGAATTATCAACGAAATTCGACAAATCGCCTGAGGATTTCATTAAGCAACTCCTGTGTATGACGTCACATTGCTAACGAAAGTTATGCTACACTGAGGGGCCGCGGAAAACTGTTTCAAGAATGAGATAATGAGCAGGCCAAATTTACTCACTTTGAAAGACTATATCTTGATAAGTAGGCGACGCTTCGAAATAATCGTTTGTGTTTTGCTTACTTGAAAGTATTGTCTATGTGAAAAAAACGAATAAATATCGAAAAAACAGAGAGATGACATTAACTTTAAGGCTTTCTTTTCATTGAAATTTCATCGAAATTGAGGTTTCTCATTTTCTACTTCATTTTTTTTTTTTTTTTTTCATTATTATGATTTTGGGGGTTTATTTCATTTAAATTTCAGCGATTTTAAATCATAATTTTTCATATTTTGGCTAAAAGCTATTCTTTTTTTCATGATTTGGGGATTTTTATACGCTTTTTTTCATTAAAACTTCATCAAAATTGCAATTACTCATTTTTAGTTAAAAAAAAAAAATTTGTTGTTGATATTCCGGGTTTATTATTAAGGTTTTTTTTTCATTAGAATTTCATCGAAATTGACATTTCTCATTTTCCACTTCATTTTTTATTTTTTTTTATTTATTTTATTTTTATGATTTTCGGGGTTTATTTCATTCAAATTTCACCGATTTTCAATCCTAATTTTACATTCTTGGCTAAAAACAATTTTTTTTATTTGTTTTTTACAAAAAAATCATGATTTTTGGATTTTGTAAGGCTTTTTTCATTAAAATTTCATCGAAATTGACATTTCTCATTTTCTACTTCATTTTTTAATTATTTTTTCAATTATGATTTTCGGGGTTTATGTCATTTTAATTTCATCGATTTTTAATCCTAATATTTCATTTTTGGCTAAACAATTTTTTTAAAAATTCTGTTTTCACAAATCATCATGATTTTTGGATTTTTGAAGGATTTTTTTCATGAAATTTCATCGAAATTTACATTTTTCATTTTCTGCTTACATGTAATTTTTATTTTCTATTTATTTATTTTATTTTTATGATTTTCGGGGTTTATTTTATTTAAAATTCACCGATTTTCAATAGTAATGTTATATTTTTGGCTAAAAACATATTTTTTTTCACAAGAAATAATGATTTTTTTAATTTTTAAGGCCATTTTTTCTTTAAAATTTCATCGAAATTTACATTTTTCATTTTCTACTTATTTTAAAAAAAATTTTGTAACTTTTTTTAATTATGATTTTCGGGGTTTATTTCATTTAAATTTCATCGATTTTTAATCCTAATTTTCATTTTTGGTTAAAAGCTTTTTAAATTCTTTTTTTTTTACAAAACTTCATGATTTTGGGATTTTTTAAGGCTTTTTTTTCTCATTAAAATTTCATCGAAATTTACATTTCTCATTTTCTACTTCGTTTTTTAATTAAAACTTTGCATGTAACTATTTACACAACTAGTTATTTATGTATTTTAGATATGAACATCCAAATAACTACTTAATCACACTTGACTGTCCATAGAACTATCAACTTTTAAAGAAATCATTATTTTCATATCAAGGAGAGCTTTATATTCGACTTTTTCTTAAAATATCTGTATAATTTGATTATAATGAAAAGTTGGTGGTTGTCGGTGACATGAATCTACTGTATTTCAATTATTTAACTTTATTTTAAATATAAAATATGATAAGATGTAACATATTGAAATCTGTAAGAAACCTGCCTTAATCAAATAAAATTATGAACAAAATGTATGACCTCATCTGAGAAAGTCTTACTACCATTGCTACATATGTTAAGACTTAGTATGTAAGGTCTGATACCATTGACCAAACAGACCAACCGAAGAACAGATAGATAAACAACGGACAGGGGTAAAACAATATACCCCCATAATATCCGATTCGAGAGCAGAAGCATCAACCATGATATTCTGTTCAGTCAGATAATTAATAAGAACATGTGTCATTAAAATATGTCATTTCTAAATGTATCAATCGTACAGTACTCCAGTGTGTTTTGAGGCTAGGCCCATTTGATTCTAGAGTGTTTTGAGGCTAAGCCCATTTAACTCTAGGGTGTTTTGAGGCTAGGCCCATTTAACTCTAGAGTATTTTGAGGCTAGGCCCATTTAAATCTAAGAGTTTGTTTTAGGTTAGGCCCATTTAACTGTAGTACTTTCATTAAATTCAAATAATTCACCAGTCTATAAAAACATGAAACATGTGAAATTATGATTGCGTAAATATTCGTTCACATATGTTTTGGTAGAGTCATTTGAGGCTGAATAGAGTCATATGAGGCGGTAGAGTAAGACTGCTACACCGTCGATCTGGGCAACAAACAAGTCATGATCAATTTTAATTACAAGTTATTGTGAAAATGATCTTTGATTCACACCGTGTGAATCTTGACAACTTTAACATATTCATCTTTCATGCTTTAGATTTATAAACCATTGAGCTCATTTGGTTTTTGTGGAAATAATATGGCGCACACTATTAATCCACCTAAATAATTATTAAGTTCAGACAGTGTCCGTTTCTATCAACTACTCTGTTACATCTTTGCATTGATACAATGACATTGTAAATAATAATTGATACTAATAGCTCAATCCCATCTTGCAGACTTACTTATTCTTTATTGAGGCTGTAACTATTTTCAAAATGTTTTCACATGGTGTATGGTACATTTTGTACAGATAGAACTTAGGATTAACTAAAAAGATGAAGAACAAAAGAAAACCGCATGCAGTGTACATGTCTTCTCTACAGGCAGTCGTTATTACATTAACTGAAGACTACTAGTTAAGGACCCGCCCTTTCCCGTAGAAAAAGCGCCCTGTCCTGGAGCATGTTTGACGCCTCCTGTCCTGGAGCATGTTTGACGCCTCCTGTCCTGGAGCATGTTTGACGCCTCCTGATCTGGAGCATGTTTCACGTAACAATGTGACGACACATGATGGAGGCATGTTCTTGAACTAGAGACATGAACTGTTGTGCATCTTCTGTACACTAGGGGGTGAAACGTTTGAACTCATGATGGAATCCTAATTCATATATATATATATATATATATATATATATATATATATATATATATATATATATATATATATATATATATATATATATATATATATATATCTTCTTTCGCCCTAATAGAATCCAAAATGACGAAACCTTTTAATCATGAAAAGCTCAAAAGATTAATGTTTTCTAAAGATTTTCGGACATACCAGATCTTCTTAATGGGTGTCTTTGCATACATATTACTTAGTTGCGTGTAAAAAAAACAAGCAATGATTAGTAAGGTGAAATAACTATTTCAAAATTATGTTTCCCAAGATCGACTGGACCCTGACTATTAAAACATTTGGCATTGGTTGTAAGAAAATCCAAAATCTTTGCAGTTGTTTGTTTTCCCTTGGAGACGCTACATGTATGTGTAGGATATGAAAAGTATCCAGTGAACGTTTGTTGAGATATCCCCGTGCTGACAAGCTTAACGCGCAGTTCACATGCTGAATATTCAACGTTCCGTTTGTGATCTTGTGAATAATGTCTAAATCTCCAAATTTCAATCAGCTCTTTTCCTGCGAGAAGCCCAGTCAATAATAATAATAATAATAATAACTAGGATTGACGCGTCAATACTTAGGTCTTCAAGACTTCTGCTTGACCTAGAACTCCATGTTGGACTTAGGGTTATTCGTCTGTTTCTCCGCTTTAAAATGAGCTATCAAACATGTCTCTATCTTCAGTAGTTTTTTTACAAAAAATCTCCAAAGAAGGTACCCCTCTGAAAACGGAAAAATCACATATTAATGGACCCCTACATTACATTTCTCACGATTAAGACAAAATGGTTAATATTTCAACATTAAGGTGCAACATAGAAAATGTTGTGCTTTAATTTCCACTTAAGAAGATGTTATCATCATTTAGATTGCATACATAATAAATGCGTTATACTGTTCTGAATATACAAGAAAATAGTCAAAAATGCTTAAATTTGGACCCCTAGACATCGCTTGCGATGTTCGAGGCTTAACTATCAACTTTTTGATGAAAGCGGTCAACATAACAGTTGTTTTTCTTGAAATTGTGCATACGTAGGTGTATGTAAAATTTCAATAGCATAAGAAGTTAAGCAGTTATGATCCTTTGAAATTAGCTTAAAATTGCGACTTTTTAAAAATGACAAACTTATATGACTTGTCACCAAAAAACTAAGACAGATACGACCTTGAAACATATTGTCCATAATAAATGACGTTTCTACATCACCATGATCTATTTAAAGTCTTCCTATCTTCAGTGGTTCATGATCAATAATTCCCCAAAGGATAAACACCTCAAACAGTCTCAAAATCTAAATATTTCACTGTTTTGGGAATATGCTCAAATTATGCCCAAACTAATAACTTTTATATGATAATGATATGTTATGGAATTTCAAAACTATTCATAAGAAAGAGATTGAACTAAGTAACTTTGACATAAGTTGATTCCCAACAGAGTTATGTCACTTTGAATGCGAGCCCTAAAAAATGTATTTTTAAAAAGTTCATTTTTCAAATGGCTGTAGCTCGTTAACCGTTCAAAATAGACCAACGGTTTGGGGGGTTCCTTTAAACTACATTCTTTCAGCTTTCAAATGAGCTATTGCATGATGCTCTATGTATTGCCGTTATTTAGGAGAAGATTTTTGAAGACGCGTACCCTCAAACTCGCGAAAGTTCACAAAATTTTCATTTTTTGTGAAATAGCAAAAAATCTATTATTACGGCCGAAAACCGCTATAGGCCTAATCGATGGGGAATGTTGTTGCCCACATTTTGGTGAAAGTTTTATGAAAATATCTTGAATAGTTTTCGAGCTATTAAGGTTTGAAGTTTCAACTTCAAGGGGAGATAACTCAAGAACCAGGACGAAATTCAAAAAAATGGCTCGACAAAATCTAAGTTAGTACACAGGCTATAATCCCTGAAAATTTCATGCAGATCGGACCAGCCGTTTTTCGGGAAAACAATGAACAAAATCGTCGGAATAATAATAATAATAAGGAAAAACACGATAACAACAATAGGTCTTCAGACATTCGTCTTGAAGACCTAATAATAATAATAATAATAATAATAATAATAATAATAATAATACTTTATTACCCCGAAAGGAATTCATTTTGTATCATGACAGAGCTCGTGTACAGTACCAGTATATACATGGAACAATCAAACTCGATTAACTGACATACCATTTAAAAGACGAATGATGAATGGAATAAATGTATTTTGACCTCTGTTGGTTTTATAACGGGGGAGTAAATATCTCCTTCCAGAAGGAAGCTTGACATATTCCCCGTTTTAAACACCATCCTGATCACATAAAAGTTTCAGTGATAATTTTTTTCATATAGAAATTATAGATATATAGATTTGCAAATGAAACTCCTGCTATTTTGGTAAGATATGCCAATGGCAAAGTTCCGTGAACTTGTGTAGGTCACAAAAGTCTGTTTTAACATTATACTCACTATGGTGAACCCATATACAATTTTTTTAAATAATCCAGTGAATAATACTTGTGTTAACCATTACGTATGTGTGGACTTGCGGACGATCGTACACTGTCGACTACTAAACTGCCAGGCAAAAGAAAGTACTCACCTCAGTTGGTTTCGATTAATTCAATATTTAAAATACTTATCTGCAGTAGTTTGAATTAATTAATTGGTGACTGTGGTTAAATAATAATAATAATAACTAGGACTGCCGCGGCAGTACTTAGGTCTTCAAGACTTCTGCTTGACCTTGAACTCCATGTTGGACTCAAGGTTATTCTCCAATTTCTCTGCTTTAAAATGAGCTATCGAACGTGTCTCTATCGTCAGTAGTTTTTTTACAAAAATAGTAGTACTCCTCTGAAATTGGAATAATCGCATATTTATTGACCCCTACATGATCTTTCTCATGATTGAGACAAAATGGTAATTATTTTCATACTGAGGTACAACATAGAAAATGTTGTGCTTTAATTTCCACGTAAGTAGATGTTATCATCTTTTAGATTGCATACATGATTAATTTGTCATGTTCTTCTGAATATTCATTAATATAGTCAAATACGCTCATTTTCGGACCCTTAGACGACATTTGTGATGTTTGAAGCTTATATAACAACTTTTTGATGAAAGAGTGCAACAGAAAGGTTCCTCTTAAAATTGTACATACGCAGGTGGAAGTAAAAGTTGAATAGGTTAATTAGTTAAGCAGATATTAACCTTTCAACTTTGCTGAAAATGGCGATTTTCTAAAAACAACAATCTCCTACGACTTGTCGCAGGTAAACTATTACAGATACGTGCTTGAAAATTATTATCCTTAATAATTGATGTTTCCACTTCGAATGACTTATTCAACATCCTCCTATCTTCAGTGGTTTTTTAGCAATAATTATTGAAAGGATATACCCCTCGAAAATACTGAAAATAAAACAATTTGACCTTTTTGTGAATATGTCCAAATTGTGCCCAAACGATCAATTTTTATATGATAATGATGTGTTATGGAATTGTTAAACTAGTTATTAGAAATAGAGGGCAATAAGTACCTTTGACATAACTTCATTCGTAACAGAGTTATGTCCCTTTAAAGTCAAAGGCCGAAAATCCCCTTTTCAAAAAGTTCAATTTTTAAATTGCTGTGCCTCTGAAACTGTTTGAGATAGACCTGAGGTTGATCGATTCATATAAACAGCAGTGTTTCAGCTTTCAAATGAGCTACACTATATGTCTGTATGTATTGCCGTTATTTTGAAGAAGATTTTTGAAGACGCGTACCCTCAAAATCGCGAAAGTTCACCAAATTTTCAGTTTTTTCAAAATAGCAAAAAATCTATTGTTACGGCCGAAAACCACTATAGGCCTAATTTATGGGGAATATTGTTGCCCACATTTTGGTGAAAGTTTTATGAAAATATCTTGATAAGTTTTCGAGCTATTGAGGTTTGAATTTTCAAATTCAAGGGGAGATAACTCAAGAAAGAAGTCGAAAATCCAAAATCGGGCTCCGTTATGATCTAAGTTGGGTCACAGAGTATAAGCTCTGAAAGTTTCAGAAAAATCGTTTCAGCCATAACTTCAGAACTCGTTGGACAAATTCGGTACAAATAATAATAACTAGGATTGACGCGTCAATACTTAGGTCTTCAAGACTTCTGCTTGACCTTGAACTCAATGTTGGACTCTCGGTTATTCATCAGTTTCTCTGCTTTAAAATGAGCTATCAAACATGTCTCTATCTTCAATAGTTATTTTACAAAAATTCCCCAAAGACAATGACCCTCTGAAAATGGAACAATCGCTTATTAAAGGACCCCTACATGATCTTTCTAATGATTAAGACAAAATGGTTAATATTTTCATACTAAGGTGTAACATAGAAAATGTTGTGCTTTAATTTTCACTTAAGTAGATGTAATCATCATTAACTTTGCATGTATAAGTAATGTGTTATGTTGTTTTGAATATTCAAGAAAATACTCAAAAATGCGTTAATTTGGATCCCTAGACAACATTCGCGATGTTCGGAGCTAAACTATCAACTTTTTGATGAAAGGGTTCAACAGAAACGTTGTTGTTCTTGAAATTGCCCATCCGTACGTATACATACAATTTCAATATTTTAATTAGTTAAGCATTTATGATCCTTTGAATTTTGCTTAAAATGGCGATTTTTTAAAAATGACAAACTTCTATGACTTGTCACAAAGAAACTAAGACAGATACGAGCTTGAAAAATATAGCCATTAATAAATGACTTTTCTACATCAACATGATCTATTTAAAGTCTTCCTATCTTCAGTGGTTCATGATCAATCATTCCTCAAAGGATAAACACCTCAAAAAGTCTCAAAATCAAAATATTTCACTGTTTTTGGAATATGCTCAAATTATGCCCAAACTAATAACTTTTATATGATAATGATATGTTATGGAATTTCATAACTATTTATAAGAAAGAGATTGCACTAAGTAACTTTGACATAAGTTTATTCCCAACAGAGTTATGTCCATTTGAATGCGAGCCCTAAAAAATGTATTTTTAAAAAGTTCATTTTTCAAATGGCTGTAGTTCGTTAACCGCTGAAAATAGTCAATAGGTTTGGGGGGGGTTCATTTAAACTACATTCATTCAGCTTTCAAATGAGCTATTGCATGATGTTGTATGTATTACCACCATTGAGGAGAATATTTTTGAAGACGCGTACCCTCAAAATCGCGAAAGTGCACAAACTTTTCAGTTTTTTCAAAATAGCAAAAAATCTATAATTACGGCCGAAAACAGCTATAAGGCCTAATCGATGGGGAATGTTGTTGCCCACATTTTGGTGAAAGTTTTGTGAAAATATCTTGAATAGTTTTTCGAGCTATTGAGGTTTGAAGTTTCAACTTCAACGGGAGATTACTCAAGAACCAGGTCGAAAATCCAAAATCGGGCTCCGCTATGCACTAAGTTGGGTTACACTCTACAATCCCTGCAAATTTCAAGGAAATCGGTTCAGTCGTTTTCTCAGAAACCTCTGGACAAATTTCGGTACAAAGAATAATAATAAATATAGTCGCAAGCGACGACAAGCGGATTCTGCGTTTAAATGTTTTATTTAATTCAAATCTAATGAATTAGGACATCTTCCAAATGTAATTGCACTTCTTTTTTTAAAAATAAGTTTCAAGTCTCTAGGATGTCTCTAGGAGTTTTGAGATTTTACACGTCAAAATCGAACAACTTCAAAGAAAATCAAAATGGTGGCTAAACCACGTGACTTTTGCTTTTTTGTTTGTATAAGAATTGCCAGTGACATTATATAGAGGTCCCTGGTATTGCACATTTTAAAAAAAAAGTTTGAAGTCTTTATGTTAATTTTTTTTTAAATCTCTTTGTCAAAAATCCTTTTCCAGCCTGCTGTACAGTCGCCATGTCAACCTGTTCTTGCTGTACTTAGTTTGGTGAAGGTTTTGTGAAACTGTCTGATACAGTTTTCCAGAAATTGAGATGGAAATTTTAACTTATTGGACAGAAATCTCATTCAAGAAGTCGAAAATCCAAAATCGGCCGAGGTCATAGATTAATTTGGATATGGGCAAACGTACCAAAATGTTCCATGACAGCAGCTTACTGGTTACATGAGAAGAAATATTCAAAAATATAACATAAAAAAGTAGCCAGTACACTAATCTGGACAGTGTTGCCAATATGAATTTTTGCATAAACAAAAGCGCTAAAACAAGTCAAAACAAGTTAACATACAAACACCTTTTGAATATTTTTGAAGTTTTTCTTTTGTGGACTTGAACTCTTGCACTAAGGCTGCTTGTATAAAAAGCGGATGCGTTACCGTTCGACCAAAGTAACAGCTGATATGATTTGAGAAAATTACTGATAATATTTTATACATCTTTAAGACATCGTTTTGTTTCGATAATATTGTCATTATCCTGTGTCGAGTATCTTCAAATTGGTAATTTCCGGCAACAGTCAGTAATTCTCGATACAATAACACCATCTTTATATAATGTTTAGCAGGACTGACTCCCCAGCAACACAATGTATGTCAAAACGAAAGTAGGAATTTCCTCTGTTTACACATCAAAATGAAATGGACTGCATTGTCTCTGAATTGCTTCCGGGTTGAAGTAAAAGTTCGTAGCTATGTCCAATGCCTCTACAATAGAAATTACTGAAAATCAAATGAATAGTGGTCTATTGTCTAGTGACGCTTCAATAAAATCTTCATCAAGTCAGTTCTAATCAAACTTGTCAAATATTCAAAATTACCATACTTTGAAAGGTGATTGTGAAACAAGTATTAGGAGTTTACTAAAAATATGACAAACTTGTTATTCCCGAATGCTTCAGCTGCATATAAATCTAAGTTTCAGCACTTAGATGCAACTATCTTCAAAGTGGTATTTCCGCAAAAGTGCATGATCAAAAAAAGTTACAATTCAATATTACGTCGAAACCACGTGACCTACGACTTCGCAATGGCAACATATTTTGCTTGTCAAGTTATTACGCATCTTTTGAAACAAGTTGCGAGTCTCTAGTATGTCACTGGGATTATTTAGACCCATTTTTAGCATGTCAAAATTAGACAAATTTTAAGAAAATCAAAATGGCGGCTTAACCACGTGACCTACGATTTGGTCATGATTTACTTTTTTGCTTGTATTGTTCCTGCGTATCTTTTGAAACAAGTTTCGAGTCTCTATGTGGATTTTGAAGATTTTCCCCATGTTAAAGTTTTTCTTTATTATGACCGGAAATGACTGTTCGCGAGCGATTTTATTATTGATTCATAAAGACCATAGTCCTGTCTTACTCTCCAGAAAAAATCTTTCAATTCGATGGGTAGGTGTTTGAATTATGGCCCTTTGAAGTTTGCGATTTTAAAAAATTGTCAGAATTTGAAAGGTCACTGTGAAAAAAGTATAAGAGGTTCGCTAATGCTTTGGACTATCGTTTAATTACCAACCCTTTAGCTACACATATATGCAAGTTTGAGCTCTTAGATGCTAGTATCTTCAGAGGAGAAGATTGCCAAAGGTGCATGGGGTCGGAAAATTTTAAAATGTGTCTAAATTCGAAATGGCGGAACAATCACGTGACTTACGAATTCGTCATGATTTACTTTTTTGCTCGCATGGTCATTGCGCATCTTTTGCAAAAAGTTCCAAGTCTCTAAGTGCATTTTGAAAATGTTTCCTATGTTAAAAATCGAAATTTGGATTCGAACTGGACCTTTAATGGTAGAAACGATTGGGCCCAAAAGCTAAATTTAATTAGTTCACACTAAGGGCTGACAGACTGTAAAGTTTGGTTGAATTCTCTGCAGCCGTTTCTGCAGAATAGGTTGGACAAAATCGGTGCAAATAATTAAAAAAAATCAAAAAAATCATGCCAATAACAATAAGGCAACAACGTTTTTGGGCTTTGTACTTCTCAATAATAACTACGGGAACGGTTTCGAAGCAATTTGTAAAAGCAGTAAAAATAATAAATTTTTTGGGCTCAAAATTTGTTTGGCCTCAAAGCATGATTTTTCGGTGTTACGTGGTGGCAGAAACATGGCAAGAAAGAAGTCGAAAATCCAAAATCGGGCTCCGTTATGATCTAAGATGAGATAACTCAAGAACCAGGACGAAATTTAAAAAATGGCTCGACAAAATCTAAGTTAGGACACGGGCTATAATCCCTGAAAATTTCATACAGATCGGACCAGCCGTTTTTCGGGAAAACAATGAACAAAATCGTCGGAATAATAATAATAATAACTAGGATTGACGCGTCAATACTTAGGTCTTCAAGACTTCTGCTTGACCTTGAACTCCATGTTTGACTCTCGGTTATTCACCACTTTCTCTGCTTTAAAATGAGCTATCAAACTTGTCTCTATCGTCAATAGTTAATTTACAAAAATCCACCAAAGACAATGACCCTCTGAAACTCTCGCCTATTAATGGACCCCCACATGATCTAAAAGTTACCTTTTTAAAAAGCCCTAACATGAACAGGTTTTTATCTAGAGCTGAGGTTGATAGATTCATATAAAGAACATTCTGTCAGCTGCCAAATAAGCTATTTCATGAGTCTCTATGTATTGCCAATCTCGAGAAGAAGATTGTTGAACACGTGTACCCTCAAAACCCGAAAAGTCGAAAAAATTACAGTTTTTCCAAAATAGCGAAAAATCTATTATTACGGCCGAAATTCGCTATGACATCATTCGATGAAACAATTAGTCGCCTACATATTGGTGAAAGTTTTGTGCAATTATCTTGATAATTTTTCGAAATATTGCAATTTAAAGTTTTTTCACGTTTTGAGTTACCTCCCCTTTTAGAGGCCGAAAATTAAAAATCGGATTTCGTACGCCACAAGCTTACACCTAGGCCCATTACTTCTACCAATTTCATTGATGTAGGTGTAGTCAATTTTGTTGTAAACGAGACACAAACAGAGTTAGGTCTCTGTAAATTCAATTGCCGAAAATCTGCATTTTCAAAAAGTTCATTTTTTAAAATGCTGTAACCCGAAAACGGTTTGTCCTAGAGCTTAGGTTGATAGATTCATATAAACAGCAGTATTTCAGCTTCCAAATGAGCTATTGTATGAGTCTCTATGTATTGCCGATCTAGAGAAGAATATTTCTGAAGACATGAACCCTCAAAACTGCAAAAAATCGAAAAAAATGCACTTTTTTCAATATAGCGAAAAATCTATTGTTACGGCCGAAATCCGCTATGACATCATTCGATGCAACAAGTTGTCGCCTACATGTTGGTGCAATTCTTTTGTAAATAAGTTAATAATTTTTTGAGATATTGCAATTTGAATTTTTTTAACATTTTGAGTTACTTCCCCTTTTAGAGGGCGAAAATCAAAAATCGGGCTTCGTACGCCACGAGCTTACACCTATGCCCATCAATTGTGCTAGTTTCATTGATATCGGTGCAGTCAATTTTGCTGTACACGGCGCACAAGAAAAGTACAAATAATAAAAAAAAAAAACTAGGATTGACGCGTCAATACTTAGGTCTTCAAGACTTCTGCTTGACCTTGAACTCCATGTTGGACGCTCAATTATTCATCAATTTCTCCGCTTTAAAATGAGCTATCAAACGTGTCTCTATCTTCAATAGTTATTTTACAAAAAGTATCCAAAGACAATGACCCTCTGAAACCCTCGCCTATTAATGGACCCCTACATGATCTAAAAGGTAAATGTTTATAATGCTGTAACATGGACAGGTTTAAATCTAGAGCTGGGGTTGATAGATTCATATAAACAACATTCTTTCAGCTTCCAAATGATCTATTGTATGAGTCTCTATGTAATGCTGATCTCGAGAAGAAGATTTTTGAAGAAGTGTACCCTCAAAACCCAAAACAGCGAAAAATTTACAGTTTTTCTAAAATAGCACAAAATCTGTCATTACGGCCGAAAACCGCTATAGCATTTTTCGATGAAACAATTTAACCCATACATATTGGTGAAAGTTTTTTGAAATTATCTTTATAAGTTTTCGAGATATTGCAATTTGAATTTTTATCACATTTTGAGTTACCTCCCCTTTTAGAGGCCGAAAATTGAAAATCGGGCTACGTACTTCACGAGCTTACACCAAGGCCCATCATCTCTACGAATTTCATTGATATAGGTGTAGTCATTGTTGTTGTAAACGAGACACAAACAGAGTTAAGTCTCTGAAAATCAAATGGCCGAAAGTCGGCGTTTTCAAAAAGTTCATTTTTCAAAATGCTGTTACCCGGAAACGGTTTGATCTAGAGCTGAGGTTGATTGATTCATATAAACAGCAGTCTTTCAGCTTCCAAATGAGCTATTGTATGAGTCTCTATGTATTGCCGATCTGGAGAAGAAGATTTTTGAAGAAGTGTACCCTCAAAACCCGAAAAGTCGAGAAATTTACAGTTTTTCTAAAATAGCGAAAAATCTATTAGTACGGCCGAAAAACGCTATGACATCATTCGATGAAGCAAGTTGTCGCCTACATTTTGGTGGTAGTTTTGTGCAATTATCTTGATAAGTTTTCGAGATATTGCAATTTAAAGTTTTTTCACGTTTTGAGTTACCTATCCTTTTGGAGGCCGAAAATTAAAAATCGGATTTCGTACGCCACAAGCTTATACCTAGGCCCATTACTTCTATCAATTTCATTGATGTAGGTGTAGTCAATTTCGTTGTAAACGAGACACAAACAGAGTTAGGTCTCTGCAAATTCATTGCCCAGAAATCTGCATTTTCAAAAAGGTCATTTTTCAAAATGCTGTAACCCGGAAACGATTTAATCTAGAGCCGAGGTTGATAGATTCATATAAACAGCAGTATTTCAGCTTTCAAATGAGCTATTGAATGAGTTTCTATGTATTGCCGATCTGGAGAAGAAGATTGTTGAAGACGTGAACCCTCAAACTGCAAAAAATTAAAAAAAATGCAGTTTTTTCAAAATAGCAAAAAATCTATTGTTACGGCCGAAATTCGCTATGACATCATTCGATGAAACAAGTTTTCGCCTACGTTTTGGTGCAATTTGTTTGCAAATAAGTTAATAAGTTTTCGAGATATTGCAATTTGAATTTTTTTGACGTTTTGAGTTACCTCCCCCTTTAAAGGGCGAAAATCAAAAATCGGGCTTCGTACGCCACGAGCTTACACCTATGCTCATCAATTTTGCTAGTTTCATTGATATCGGTGCAGTCAATTTTGCTGTACCCGGCGCACAAGAAAAGTACAAATAATAATAAAAAAAACTAGGATTGCCACAGGCAATACTTAGGTCTTCAAGACTTCTGCTTGACCTTGAACTCCATATTGGACTCTCGATTATTCACCAGTTTCTCTGCTTTAAAATGAGCTATCAAACATGTCTCTATCTTCAATAGTTATTTTACAAAAAATCTCCAAAGACAATAACCCTTTGAAACCCTCACCCATTAATGGACCCCTACATGATGTAAAAGTTACATTTTTAAAATTCTGTAACATGGACATGTTTTGATCTAGAGATGAGGTTGATAGATTCATATAAAGAACATTCTTTCAGCTACCAAATGAGCTAATGTATGAGTCTCTATGTATTGCCAATCTCGAGAAGAAGATTTTTGAAGAAGTGTACCCTCAAAACCCGAAAAGTCGAGA
The DNA here is from genome assembly GCA_936450465.1 of Gibbula magus. Taxonomy (NCBI): domain Eukaryota; kingdom Metazoa; phylum Mollusca; class Gastropoda; order Trochida; family Trochidae; genus Gibbula; species Gibbula magus. The sequence continues at coordinate 52,492,196 of OW388294.1, read as the reverse complement.
AATTTACAGTTTTTCTAAAATAGCGAAAAATCTATTAGTACGGCCGAAAAACGCTATGACATCATTCGATGAAACAAGTTGTCGCCTACATTTTGGTGGTAGTTTTGTGCAATTATCTTGATAAGTTTTCGAGATATTGCAATTTAAAGTTTTTTCACGTTTTGAGTTACCTCCCCTTTTAAAGGCCGAAAATTAAAAATCGGATTACGTACGCCACAAGCTTACACCTAGGCCCATTACTTCTACCAATTTCATTGATGTAGGTGTAGTCAATTTTGTTGTAAACGAGACACAAACAGAGTTAGGTCGCTGCAAATTCATTGTCCAGAAATCTGCATTTTCAAAAAGGTCATTTTTCAAAATGCTGTAACCCGGAAACGGTTTGACCTAGAGCTGAGGTTGATAGATTCATATAAACAGCATTATTTCAGCTTCCAAATGAGCTATTGTATGAGTGTCTATGTATTGCCGATCTGGAGAAGAAGATTGTTGAAGACATGAACCCTCAAAAGTGAAAAATTTACAAAAAAATGCAGTTTTTCCAATATAGCGAAAAATCTATTGTTACGGCCGAAATCCGCTATGACATCATTCGATGAAACAAGAAGTCGCCTACGTTTTGGTGCAATTATTTTGGAAATAAGTTAATAAGTTTTCGAGATATTGCAATTTGAATTTTTTTCACGTTTTGAGTTACCTCCCCTTTTAGAGGCCGAAAATCAAAAATCGGGCTCCGTATGCCACGAGTTTACACCTATGCCCATCAATTGTCTTGAAGACCTAAAAAAGGAAAAAATCAGGATAAGAACAATAGGTCTTCCAGATGTAATCTTGAAGACCTAATAAGGAAAAACACGATAACAACAATAGGTCTTCAGACATTCGTCTTGAAGACCTACAAATCACGATGATAACAATAGGTCTTCAGACTTTCGTCTTGAAGACCTAATAAAATAATCAGGATAATAACAATACGTCTTCGAGACATACGTCTTGAAGACCTACGTCTTCGAGACATACGTCTTGAAGACCTAATAAAAATCACGACGATAACAATAGGTCGTCTTGAAGACCTAATAATAAGGAAAACTCGGATAAAAACAATAGGTCTTCACGACATACGTCTTGAAGACCTAATGATAATAAGACTGGATGCTTTTTATAAAGCACACATATCTCAACGCTTCCAACACTATTACCCTGGTCTAACCTGGGCTGCCGTATCGCTCAAAGGTCACCACCTCAACATCTCACACCAGATACCCACTTACTGCTGGGTGAACAGAGGCACACGTTGAATAAAGTCACTTACCCAGGGTGACACCATACGTCTTTCCACTCATGTCTCAGTGTGGGGCAGGGAATCACCCTTCAAACTCTCTCAGTTAATTCAGCGGAGTAACCCACCCATCCGGAAAGCCGCGCCCATTGTTGCTGACCTTCACTGATGGCGGTCGACTGAACTATGCACAGGACCACGTGTCATCGGGGAAATCTCTAGTTAAAACATCTTTGTTTAGTGAGTAAGTGAGTGAGTGAGTGAGTGAATTGGGGTTTAACGCCGCTTTCAAGAGTATTTCACTTATATCGCGGCTGCTAGTATTATGGCAGGGAGAAAGTCCGCAACCCAATGTGGATATGCACGGCTGTGAAACATGCGAGCAGCGGCCTGAACTAGCGAACCATGGGTGGTACTACGCTGAAATTCAGTGTAGCATTGCACCCAAACCTTACTGCGTGTAGAACAGTTCTCTACTGCAGACAAAGTTGCCGTACCCCTGGAGGGAATCTTTGTTTAATGACGACAGGAATACGAAATGAACATTACACCTCCCTACCATGCTTAAAATTGTGTAAATGTGTGCAGAATCAGCCATATCTATTAATGTTCACATAGAATATGTCTTATTTGTCGATGAACAGTTGTGTATTATCACAAAAGATTTTTGAAAACATAGAGCCATGGGCTCTCAAGCTCATTAGGGTTTATATTGATTAATAATGAAGACTGAAATAGATTGTTCTCAATGTATAAAACATAACCTCAGCCCTGACAAATCTCAGTTTTTGCAGTGCATAACAAAAACATGACTTGACACTAAATTTTGATAAAATTGGTTGTCCAAATATCAAAATTCTTGTATGTAAAGACATTGAAGACAAGTAATGGTCACAAACGTGACCATGTCCCCGCCTCAATTAAGAAATGAGCTAAAAGGATGAACGTATCTGCGTTATGTCTACGTATACCCCAAATGAAGATTGGTACCAAATTTGAAGACTCTAGGGGCAGTGGTTCATTAGAAATTGCGCTAACAACATTTTAAAAACTGGCCAAAGTCGCGCAGTGACCTTGGAAATGAGGTCAAGGTCAGTCAAATCGACTGGTGTCCGCGTATTTCCCTAATGAAGACTGGTACCAAGTTTGATGACTCTAGATGCAGCGGTTCATGATATATCGCACTTACAAGACGTACGTAGCTGAATGTTATATCCTCATCCATTGTGTATGCTATATACACAAGGTGATTCTCCCAATTGCAAGTATAATCCCTTGACAAGTATTATCACAGAAGGAGAAGAGGAGAAATATATTTTATTAATGTGTCAAACGCTGAAATTTACTTTAAAATACCATTTTGTATAACATCAGAGATTTTAAAACAGCGTCCGGCCGTATGGCTTACGAGACACAATTTATCTTTTTTAATTCTTTTTTAAAAAAAACATACAAATGCACACACACATACAATGTGTACGGAGCACAGTGGTGTAGTGATTAGCATGTTGGCCTCTCACGCTAACGACCCGGGTTCGATTCCCGGTGGAGGCACCTACAATTTGCAACCTTGGTCTCTCTCTGTATTGTGTCCTTGGGCAAGTCACTTTATCCACATTGCACTCAGTCCACCAGCTGTATAATTGGGTACCTGAATTAACGGTTGGTTTCGTGAAGCGCTTATGGCTGCTCCGAAATACAATTCCGTCAGGGTAATAATGTCAGCGCCTTGATGACTGCTGAGTAGTTTGATAAGTGCGCTATACAAGATGACATATTATTATTATTATTACCTTGCACACACGTACACGCACTCAACCGCGCACACAAACACACACACGAATACACACAACCATTCTCATCTCAGAAATAAATATTTATAAAAAGACACCACTCTCCCAACAATCATACACTAAGTGATGTCCAACACTCCCCTTCTCAATCTGTACATGCGGTGGACAAGTGCGGCCAGAGGTTTAACCATTAACGTGTTTTTCATTAGGTATATAGCTTGTTGGTCGGCAGCTTTAAACAACAAAGAGAAATCGAGTCAGATTGGTGCATCTCCATTAGAAAACTGTATCTTAAGTCTGAAAAATAGAGCCATGGGCTCTGTAGCTCATCAGAAATGGCATGATTAAATATCTCAGGATGATTACTTTGTGAGTAAATTGATAAACAACTGCTTAAATCAGAATAAGAGAAAAATAGATTAATATTATGTAATTATAACTGCTTCAAAATATATGTCTTCACAAGATTTCAGCATTCTAGTGGTTTTTGTTCATTTAAAGTAATAAAAATAGATGAATGGGTTCTGTAGCTATCCTGCTTTATAGTGATTGATGTTGTAGACTAAAAATATAGTTCAGATAAAGCGCAATTCAAAGCCATAACTTTTAAACATCCACAACTGATCAGCGTCAGTGCATGAGACCGTTATGACTAGAGCACCCCCCCCCCCCCCCCCCCCCCCCCCAATACAATACAAAATAACAATACATGAACACAATATAAAAACCCAAAACAATAATAACATACATTGTGTTGATGGGTACTTAATATGACATATATATATGCCATACTTTAATCAACCATGTCGTGTTTCAAGAGTTACATAATTGCTATTTGGTGTGAAGGTTTAGAATTTTTATACTGTATGGGACAAACGATTTTGATGCTCTGTTAGTTTTTCAATGCCAGATTTTGAAACGTCGTCCAGATGGTAGAATTCATAATATTCATTTAGAAAGTGCGATGGGTCTGATTGAATGGCTAGTGCCTTCTTTTTAACTCTAGAATCAAACTGGAATGAAAGATGCTCAAAATTGAAGCCGCAAATTTTAGTGGAGGTTTTTACAATTTGGTCAATTTTGTTTTTTTGTCTAAGAGGAAGATTTCAATACCATGCATGGAAGCAGAAAGTCAGAATGCTATTGATAAAAGTTTGGTAGAATAATCTCATAATACTGCGGTCTACATCAAAAGATCGTAATTTTCGCAGGAAGAAAAGCCTTTGTTGTGCCTTTGCATGTAAACGGTGTGGATTAGATTTCCATGAAAGTTTGTTGTCAGTTATCGTACCCAGATATTTATACTCGTCTACTATTTCAACTTCCTGCCCGTCAATATTAACTGGCTCTAGTTTTTCCTTTTTCGTACGGAAATCAATTATCATTTCCTTTGTTTTACTAATATTCAGAGAAAGGAAATTTTCTTTACACCATATAATGAACGATTCAATATTTTCTCTATACTCTAATTCCGACTGATGAATAAAGCCCACCAAAGCAGCATCAATCTGCAAATTTGAAATTCAAACAAGAGGATAATTGAGATACACAGTCATTTGTATAGAGAGTGAAGAGGACAGGAGACAGGACACATCCTTGAGGAGCACCGGTACTTAGGAGATTGGTATCAGAGAGTGTAGAATTCACTCGAACACGTTGAGGACGATTAACCAAGAAAGCTTCTATCCATTTGATGGTGTTACTGTTTACTCCCATGTGGAATGATTTTGTTATCATAATATGTGGTTGGATTGTATTAAAGGCAGAAGAAAAGTCTGCAAATAGTATTCTTACATATGATTTTGAATTCTCTAGGTGAATATAGATCTTATGCAAAAGAGAAATGAGTGCATCCTCAACACCGCGTCCAGCCCTATAAGCAAACTGAAGAGGGTCCAATAGATGTCCAGTATTTTGTCTAATTAGTTTCAGGATAATACGCTCGAAACATTTCATGATTATTGAGGTTAGAGCCACTAGGCGGTATTCATTAATGACTGAAGGTTTGGACTTTTTCGGAACTGGGATTATATGTGACGTTTTCCATATTGTTGGTATGATGGGTGTCAACAGACATCTGAAACATCACTCTGAAGATCCCACACAGCTGTTCACAACATTTCCGAAATGCAATGCCAGGTTCTCCATCCGGGCCACTAGCTTTCCTTTTCTAAATGCTAACATTACATCAGTATCCGTTATGACTAAGTCATCATCTTCGGGTAGGCTTTGAATGAAAGCACTCCTACTCTGGGTGAAGTCATGTCTATCAAACCTAGAATATAATTGATTAAGATCACTAGCAAATGAAACATCGTTTTGCTTGTTAAAAGACTTATTCTTACTATCGTTACCAATCATAGTTTGAATTCCGTTCCACGCTGCTTTCAAATTGTTACATCGGAATTCCTTCTCAATTTTATCTTTATACTCAAGTTTGCACTTTTTTGTTACACGTTTGATATCCCGTTGAATCTCTTTCACTCTTATTCGGTCTCCTGAGCAGAAAGCACGCTTCTTCTCATTGAGGAGTCTTTTCAGCTCAAAACTGACCCATGGTTTATTATTAGGGAAGATCTTTACCGTTTTGGACGGAATAATGTCATCAATACAAAATTTAATGTAATCTGTAACAAGATTGTACCGCTCATCCAAATCAGTAGATGTTTCACAGAAGGTTTCCCACGCAGTACAGTCAGTTGGTCCAGAGATTCTTTAAAACTTAAAAAAATTCTCCAAACTTGAACAGATTTAATAATTGGCTTTTGAGCTTTCAGTTTTTGTTTGTACTGGGGTACAATATAGACAGAGTTATGGTCTGACTGACCAAGTGGTGGTTTAGCATAAGATTTATAAGCGCCTTTAATATTTCCGTAGCACAGATCCAGGGTTTTTCTATTCCGTGTGAGGCAAGTGACATATTGGTGGTAATGCGGAAGAACTTTATTTAAAACACAGCCATTGAAATCTCCCAGAATCAATTTTGGTGCATCCGGTGAACTTGTATCAAATGGTTTTGGAGAAGAAGTCGTTTAAAGAGTTCAGGGTGGACCCCCTGCCACGCCCATATCTGATGGGTGGTCAATTTCAAATGAACAAACTTTGAAACTACATGACGTAAAGATGTTATTCAGCTTCTTATTTCAACTGGTTTCGGAGAAGAAGTCGTTTAAAGGTGTTACTTTTAACGTCTCTGGCGGCCATATTTGTGGGCGTTGGAATTCGTGATGAACGAACTTTGACCCCTGGGTGATGGGTTCCCACATACCAAATTACAGCTTTGGGGTGTAGCATTTCTTGAGGAGAAGTGGAAAGAGTGAAAAATTTATGGACGACGGAGGACGGAAGAAAGAGTACTACAAGGCAACAAGCCAAGGCGCTACGGTGGAATATGGGGATCAATTGTGTTATATATGACTCAGTCGACAGAGAACGCTTGAAAAGCCTATAAATACGGAGCTTGTTCCGGTTTTGCTGACCACGATCGTTCCACAATTGCTTCTTGCTCATCAAGCGCCTGTATCCACTCACAAGATAATTTAACATCAAGTCCTGTCAAGTTATAAATATCATGAATTGGAAACCGCAAATTTGATAACAAACTATGAGCAGAACTAACCCATGACCTGTTAAACTGCCGTGATCACTGCATAAGGACACTCTGGAGTCTGCAGTACCATTCAATTTATACCAGAACCTGCTTTCAAAATTGACTATTCCACCCCATCTTTCCTCTGACAGCTAAATTCTGAGTTTTACAACAGACCCCTAGAAAAAACTGCAAGCAAGGTTTTGAACTGCATTAATGAAACTTAACTGTTGTGTGCCCCAAATCGCAGCACCATAAGATAAGATAGGCTGAACTAAATTATTGTAAAGAGTATTATAAACATAGTAAGCGATGCCACCTACTGATCTAAATTTACAAAAGATTAAACAGAGACCACGATTCGCCGACTTTGCAATCTACTTGGCTGTGAAATTTAATTCCGAATTTTTCTGTACCACAGTCCTTAAAATGGTGCAGTACACCCTCATTTACTCTCTCTAACCTACCTCCTCTCAGAAACCCCACTCAATGCCTTATAACCCTACAAACACCTGGACCAAGACTATTACCCACTATTACACCTAATTATGTAATAGCCCCTGCCTGGCGCTGAACACTGGCATCACTGATCTTACTTAGGCTTAGAGAAAACATGCAATGTGGGTTGGTGCATATTACAATTTGGAATCCCAAATGGCTAAATAGACTTAAACAAATTTTAAGTATTCTATGCTTTTTCATCTTCTCCCGATTCTTATTAGCGCGATATCTCATGAACTACTGCATCCATGTGTTAAGATCATGACCCGTGAGGCACTTATTTTGAGCCACTGGTCACCAAATGTACAATTTAGAATCTCTTTTGGTCAAGGAGTTTGCACAAAACTGTTCAGCTCTCTAGACCTTTTGGTACTGGAGAAGAAGATGAAAATAGGTTTTTAAGGTCGTGACCCTATAACCCAAATGTACAATTTCGAATGCCCACTGGCCACGGTGTCTGTAAACAAAATGTCAGCTTCCTAGACCAAGTGGTTCTTGAGTAGAAGATGAAAAAGCGAAAGGTTTACAGACGGATAGACGGACGGACGGACGCCGGCCACAATGCCATGTCATAAGCCCACCACTCCTTTCAGACCAGAAGAGCTAAAACATTAAGATTTAATTATTCATATTTTTTTTAAATTAAATTAAAAAACACGTAGAAGAATTTACCGCTGACTTAACGCCTGTATTTTTCCGCCTGTATTTTTCCGTTTTAGATTATGACATCGAAAACTTGAAATATTTGCAATTGGAAATCATATATATGATAAAATCAAATTAGGTGAGTCATTTCTTTTGCCTGGCAGTTTATAGTATCCCCTGCGTCGTTCTAAATTCCTGGCGGGGATAATGATTCTGTTTGGCAATTTTATGGCACACATCACAATCTGCATATGAAGGCTAAGATAAATCCTTCATTAATACGCTTAGATAAAAAGTTTTCAGAATTAAACATAACATTGGATTGTCTTTGAAGGCCGCGTGTTCTAGAAGGTATAGGCCATCCAATACACCACACAGAACACAATGAAGGCTCCAGGAAAAAATACTCTGGAAACATTGTCGACGTTTTTAGCTCTTGCTGCGCCCGATGGGTCATTTATCCACTTGGAAGCGGTCTCGCTGTAGTCCTGCTGAGAAAGGAACAGATACATTGAGCTATCGCTGAAAAAATATGTTATCATTCTTTTAAAGGGGGACGTAGCACGTTTTTTGCATATTTTATTGTTTCATATCTCCCATTTGTAATGATAGTTTATGTCATTTATATTACACTTAGAGGGTAAAACATCTTTATACACAAACAAATTATCCCTAGTAGTAATAACGGTGTTACGTATAAAGTAGATGTAAAATAGAGTTAAACAAGATGTGTTTGTTAAACACGGATGCCCCCGGATATACCAAAGTTATGGCCAAGGCTAAAGTTTTCTGAATATTGTCCACTGCGGCAAGGTCAAGGTCACAAGGTCAAATATGATGACCTCATCTGAAAGGTCTCACCACAAGGTATGCACATGCCAAGTATGAAAGTCCTAGCTCAGAGCAATCCAAAGTTATGGCCAAGGTTAAAGTTTTTGTGGACAAACACACGGACAGACGGACGGACAGACAGACGGACGGACAGACGGACAGGTGAAAAACAATAGACTTGGGGCTGCTAAATAGCTCTATCAAAATCCCCCAATTTTCGAACAGTTAACGTAAGTTAAGTAGAATAATTCGAACTGGTTCGGTGAACATGAGTAGTTATTAATTGAGGGGGTACAGCGTCTTTTAAATGATTGTGTACATCACATTAGTAACGTGACATAGAAAATCGGGAGATAGGGTAGAGATTTGTTTCAGTTTGTTTAAATTGCCCATAGATAATTCAAACAAAAGAAGTTGTGTTCTTAAGACCAGAAGCATATAATAGTTCATCTACGTTTATGATATCATACTGTATATATAGCTACAACGGTATGTGTTACTTACTGGCTACTTACTAATAATTTTTATAGAAACACGTCATTAGGTCTTCCGGGGCTGTGCTGCAGTAAACGGACTATTTTTAGAAAGGGAATTCCCCGAGTTTAAAATAGAGACACATGTCAGTACAAGATTTGAATCTGGCGCTGAAGAGAACAGACAAGGCGCCAGCTACTAAGGAAAAACCATTAGATATAAATATCAACCTTTAGACAGTGTATAGAAGAAATGAATGCTCTTAGTTAGTGGAGAGTGATCGGGTCAACTAGGTCACTCAGCGACCTTTAATGCAGCCAAGTCAAGAACATACATCCTGTTTTCACTTCTAATAAAGTAGTTGAAATGTCTCTCTTTCCCAAGGAGATGTCTCTATTAGACAGTTTGAATTTAAGACATTTATAAAAAAAAATGTTGCACCTGTATGAATTTGAATATCATACAAAGTTACGTGTTCAGAGGAATTTGCTTTGTTGTGTTGTAACACTCCATCAGTTTAGTGTTTTTTTCTAAAATAGCAGACCTGTAACTTTAATGGTAAATAAGTTATCGCAAGTTCTTCATGGGTGGGGTCAATTGTCCTATTTCCGATCATGCAATAATTGAAGGGAAAATTGTAAAAATGGTTGGAAAATTAACCAAACTGACTTTGTCTTCTTTGATAATGTATGCACATTCATAAAAAAAGGAAATTAGTAAGGTTTTTGGAAATATTTATTCGTTATTATATATATATATATATGACGAAATATTGAGATTGTTATTGTTCTATTTCAAACACAACCATAAGATTCTAAGAAAACGTTTTTGTTAAAAATATGCTTCGACTCCTTAGGAAGCTTTGGCACATGGAAGGATCATGTCACCAAAAGGTAGCCGTAGAATTTTTACCACGCATGAAATGCAGGTGAAATCAGTTGGTAACGGGTTTAAAAGGCCCCTGTATTCATTATTTCACACCATTATTCGATTACAATGCCGAGATTAACAACTGAAGAGCGGTAAAGAGCGATTGGAATGCTGCAGACTGGGTCCACTGATGGAGAAGTCGCTGTCGCGTTCGCCGCTGCGTACAGGAAGTTATCCCTTTCGGTGGAGGCAGCGTCATGGTCTTGGGTGGGATACACGGCAAGACAACCCCCGACCTCATCGTTATCGACGGCAATCTGACGGCGCAGAGGTACATTGACAGGGTGCTACAGCCAGAGGTCATTCCATTCTTACAACCCCTTCCAAACACCTTTTTCAACTGGACAATAATGCTCGTCCTCATGCAGCAAGAGTGAGGTTACAGTACCTCAATGTCAACAACGTCCATGTTTTGCCTTGGCCTGTATCGCCAGTAATGAAAATAGTTAATAAATGGATATACATTTTAGAATGTGAAATATATATATATATATATATATATATATATATATATATATATATATATATATATATTATATATATATAATGTGATTTGTTGTGTGATTCCAATGTGAGTTATATAATCATATTTGTATTTCAATAGATAGAGATGAAAAGTCTCCCTTTTTGTAAATCAACATTGAAGAATTGGTAAAGTTGATAAGATGACTCATAGCGACTATCACTAAAACGATATCTCTAGTAAGGCTCTGACTCACGAGCTAGTATCGATTGAATTTAAGTGCCAATGGCCATGAGTGTCCAGTAAATTGGTAGAATCACTTAGATATATTAATAAGGATATATATATATGAAATATGCCGCCCCTATTTGGAGAGGCTGAGCTGTACCACAATGAACAGGGCGGCGTCGCCATGCAAAGTGATAAACACAAGATAGAGAGACACTTGGTGTTGTGTCTATCTGTGAGAGACCCAATCGCCAAGAGCTACATCCTCAGCACAAAGACGACATATATACAATATAAACCATATAGGTGATACCTGGCAGATCGCCCAATATGAATCCCAACGAGAACCTCTGGGATTACATCGATCGAAGGATCCGTCAACGTCGACACCAACCACAGACACGTCAATAACTTGTTGCTGCATTGATGGCCGAATGGAGGCAGATACCACCTGCTTTCATCAGACAACTGACATTTTCTATGAGACGAATAGTTCAGGCATGTTTGAATGCCATCGGTGGACATAACAGATGCAGATCACATACAATTTGTCATTAAACTAATGATTATTCTATGATTTTGTTGTTTTTGTGCATGATCGGAAATAAAACAATTGACCCCATTTTACGTTTAAATTACTGAATTGTCAAGCATAATAGTATGTGTGAGTGTGTGTGTGTGTGTGTGTGTGTGTGTGTGTGTGTGTGTGTGTGTGTGTGTGTGTGCGTTTGTAAACCTCTACTTTTGAGGTACATTATATGTTTACACACCAACATAATGAGGTTCACCAAACTACTGAGGTACATTTTATCATTACCTCAGAAGTTTTACCTCACTTTCTACGTGCATTCAACGAGTGTTTCACACACTCGAAATATCTCAAATACCTCGGTATAGCGACCAAATACGTGTCTGTGTGTTTGATGTGTGTAGTGCAAAAGTAGCACACATGGGGTCATCGTACCGCGCATCTAACTGCGCATACATGTATGGACGGAAACTAAATTGCATATGACGTTCCGTCTGTCTGGGCATGCGCATAGTATCAATACCGGAAGCGCAGTCTTGGCGCCTCATATCGTTAAGAGAAATGCCGGGACTGCTGAACAAAACCACATGAAAGCATGATCTTGACGGCTGCCATGATTTGGTTCAACGATGATGAAAGGTAAGGTACAATTTAAATCAACCATGGTGATTTACACTCTCACAATAAACTCAAAGTGGGAAGTAAAGTGTGAAACGTCGCAGAGTTTGTTTTCAGTGTGTATATAAAAATTTAGTTCTTTATCGCTATTTTCGTTTTCTGGTATGATTGGTATTGGGATATCAATTACTGTGGAATTAAGCCTTATTGACAAACATCATTAGCACGATAACGTGATAGATTACACATATTCCCAATATGTGATGCGACACGATCATTTATTTTATTATTTTGTCTATTTTAGTTACATTATTCAAAGTTGCTAATATGTACAATATGGATGTGTCACTTGTTTTCGTGGTATTTGATTTTGTTTAAGGTGAAATAAGGACAGCACATCACATGCTACGATGATTTATTTTACTGCATTCCAGTCACAGTTGGTCATAATAGAAATGCATAAACTAAAGTTGTTATATGTTTTGTTTTTACATTATAATTAATATATAAAGTATCACGTAAACAATAATTTTATTTGCAAAGTTTGGACAATAAAGCCTTGTTTGTAAAAAGTTTTAAAAAAAAAAACATTGCTTAAATTAGCCATAAATGATAGCACAGAAAGAAATAACCCCTTTATGATAGAACACTTACATTTCTAACATATACTTTGCCTTATTTCTATCGCATGTAGAGTTCAATACAAAAATTCAACTTATATCAACTTCAATTTTAATGTTATTCTACACCAGTCCTTTTATAAAAGTGATTGTTTCTGGTCATTGTCCGGCTCAAATGTTGTTTTTCCGGATTTTAATAAGGGTAATGGGGAGGTATATCTTTTCCCACAACCAAGGAAAATATTGGACGTTGTTCATTTGGACATTTGATCTTATATATTGTAGTGTAGATTTGTCACTGCTTAAACTATAGGTATCAGCCGTTGACATGTTTGTATTAGCTCCTGAACTGCTGAATACGACCATATCTGAACCTAGCTGCAGTTGCTTCGGCAAAATAGGCTCTTTGACACTCTGACGTCGCCTTTTTGGCTGCAGACACATCCATTGTAAAAACTAACCTGTGTGAACCTAAATTGTAGCCTGTCAAGCGTTTGAAAGTTAAATCAGGCTACCCGAGAACAACTGTCGCTGATACCCTGATACATTACCATGTTACCATTCCATTTATAACTGAAATAAACAAATAGAATATTTACTAACTGAAGGCTAGGAAATTTTCTTGGTTTATTTTCTGCAGTTAACACTAGCGCTGCATCATCAAATTGCAGAGGAAAATTATAGAGGAATTATGAAACATTATGGTCATATCCCGTTTTACTCTGTTGTTCCGCAGTCGTGTCAATTAATTAATTATTTTTAATGTTATTCATTCACTCATTGATTATACAATAATATTTTCAAATTTTCACCGAAAGTCCTTTTAGTAACTACGGCAGATCTAAGTTGTCTGCGAAAACACAGGTTCTCCGCCTAAAGGCATTGTGCAGTCGCGTCGCGTGTCGTCGCCCAGTCTTCTATTTTTTACATCACACGTGATCATTCTACGTAATTCGCATATATAAAAATAGACTCAAGATGGCGACACCGGACCGCTGGTTCGCATTTATTGTCAAAGTAAACAGACGGTCAAACTAATAATTATCCTTTCAACATGGTCAAAATATCTACAGGCATAATACAAAATAAATAAAGAATGTGTTGTTATTTATGTGTCGTACAATACAGACACCAACCGTTGTATGAAACTCCTGAAAGCAAAGTTACCGATGAGACTCATGAATCGGTTACGTTTCTCTGTAGCTATAAACACGATGATACTGGGGGAAGAGGTTATATAGATACAGTTCTGCAGCTAATCTGAACCAATTTAGAACTGTTGGCTGTTGCTCGTTCAGTTGTTGCTAATGTTTGGGGAGGAGACCGGAGGGGGGAAAGAAGCAGGCCCAGGTAACGAAGTCAAACTTAGTTTTGAAAATATTTGTTCTAATATGTTAAACAGATTGCAGTTAGTATGTAATCAAAGACATAAACACAAGTAGCCTACCGGTATATAAACACATGTTTAGCCTTTTAGCAGTTTTAGGTGAGATATTCAGAAAAAAATAGAATTTATAAATTAAAAATATCTATGCAGTCAAAATCATTGCAAAATACACATACCTTAATAAGTGTAGGCACCTTTAAAAATAGAATTGTTTGATTGATTGTCATATCAAAATTGAATAAATACAACAATTCAATTTGGTATTTCAATTATTTTGAACAGATTAAAAAGTATAGTTTATTTATGAAACATTTCCCCAGAATATTAAAGCATATGGTCAAAATTAAAACTGTAGCATTGCAATATATATGTACTCGGTGAAATAGGCATGAGTGTGTAATATATAGAGTATATGACATCTGGATATCACAGTTTGGCAAATGATTTAAAAACAGGTAATGTTAATTTTTGGTGTTTGACAATGCCATTTTTTTTAGCACACATACATATTTATGGTGAGGTATCAGAAAAGCAAAACCTTGTTTGGTTCCAAAGCCATATTCATTTTGAATAAGATTTTTTTTTTAAATTTGAATAAATACAGCAAATTTACTTGATATTTAAATTATTTTGAACAATTTATAAAATAAAAAGTATGTTTATGAAACATTCCCCAAAATGTTTAAGAGTTAAAGTGTAGAATTGCAATGATTTTTTTTCCTGCCACTTAAGACACTCATCAATATTGCGAATAAACTTGTTTTGAAATTAATAAATACACTTCACTATTTATGCATATGAACTTTATCTAAAATAAATTAGAGACAATTTGTAGGGGGAAATGTTTTGATGACTTACTATATTGTCCAATTTGGTGAGTGCTTCTTGAACTTTTACATTGAGTGACAGTCAGTGAGCCAATGTCAGAATGGGATATCCCAAGCTATTGATACCGAATATTACCATAACGCCAAGGCAATGTAGAACTTTTGTTGGCAGCCGGTAAGACTTGTTCAAATTATTAAAGGGACATCCATTGTGTTGTTTGGGGTCACATTGGCCAAATGTTATAAATTGTGTTTAAAGCATCTGACCAGCCTTCAACAATAAATGATAACGGTAAATAAATCAAGCTCAATTATTCATGCATATAGAGATTGTGCACACATACGTATAATTAACATACTGATGTTACTTTGCGTATAGTTTCCGCCATTTAAGAAAGCACATATTTTTCAGACTCTTGACATGTTGGGTTCACAACTGAATCTGCAGTGATGATCTCATCTCGCATTCCATGAAAGGCCTCGGAGAAAGTAGAAGCATCCTACTCGTTGAGGATTCCAGGCAGGAGGGAATCATTTCACTTGCCAAACATAGGCAAACATAGGTAAGTGAATAAAACCATCATGTGGCAATCCCTACATTTTGAGGTACCACACACACATATATTATTTACAAACTTCAGAGATTGAAGCATCTGACACACCTAAAGATATATGTTTTCAACCAGTGTACATATTGAGTTAGTTATTATAAGTATTAAAAGTTCTGGTGTATTCATTGTGAGGTAGTACATATGTGGCTATTTTATACTATGGTAGTCATCTTAAAGTAAGGTGGAAACATTTTATAGCGGTGTGTACATTGTGAGGTAGTACACACATGTATATTATTAACATACTAAGGTGAATATGTGTACCGTTTTTTCAACTTTGTAAGTACATGTTTTTCAGAATGAGATGGTGGTTAAGTTGATTCCACAAAAGATGCTGCAGTGAATTGAACCATTCCTCAGAACTACTGACCCAGCCTAGGCAATAAAAGGCAAATTGGAAAGTTTAAATTGTGATGCATACATTTTGAGGTATTATACACACGTATATAATTACTTACCAAGGTTACAAATGACAAAGCCTCAGAGATCGATGAATAGTATGTGCTTTTGGCACACGTGCATAGATAAGCGTGTTAAATAGAAGACAGGACATGGAAATAATTAGCAGCTCTGACTTAGTCGGGGCTGCTAGTGCTATCAGTTTTTTCACAGTTTCTGTCGCCGCCGCCGCCGAGTTTTATATAAGCTTTAACTTTTTTCCTAGAAGGTTTTGTAAACTCATATACAATGTACATAACTTCTTACTTTTACCCCTGGGGACTTATTTTTGACATGTTCACATTCAAGGTCAAAGGTCAAGGTCATGAGTTCTGAAATTTGCTAAAAAAAATCCTTGTAAACATGATAACTAGACAGGTAGTTGAATCATTGTTGGCATCAAGGGAGCAATCATTATTGCATATGATTCACGGTAACAGAATTGACATAAAACATTGGGACAGACGAAAATGTGAATACAAAGTAAAACAATTGTAAATATCATTTTTGGTGATTATGTTTCAGTTGGTATGTCTATTAGCTTGATTTAAAACATAAGAAACTGTGAATTTTCATTTTATTTATCATTTCAATCATGCTACAAAATTTCATTTTTGACTTTGGGACAGGCACTTTTGCTCGATGTTCGCACTTAAAAATGCTACAAAACCTTTATTTATGGAACTATTATGTTTTAAAACAAAGTTGTGTAATCATTAGTTTTATCACGTCATGGTAGGATTTTATGTCATGGGCATACATGTATCTGTCTTGCCATTGGATGCACTGCACTGTTAGAAGTTTAATTGAGAAAATCATCTTCAGTTTGGTAACATACGTTATCTGTAAATTTAATTGTCAAATCTGTTACCTTTAATAAAACACATGTAACAGCTACTTATCAAAACAGTAGTCATTCCAAATAAAAGCTGGGGGCAGGGCAGGGGGTAGGATTAGGTTTCACTTTAGTCCACAGCAAGTGAGGCAGAGAGAGTAATTGCAATGTAAATAGGTCAAGCTCAGTGGTACTATATCCAACTCGTTAGGCATTTGAAGGATTGGTACAATGGTGAAGGACATTATTTCTTGCATTTGATGAGAAAATACCTGTATGGCTTTAAAAGACTTTGTCTGAGATATTTGTAATGCTTCCTTCTCTGTTCCTGATTCCCCCTTCTCTTTCCCTCTGTGTGTCAGATGTAGGGTAAACCTTGTAAAAATATTTTACGGTTGCTCCACTGATTTTTTTATAAAGGTTATGAGGAAAACCTGTTGAACTTTGTAAAATTGTCCAATCAAAACATTTTATTTATATATGTAAAGTAGCTATAGTACCTGATGTGCTGCAGAGCCCATGGCTCTATTTTTAACATTTTCACCTGTCCCAAGGTTTTATGTCAATTCTGTCAATAAAGGGAACTATATATGACATCAGATACCCTTAACCCGCGTTACTCGAAGGTGTACTTCTCTTTCTCTTCTTTCATTACATTGTCGTGATATGAAAATTATTTATCACATGTCATGTAGATAAAAGATTTCTCTAGCGATTGACGTTATAAGTATATTTTCTACAAATAATTTTTTTTTAAACACTAACAGCCTTAATGGTTTGTAGGTCAGCATGGTCAGATACATTGTCCGGTACTCAATTTGATAGATACTCAGGAGCCAAATTATTAACCATCCTATAAAATACATATAATTTTTGGCGAGTGCTTCAAAGAAGTAATGTTGTCTCTGAATACAATTTTGTATGGCTTGTGCCACGGACTGCGTCACAGTTTTGCACAATGGATGCATCTTTAAGTTAAGTAGCCAATAACATTCATCATGTATCTGCTGTCTCTTACTTATGTGACACTTTTGCTTGTTTCATGGGACAGCCAAACGAATTTAGCTGGAGTCGTCATCAAGAATAAGGTTTTATTGTATGCTTCAAATACAACATCAAAGTTGAAGATCAAACGGATTGTTTGAAAAGGGTTCATTCAGTGTTACTGACTTCTCACCATTGGGACAGACGAAAATGTGAATACAAAGTAAAACAATTGTAAATATCATTTTTGGTGATTATGTTTCAGTTGGTATGTCTAATAGCTTGATTTAAAACATAAGAAACTGTGAATTTTCATTTTATTTATCATTTCAATCATGCTACAAAATTTCATTTTTGACTTTGGGACAGGCACTTTTGCTCGATGTTCGCACTTAAAAATGCTACAAAACCTTTATTTATGGAACTATTATGTTTTAAAACAAAGTTGTGTAATCATTAGTTTTATCACGTCATGGTAGGATTTTATGTCATGGGCATACATGTATCTGTCTTGCCATTGGATGCACTGCACTGTTAGAAGTTTAATTGAGAAAATCATCTTCAGTTTGGTAACATACGTTATCTGTAAATTTAATTGTCAAATCTGTTACCTTTAATAAAACACATGTAACAGCTACTTATCAAAACAGTAGTCATTCCAAATAAAAGCTGGGGGCAGGGCAGGGGGTAGGATTAGGTTTCACTTTAGTCCACAGCAAGTGAGGCAGAGAGAGTAATTGCAATGTAAATAGGTCAAGCTCAGTGGTACTATATCCAACTCGTTAGGCATTTGAAGGATTGGTACAATGGTGAAGGACATTATTTCTTGCATTTGATGAGAAAATACCTGTATGGCTTTAAAAGACTTTGTCTAAGATATTTGAAATGCTTCCTTCTCTGTTCCTGTTTCCCCCTTCTCTTTCCCTCTGTGTGTCAGATGTAGGGTAAACCTTGTAAAAATATTTTACGGTTGCTCCACTGATTTTTTTATAAAGGTTATGAGGAAAACCTGTTGAACTTTGTAAAATTGTCCAATCAAAACATTTTATTTATATATGTAAAGTAGCTATAGTACCTGATGAGCTGCAGAGCCCATGGCTCTATTTTTAACATTTTCATCTTTCCCAAGGTTTTATGTCAATTCTGTCAATAAAGGGAACTATATATGACATCAGATACCCTTAACCCGCGTTACTCGAAGGTGTACTTCTCTTTCTCTTCTTTCATTACATTGTCGTAATATGAAAATTATTTATCACATGTCATGTAGATAAAAGATTTCTCTAGCGATTGACGTTATAAGTATATTTTCTACAAATAATTTGTTTTTAAACACTAACAGCCTTAATGGTTTGTAGGTCAGCATGGTCAGATACATTGTCCGGTACTCAATTTGATAGATACTCAGGAGCCAAATTATTTACCATCCTATAAAATACATATAATTTTTGGCGAGTGCTTCAAAGAAGTAATGTTGTCTCTGAATACAATTTTGTATGGCTTGTGCCACGGACTGCGTCACAGTTTTGCACAATGGATGCATATTTAAGTTAAGTAGCCAATAACATTCATCATGTATCTGCTGTCTCTTACTTATGTGACACTTTTGCTTGTTTCATGGGACAGCCAAACGAATTTAGCTGGAGTCGTCATCAAGAATAAAGTTTTATTGTATGCTTCAAATACAACATCAAAGTTGAAGATCAAACGGATTGTTTGAAAAGGGTTCATTCAGTGTTACTGACTTCTCACCATTGTGATGAGCGCCATGGATACTGTGTGCTGATTTGTGAACATTTGTGAACATTTTTCACTTTTACTGTCAATTACGGTAATGTTATCAAACGAAGTGATTCACTGTATTTATAACAAGGATAATAAGAATATCTTTGTGAACATTTAATATGAAATTAAAATGACGGTAAATAAAGTATGTGGATTTTGTCTCATGTTTTCTTTCATATACACGTATTTGCGATCTTTGATGTTCTTAAAAGCATCTTATTTGTTATATTTTGTGTAAAATAAATGAAAATATTGGCAAAACAAAACAGACTGAAAAACAATGATTTAAAGTATGTTGAATGTCAGGAATAGAGGCAAAGGGTCATTTAGCAGAGGGTTAGTTTTTCGATTTGCAAAATGGTGAACTTGGCGAGGCAATGAATGTTTATGTCTCATTTGCTTAGCTATTAAATTTGTATTACATCTGTATATCTTTATAAATGTGACTTGTTTACATAATTTGTATCATTTATACATACTCTTCTCTGTCAATGATATGAATAATGAGAAATAAATTCTGTTCTGTTCTGTTCTGTTCTATTATTTCAACAAGATGTGTTTGTTAAACACGGATGCCCCCGGATATACCAAAGTTCATCCTCGGTTACCCATGGTTTAATATATGCTCCGTTTCTCTCCACTATATCACCCATGGAAAATTTCATCAGAGAAATCTGTACTCAAATTACCCGCCCTTGGCCTGCGTGAGCCAATCAAACCGCTACGCAGCTTGGACCTGCGAGTCAATGACAATTCATATCACTTCGTTGCAAAGCACGTGAGGTCATTTTGTCAGCCATCCCTCACCGGTTATCTCCCTTGACCATTTCCGCCTTATCGTATTGAGTATTTTCTTTGGTTACTGGCTTCATCACGCCGGCCAAGGGCGAGTAATTTGAGTACAGATTTCGCTGACAGAGTTTCCCATGGGTGATATAGTGGAGAGAAACGGAGCATATATACAACCATGGGTAACCGAGGATGACCAAAGTTATGACCAAGGTTAAAGTTTTCTTAAGATGTCCACTGCGGCAGGTCAAATATGATGGCATCATCTGAAAGGTCTCATCACAAGGTATGCACATGCCGAGTATGAAAGCCCTAGCTCTGAGCAATCCAAAGTTATGGCCAAGGTTAAAATATTTTTGGACAAACACACGGACGGACGGACAGACGGACCGGTGAAAAACAATATACATGTACCCCCGGAATCTCCGATTCGGGGGCATCACAAGACTGGTAACCGTGCTCGTTTTTTAAATATGAGCTTCCAATGTATCTATCTTTTCACACTATCATCATGATAAAACAATAAACATATTTAATAATTATGGCCTTTTTGATAAAAGGGTTATGGGTACACGTTTTTGTAAAACAAAAATGCAATTTTATTGTTTTTTAGCATTTTACCTAACAATTTTATTGTTTTCTGTTAGACATTAATAGTTAAGTCAATTAATCTCAAGTTTGCTAGAAAAATTCACTTTTTATTAACAATTCAACAACAAAATTAACCCCCAAAAATCATATTTATCGAGACTAACTTGAATAATAATTTGAAAACAAAACCTTGAGAAATTGTCAAGTTTCAGTTGCAAGGGAGATAACACTTACTCAATATGCACGACCGTTTCCCCTTAAATAAGATTATAAAGCAAAATAACAACAAGATGTGTTTGTTAAACACGGATGCCCCCGGATATACCAAAGTTATGGGCAAGGTTAAAGTTTTCTGAATATTGTCCACTGCGGCAAGGTCAAGGTCACAAGGTCAAATATGATGACCTCATCTGAAGGTCTCATCATTAGGAATGCACATGCCAAGTATGAAAGCCGTAGCTCTGAGCAATCCAAAGTTATGGCCAAAGTTAACGTTTTCTAAATATTGTCCACTGCGGCAAGGTCAAGGTCCCAAGGTCAAATATGATGACCTCATCTGAAGGTCTCATCACAAGGTATGCACATGCAAAGTATGAAAGTCCTAGCTCTGAGCAATCTAAAGTTATGGCCAGGTTAAAGTTTACTAAAGATGTCCACTGCGGCAAGGTCAAGGTCACAAGGTCAAATATGATGACCTCATCTGAAGGTCTCATCACAAGGTATGCACATGCAAAGTATGAAAGTCCTAGCTCTGAGCAATCTAAAGTTATGGCCAGGTTAAAGTTTACTAAAGATGTCCACTGCGGCTAGGTCACGGTCAAGGTCGGAAGGTCAAATATGATGACCTCATCTGAAGGTCTCATCACAAGGTATGCACATGCAAAGTGTGAAAGTCGTAACTCCTAGCAATCTAAAGTTATGGCCAAGGTTAAAGTTTTCTGAAAATGTTCATTGCGGCAAGGTCAAGGTCACAAGGTCAAATATGATGACCTCATCTGAAAGGTCTCATCACAAGGTATGCACATGCCAAGTATGAAAGTCCTAGCTCAGAGCAATCTAAAGTTATGGCCAAGGTTAAAGTTTTTGTGGACAAACACACAGACAGACGGACAGACGGACAGACGGACAGGTGAAAAACAATATACCCCCGGAATCTCCGATTCGGGGCCATAAAAAAAGTCTATTTATCATAAAACAAATACTATATTTCAAAAATTATAATTCATTTTACTATCATATTTCTAGACTATTATTAAAGTTTCTATTATTAAAGTTTGCATGACGAACACCGTTACTGAAAGTGTACACTAAGGCTACAAGGCTATATTGCTACAAGGCCTATCTGAATCTGACAACTTAGGATGCTCAGAAACAAAAAGAACCTCCTTAAAAATGTCCTCCGAGATAAAAGTCCTATTATTGTGAAAACAGATCAAATTGATGTAAGCACTTAATATATGGCGAGTGTTTGAAAATAATGGCTTGAAAGACATGCATTAAAAAGAAGGATGTTATGACATCTACTTTAATCCAGGATTTACCTTAGGATTTAGTTAGGACTATTGTCTGGATAAGATATGCTTTAAGATATGTCACCTAAATTTACTATTATGACTCCCCCCCCCCCCCCCCCCCCGGAGGACTATTTCCAAGGCAATTGAGGAATTTTCTTCCCGAACCTTCCGAACACCTAACCTCCCACTATACATACATTCCTCTTCATAACTCATTAACAAAATAAGCAGACTAATTCAATTGACACTGTTAATCCAACTCCTACTTAAAACATATTCTATCACAGGGTTAATCTACAAACAGTCCCCTCTTATACTAATTATCCTATTATGCTTTATTATTTTTCACGTGGTAAATGCCATGGCAAAATTGTTGAGAAAATACATCCTCTGCCAATGTCAAGGTCAAAGATTACCTCAGTAAGTGACATTGGGAATTTATGTCAAGTAACAAACATATGCATTCTCTTCCCACAGAGGTTACTCCTTCAGATTTCCGATTATAACCTCTCTTCTACATCGCTTGAAATCGAGAAAAAATGGAGTGTCATACTTGTGTTACATTTACTTTGTTCAAATTGGAAGAATCCTTAGTTAAGTATATGTTTAAATGACCTCTGGAAAACAGAATTCCCTGTCCTTGCTGTCTGTTGACTTCTACAGTGCAAAACTGCCCGAATAAAATATAAGTGATACATTGCTATTAGGAATATTTGACCTATAAGCGGTATTTTAAACCAAACTTTTCGGGATGGACAAACATAACGGGCGCTATTACCCTGCTTCCACTGTAAGGCGGAAGTGTGCATGTATATATAGTTGTAGACACATTTAACGTGTATGTATATTTGCCGGAATTGTTTCCAATTGGCAACAGGCCACCAGGGATTAACATGGACCAAGATGAGCAATGGTTACACAAGCGCAGGGGTCGTATCAAATGAGTTGAGCTCACCCCCTCAAGTAATGTCCACCACAATAATAAAATACTGAAATGTGTTCACCACTTCGGCATGTTAAACATGTTCACTTAATATATTTGGGAGTGATTGTTAATGTCTTTATAAACTCCTGATTAGTATTCACTTTTGACACTGATATATAAGATGCTAATTTTAAAATCATTCATGACAATATGGCAAATGAACAGTCAGACATTGAATTTTTTCCAACAACCGTGTTTGGAGAAGCCTTGTGTATCAAGGTTATAAATATCTTGTGAAGAGAACCAGAGGTACCAGCATCCACTGGAATTATTTCTTATCAACATGCCGAGATACCATCAAGACATCCAACAACTACATCCCGACACTCAACAATATCAAAAACCATGGCCCAAATAACAAGATTGCTTTCGACAATTTTTTTTCGTCAGTGACAGCAGACCAATACATTCAATTTACCTTTCCGATTTACATGGTATGTAAGAATGAAATGTTTTGAATTGTTAATTCTCTTGTAACTTGTGCTCTATTGTAGTGGTACATGGCTTTCTGACTTGAGAAATATCATATCTTTTTTCTTTATTTTATTTCTTTTTTTTTCGTTACATTTCCATTCACTTAAAACAGCATTGACATAAAATACATGCGCATATAGATACACATTCACGTGTCATTCAGATGTCACATTTTAGTTATTATACATGATTTTTTAAAAGCATATCGAGAGATGACAATAAGTTGTGAAAGCTTGAATATTTACAGTTGGAGAATGCAATGAATTTGGCTGTTTGATAATATCTTAATATTTCATGTTGTATAGGTTTGAAATTTGGTTTCTTTTTCTTAATACTGCATCTATAAAGCATCAATTTTGTTACAAGCATTATTGTGTTTAAAGGGTTATTATTAATTCCCTTAAATCCAAACAGTATATTTTCTTCATTAAAATCAATATTTCCTTCAATATGTAATTTGCAAGCCATTCTGTTAATTGTCTCCATATGATTTGTGTATATTGACAGGCATAAAGAACATGCGAGATGGTTTCAGGTGAATCGTTACATAATGAGCACGTAGAGGATTCTACGTATCCCATCTTACCTAATAATTGATTAGTACTGAGAATACTGTGTATGATCTTAAACTGAAACCATCTTAGTTCACTACTCTGTGTACATCTTTTCGCCATAAGATTGATATTTGTCCACTCTGTGTCAGTGTATTCATTTTGTAAGTGATCTTCCGATTTCGAAAGAGTTTTGATTTTTTTGAATTTTGGATTCAGTAAAGTCATGTAAATTTGAGAGCTTTGTTTGTTGGTTATTATTGATATGTTTAAAGGGAGGATGGGTCTAAAAATGGTTTTAACACAGGTGTTAAGGTTGCGAAGAAAAGAAGACACTGACTTTTTGACTCCTTCATAGGTCAAGAAGTCTGTTTTTATATTATATCTTTTCACAAAATCAGTATAATCAAATATTTTTCCGTCATCGTCTATCATATCTCTGAAATATGTTACACCCTGTCTGTGCCATTGCTGAATACAAACAGTATCATTCCCAATTTTAATGTCATTGTTGTACCAACTAGATTTTGACATAATTTCTTCATCACTTCTGATACCATGCTTGTCACAACAACACACATATAATGAACCTCCTTCCAAAACTTATTACAAACATTTGGAGTAATCTTCTGTTCAACATAATTTGAATCTGCTAAATGAAGTATAGTTATGTCAATAATACACTCCGAAAACAATCTGGTCCAGTTTGCATTACCGTAAATTAACCTCTTTATAGAACTTAGTTTTTGTGCAGCAATAACTATTTTTACATCAGGAACACTGATGCCTCCAAATTTAGGAGACTGTTGCATTACACTTCTTTGAATTTTGTCAGGTTTACCCTTCCAATTAAATTTATACCATTTCTTTTGAAAGTCCTCAACAGTTTTTGTTTTTTTGTTTTGATAAACAAGTGATTTAGTTTTGGTAGTAATAGTGATTTTAATACAACATTTCTCCCTAGGGGTGTTAAAGATCTTATTGCCCATGTTGCCATAACCTCTTCAATTTTCTCAAACTTTTTGGTATAATTCAATTGAATCATATTATCTAGGTCAACATCAAATTCTATGCCCAGGAGTTTAAATTGAGTTTGCGACCAGTCCTTTTTCCACTCTTTACAAAGCTTTATCTAGTTCTCTTGTTTGAGCCTATCCAAGTCAGTTTTGTCTTTTCTGCATTCCCCTTTAACCTAGAAAATCTTGCAAAAAAAGGATAAAATGTTCATTGTTGCGTAGAGGCTACATTGTTGCGTGTAGTATCATCTGCAAATTGCACAAGATAGGGGTTGAGTGTTTCCTATCTGTATACCTTGGATATTTTCATTATTTCTAATCATGATTGCTAGTATTTCTGCACATAAAATACAAATATACAGTGAGATTGGATCCCGCTGGCGACAACCTCTAGAATTTTTTTAAAAAGGAACTAGCATAACCGTTTACCAATACACAGGATTCAATCATTTCAAAAGGTATATTCACCCATTTTTTTAAATCGGGTCCAAAATTAAAGAAGTTTAGAATAATATGCATAAATTTTCTTTCTACCGAATCAAAGGCTTTCTCAAAGTCAATAAGTAGTAGAAGACCTGGTTTTTGGTAAGTTTCTGCGTGTTCCAGGACATCATAAATCATTCTAGTTACCTTCCCAATATATCTGCCAGCTACAAATCCTTTTTGGTCCTCATGTATACTTGATGGCAGTATATGCTTTATTCTATTTGCTATTGTTGCAGATGCCAATTTGTAAGAAGTATTCGGGAGGGAAATGGGGCGCCAGTTTTTCAGATAGAGCTTAGGTTTATTTTCCTTTGGTATACATGTAATCAATCCTTGTCTTTGAGTTATTGACATGGAGCCATTATCAAAGGCATAATTTAATGCCTTAATAAGATATTTATTTAGATCTAACCAAAAAAATTAAGGAATTCCGCAGTAAATCCGTCAGGGCCAGGACTTTCTCACTTTTCATACTTTTTAATACTCTTAGTACTTCATCGTAAGTCAATTTACCTTCAAGAGATGTAGCATCATCTAATCTTTGAATTGATTTATCTGAAAATAGATCTTCTAGGTTGATCTGCGTACAGTATTTGCTGGTATATACTTTTTCATAGTAGTTTTGTACTTCTTGAATAATATCACTGTGTGTATTAAGTACAGTATCCTCTGTATTTTCAACTTTTGATATTGATTTATTGAGAAAGTTTCGAGATTCTAATTGTAAGAAATATTTAGAGGGTTTTTCTCCTCGCTCTACCCATTTGGCTTTTGATCTTATAAAGCATTTTATTTAGAGTTTCCAATTCCGATTTAATTGCCTTTATTTTTTCCAAAAAGGTATCCTCAATTTCATCATAAGTTTCATCCAATTTAATTTCGCAGTCACTTAAATCTTTTTCTAAATTTTCTTCTAGAACTAGAGATTTCTTTTTACGTGTTGACGAGAAATAAATTGAAGTTCCCCTTATATTTAACAAAAGTATTTCCCATAGTAGTTGGTCATTTAGGATAAATGAACTTTCAGTTGTCTTTGTAACATCTTGGTATTCTTCTAAGGTTTCGGTTTTGGTTTTCTTTACAAGGTCAACATATTCCTTGTCCTTTAAAAGTGAGTTATTAAATTTCCAAAAACCTTTTCCCCTCTGTATATCAGATAACGACAAAGTAAGAGATATTACGGAATGGGCAGAATTTATACTTGGAATTATATCAGTATTGGTTATAGATTTCAAAATATTATGCGATGTTAAAAACTAGTCTAGATCTAGTCGGGCTTGTTTTAATGGTGTGGTTTGCCGCCAGGTGAATCTCCTAGCAGATGGGTTTGCCTCGCGCCATGGATCCTTCAACTTCCAAACGCATGGCATAACTCTTGCCAGTCTGCATTACTGGCTGATTTAACCCTTGCGGTATTTCCCTCGCTTTGTTGTGTCAAGACAGTGAATAGCTGCACCAGAAGTACATAACGGGCCTGGATTTCCAAACACAGATTTCTTAAGGAAATACTGCAAGGCCTAAATCAGCCAGAGTTATGCCTTGCATTGGGAAGATGTGGATCCTTAAGATCTAGTAAATCTATTGTATCCAGTAACTCTTGTCTCGCATTTGGATTGTTTAAATGTTTGTAACTGTATGTATCTTTTTCGGGATCAATAACTATGTTCCAATCACCGCACACAATTTTTCGTTCAGCCTCTAAATTCTCAGTAATTTCCTTAATTTTTTGTATAAAATCAGGTTTATCAGTGTTTGGTCCATAAAGATTTATTAGTGTATATACGTTTTCACTTATTAGTACATCAAGTGCTACATAATTACCTTCATCCTGGTCTATAGTAGAAGCAGTAACTTTGAATTCAAAATTGTTATTAAATAGAATTGCTGTCCCTCTAGCATTACTTTTATAAGGTGATATATAGCATTCTTTGTATCCCCACTGCTGTTTAATTATTTGTTCTTGATCAGCTGTGAAATGTACATCTTGCAGACAATATATTTATATTTGCGCTTTTTTAAAATCCAAAAACTTGTTTTCTCTTAAAGGAGCCGATTAAACCTCTACAGTGATATTATTTTGATTTTTTTTCTCTTTTAAATGCATTGTAAAGCTGACAGAGTTTTGCGCATTGACAGTATGAAAATGGATGGACATGTTTTTTGTCATAGAATATGTAAGTAACAATAAAATCATAGGAAAACTTCCTATATCCTCTCTCCTAATCCAACCCCAGATTAATAATAAATTATCTTAAATATGCCATATCAAACACAAATATTCTCGGTTATAACTGTTAAAAGATAAAAAAAAATCTTTATCAATCAGTGTATATCAACAATACAATAAAATGAAGTGTATTATCTTAGGATGTTGATAGTCTTCAGCACTATTAAAACTATATAGTGCCCTACATTTAAATTGGGCTATATTGAAAACATCATAATATATCAAAGACATAGTATCACATCCATCTGGGATAATTTCTTGATAGTATTTACTCGTACCTTGTAAAGTAAATAATGCATACTAAAAATCAAATCATAAAGTTATATCATTACAGGACGTTTGGATATATCGTTCATAGTTTAAGCAATATCATAACAATTCAAGAGATACTCTTAGTAAATGACGATCAAAAGAAAGAACGAAAAATATAATTATAAAAAAACCAAAGCATCCTTTACACCGGGTCGCGGAGTTGTATACAAACTTGTTCGTGTTGAAACAATAAAATTAAATCTATCTTTAAAAATTAGAGCCACTGGCTCTGAAGCTCATCAGGAATCCTGTTATTAATTATCTCTAAGGAAAAGATTTAGATATCACATAATAAGTCATTGCCCAGTCATCAAATTAAAAAATTATTATCAAAATTGGTTACACATTAATCCATATTCATTATAAATAATGTAGACCTTTGCAGTTTATTGTTTTACTTCTTATTCTTATTCTGGAATTATCAACATTTATTACATAATGAAAAAGAGCCCCTATTTGTTTCTAAAAATCCTGTTTCTCATAGGCTCATAGTTTCATAGGCTCCTTTTCAATGTTTAATTAATAAATTCTATTGAGCATCTGAGTGTAAGACTAAATCAGTAACACAGCAGAGAAGTAACCTGAAACCTCCGTGTATTAGCTGCTGTTTGCATCTTTGCCAGGGAGTGGTCACTCCCCAGGTCAACACCAGCAATTACACAACATGCAGACCCTGGACTCACAGCCAGTAAATTATATATTTTAAATTGTGTTTTCTCCATCTTTATTTATTTTTCATTATTGGAAAAGAAGATGTGGTTTCACAAACTCATGTAGCTAGTTTTAATAGTCTTATCTTACTTCATCACCAGTCATATTTAGTTCACATATCTAATGTAAAATAAAACATTTCTTAATTTTTTTCCCTATGCATCCTGTCACAATATTCAATAGTTCTAATTTCACATTGATTACATCACACATGTCCATAATGTAGTATTACTCTTAAGCTGACATATGAAGTGCACATAAATTCTCACTATCTTCACAGCTTATTTAAACAGCTGTTTTAAGTGGTTACCCCTGTGATCCATATTTGGGGTAACAAGATCACCAAATCTACAATTTAGAATCCCCATTGGCCAAAGAGCCTGTACATAACATTTCAGCTTTCTAGAGCTTTTGGGACTGGAGAAAAAGATGAAAAATGATTTTTAGGTTGTGACCCCTGTGGTTACCAAATCTACAATTTAAAATCCCTGTCAGTCAAGGAGTCTGTCCATAAAATTTCAGCTCTCTATGTTCATTGGGACTGGAGAAGAAAACGAAAATAACTTTTTTTGGTTATGACCCCTGTGGCCCTTATTTGGGGTCAAAGGGTCACCAAATCTACAATTAAGAATCCCCATTGGCCAAGGAGTCTCTACGTAAAATTTCAGCTCTCTAGAGTTATTGGTTCTGGAGAAGAAGTCGAAAAAGTGAAAAGTTTACGGACGGACAGACGGACGGACGGACGGATGGACGGACGCCATCCCATGCCATAATCCCATCGGGCCTTTCAGGCCTGATGAGCTAAAAAGACAACATAAAACGTCTGTAATGTTTCAACGTTTGGGTATATAGTTCGTTGTTTTGGCATTATTAAAACAGTTGAAAAAACCACTCTCACCCATTTAACGATGTCTTTACATCGTGTTGAAAAATAAACGCCCCTCACCTCTGCTACTGTAGAGTTACATCCGGGTTACGAATGTTGTAAACAAACACACGTGTTTGGTTCTTGTTAGAACTTTCAAATAAAATGAATGAAAAACAAGCTGTTTCACAGTTTTCCTGTTCCACACACAGTCAGCTTAGAATAAAAGTGTTTATGTGGAGACAAAAAGAAAAAAAGAAAGAAAAATGAAGGACGATGCACCTGAATACTATCCAACGATATATCATGGAAATATCATATCTTAAAGGCGCTGTAGCACGTTTTTTGCAAATTTTATTTTTTCAAATTTCTCATTTATAATGATAGTTTATGTCATTTATATTTACTTCAGAGGGTAAAACATCTTATTACACAAACCAATTATCCGTAGTGGTAATAATGGTGTTGCGTATAATGCCAAAATTGCATGGCGGCCATTTTATTGTGAACACATTTTATTATTTCGAATGACAAAAAAAAATTCCGATGGCTTTACGGAACCATATACACTCATTTGTAACTTGATTTTCCGAAGAGAGAAGGGTGTTTTACTATTGTTGACATTATTTTTCAAATACATTTCATCGACTTATTTGAGCAAAAAAACGTGCTACAGCGCCTTTAACATAATTCTTCTCATCATTATCGGATTAATTTTTTTATATGAATTATCATATCTTAACAGAATTCTTCTCATATCATTATCCGATTAGATTTTTCTATATAAAACTTCAAGCACACAGTTAATTTCTCTAAAATATAAATAATCTCTCAAAAATTAACATTCATATATATTTCTTTAATTTTATATTATGTTCTGCTTTAGAAACATGGAGAGATGAAGACGATATGGTTGCAGAAGCACCAACGTTGTATGTTGGTTGATGTGCTTTTTTGTAATATGTTATGAATGTAATGAATTGATGTGCTAATTTTATTTTTGTCTGTTTTCATGTCATATGCAATATATATAATATATAATGATACTGAGAGCTATTGAACTGTACTGTATTGTATTGTTGAGATGACACCTTAGTTACTAACCAGAAACCGTAGAAGCGCATTTGTTAAGTTCCTGTGTCGAGTAGCCCCAATACGAATGGAAACCGGGCGTTACACAAATACACAAATTGTTTCAGGGTATTGTTATCTTGGGTTATTTTTCAGCAACAGACTACAATGGTCGAAGGCGTTTGATAAGATATCTATTCAAGCAAAGAAAATGTTATCATTACTGCTAAGTAGTATATATTCATTGAAGCCACACTCACCAAATTTGTACTTCAAATTATTTGATACAAAGATAACACCAATTCTCCTTTATGGGGCCGAAATTTGGGGGTTGAATGATATCGAAAACCTTGAAAAGGTGCATTTATATGCTTGTAAACGTTTCTTAAACGTTAAGTTATCAACATCAAATAATGGAGTCTTAGCGGAGTGTGGTAGATATCCTCTTCAATTATCTGCTGTCTTGAAATGTATAAAATACTGGTTAAACCTTATTAATATGCCTGAATATCGTTTGCCTCGAAAGTGTTACAATATGATGTGTCTATATGATGAACAAGGCCATGTGAATTGGGTTACCAAATTGAGGAATGTTATATTCAAGTTAGGTTTTGGTGACGTTTGGTTTTCGCATACGTATGGTGATAAGGATGCCTTGGTCAATATGTTTTTTCAGCGACTGAAAGATAATTTTTTGCAAGTTTGGCATAGCGATTTATCTGAGAGTCCTAAAATGCATACATATTGTAACTTTAAACTAACAATATCATGTGAACTATATTTACACAATATTAATATAATGAAATTTAGATCTTGTTTATCACGATTTCGGCTGAGTTCACATAGTTTAGAAATAGAAAGAGGTCGATATCATAAAATTCCTAGAGAAAACAGGAAATGTAAAATGTGTAATTTAAGTTTCATAGAAAATGAGTATCATTTCTTGCTTATTTGTCCAGCCTACGTTGATTTAAGACATAAATACTTACTGTCGTATTTTTATGTTTATCCAAATATAGCCAAATTCAATTCTCTGTTATCAACGCAAAGCCCGCAAGTTTCGCTGAACACGGCTAAATATTTATGTTATGCATTTGAAAAAAGAAAGGGCATTTTGTCTTATTAATTGCATATGTTTTTCAATTTAAGCATTTCTGTATGTCTGCACCACTGAGGTGCTTTTGTACCAATAGGCCCGTGGCCTTACAGTATTGAAATAAAAGATTTGATTTGATTTGATACACAAATACCACAGTTGCCGATAGAGTCTTTTTTTAACTGCCCTGGTCATATTGAAGACGAAAAACATGTACTACTTTACTGCCCCCTGTATAAATGTGAGAGAGAATATTTAATTGAAATGTGCAATATGTATTATCAAGAATTTTCTAGTTTAAATGATTTAAGGAGAGTGTTTTTTATACTATCAAATGTTGATATTTTTATGATTGTTGCCAAAATCTGCCACAATATTTTGTGCAATATAAACAAATGTATTATACTCCTAATCTTAACTGTATTTTTCTTTTACTTTTGAGATAATAATGTGCTTATGTTTTTATGTACTTTACATATGTATATTTAATTTATAGTCTCTCATAATCCCACGTGTGTATGGCCCATTTTAAGTGTGTATATCATCAATTTATATCGTATTGGGGTGAGACTCTAATAAACATTTGTCTGTCTGTCAATCAACTTACTAATTAGCACGCATGACCAATTTTCCTACCGAGAACAATAGAAAGGTGGTAGGTGGTGGCAAACTGGGAAGTCTCCATTTGCCGGAGACGAATGTACAATAGACCACATAGAATGACTTACCCTTAATGGCGACTTCTCCACAGTGTCAAGTGTCAGTTCCTTGGGCGACTGACGACGTTTTACCTGACGCCTATCCATCACGTTGACCAGAGCGAACTCAAGAAGAGAAGCGAACACGAAACACAGACATGCTGCCATCCATACGTCGATTGCTTTGACATACGATACACGGGGCAGGGATGATATGGCCATTGACTTCTGCGTGGTCATAGTCAAGACTGTAAGAATACCCAGTGATATACGGGCAGGTACTGCGTCGACATTTAACCAGAATGACACCCACGATAACAGCACAATGAGCATGCTTGGGATGTAGATCTGTATCATGTAGAATCCGATGTGTCGTCGTAAGTGGAAGTCAACAGCGATACAGGTAAAGTTATCTGGGGAGACAATGTCAACTTGTATTGGTTTAATTACACACCTCATACACAAAATATAATTCATCAATCCTATTACTTATTATAACAAATAACATTCAAGATACCTAACAAGAAATCTAATATTTAGCCTTGCAAACGTTCAGTAATTTGTTTCGAGACGTTACATATCAGTGGGCTAAATAAAAGACTTCGATGGTTCTCATAACAATATTCATTTAGCATATTCGTTAACCCTTCTGTTACCCTCGGCCGACAAGGGGACCGATAGAATGAGTTTGCCGAGTCATAAAGCAGTTAAGCCAAATCTATATCTAATGTCTGTGTTAGTAAAATGTTGTGATTATTATTTTGGCATCCTACAGCAACGATACGTCATTGATCTAAATTAAAAGATACATTATGCTGACAGCATCTTGTACTAACATAATTTTCATATTTGAATACATAAAAAAGCCTTAAATACCAAACATTGTGTTATTTCTTTTTAAAAAAACTTAAACATTGCAATTTCTGCACCTAATGTGTTTGAACAGATATATAATATTGAAGGCACAATTGCACACTCAAGTGGTTTTAGTTCCGGTGTAGCAGTCTCAAATGACTCTACCGCCTCATATGACTCTAGAGTTATTTGAGGCTAGCTCCATATGACTCTAGAGTCATATGGGGCTAGCAAATTGCACAAATGAGTCCAGCCTCAAATAACTCTATTCAGGCTCAAATGACTCTACCAAATGTTCTGTGAAAGAAGATTTACGTATTCATAATTTCACATTTTTCATGTTTTAGTTAATTTTCAGATACCGTGGAATGGTCCAAATTGAATATTCTTAGAAAAAAGTACTAGAGTTAAATGGGCCTAGGCTCAAAACACTCTAGAGTTAAATGGGCCTAGGCTCAAAGCACTCTAGAGTTAAATGGGCCTAGACTCAAAACACTCTAGAGTTCAATGGGCCTAGGCTCAAAGCACTCTAGAGTTAAATGGGCCTAGGCCCCAAACAATCTAGAGTATTAACTGTGTAAACACCTCACCTTATTTTGATATTTAATCAGGTAATGTCCTTCTAACAAATACTAGATTTACTTTAAAAAATCAAATTTGTGGCTGGACAGTATTCATAGTGATTATGATCATTATGATACTGATTGGTCTTTAAGAAAGTTATTATTAAACCATGAAACCAGTAATGTCCGGAATTCATTTTCATTATTAGAATGACCATCCCGAAGTTTGTTCGAATATACTTATATACGTATGTTGGTGCAAATATTCTGTAAATGGTGATGCTAATGAGACACTGTATAATGGTGAAAGAGAAGCCAATAAATTTGCATTTTTATGTTAGAAGTGTCGATTTTATGTACCGTACCATAATTTAATTTCATACCTCTAAATAATGGTTACAGTTTGGAGAACAGAACTGACCAGGGATTAACATTCTAAAAAGTATTGTTGTTTATGTTTCTCTGTAAACTATCAAAAAAGGATCAGCAATGTTACATTTTGGTGATGTATTTTTTTTATACTTATTCAATGTACTTGTAGATATTGTTTTCTTATAAAGTCCACATGAAAATTATTAAATTATAATTTTAAAAATCGTAATTTGAAGACTTTACCCCTTCGTTCTTCTTGCAATATACGAAATATTGCACAAATGATCAAATAATAAATTTCAGAGTGAATATTGTATGCTTTGAAAATGATCGATTTGACAGTACGGGTGAAATAATACAATTGACGTCCAAACGAAATCCTAATAACAATTACAATTAAAATAGTACTTACTATTTTTTTAATTTTGGGATGCAGCTTTGCGATTTTTAACATTGTGTTGCTTTTATACTTGGATACAAACATAAACCATATAAATAATCCTTACGTAAGGAACTCTGTCACGCTGTGCAAAAAAACCGCTTACATGCATTGACTGTATATCAATCAAACAAATACCACCATCCAATGACAAAACTCTTGATTGATTAAGATTTAATTGGCATATTTTGATGACTCATATTCTTATCAATTATTTAACTGAACAGGATATCGTATTCATTATTGATGCTCCGAATAAAATATTATGTGGGTTATTGATGTTTCTTACCAAATATATATTTCATGTTCTTACATTTGTGTATTCTATTAATAAGAATCTGATCATGATAAAAGGGGATTTTTGGTCGACCGGGTCATTTCATGGGTAAGCTTTCCGTTGATGCTATAGGCAGGATGTATTCATATTTACATTTCTTTAGAAGCGTTTATTCATAAAAATATTTTTGCAGGACACGAATTTTCCTGTCAGATTTGATTTGGTTGCTAAAATAAATCGTATTTGTATAAATCATATTCCAGTATGCTGGAGTAAATGTTGTTTACATAATATTTAACTAATAATCTATTTTAATTATACTAGAACATTATATGTGTGGCCGTGCAACACGTGACACCATTTTATTAACATATTCATCACACAAATTGAATCATTTGGTATATGTTCATTATCATCTCAGTTAAAATCAGAAAAAAGATTAAACAATGACGTGTTTTTGGAACATTTCTATTCTTTAGACTTATCAAATTTCAAACTCTCAGAAATATGGAATCATTAATGCTAAAAAGATGTATTCCATTCATTATTCAATCGTATATTTCACCTTAATTTCATTTCTTTATTGCGGATATATATTAACACATTCATCAAACAAATGACACGTAAAAATGTGTCTATGTCATTTTATTGTTTTGGTGAACACAATGTTATATCCATTGCAAAATTCGAAGTCATTGAGGCTGTAACCAGTTTATGTCTCCAAGTAATATGTGCATGCAACCATTTTCACAACTAGTTATTTATGTACCATAGCTAAATGTATGCACATCCATCTAACTACTCAATCACTGTTGACTATCCATAAACGTTTATGTTTGCTATCATATCTCATTCAACTTAAATAATTAATCATACAAAATACTTCCACGTGCTTTGAAAAGAGGTCAATGGGAACGAGGCTATAGATACCAACGATAGAATTTTACCAAACCAAAGTATTAAACCAAAGCTGCACTGCTGTAGTTAACTTGAATTATAATAGAAATTAAAAGATACTAATATTTAAAGATGAACAAATCATGTTGGTCCCGTTAGGATAACCGGGAGATAACTAAACTTTTCTGCTTGATGTTATCATATAAGTCTTTCTTATGCATTTGCATAAGTAAGTTTCAAATTTGATTAACCCTTAACACAAATAGACTGTTACAGTGCGATACTATTTTTGTCAGCATGGAAAAAAAAGTTTATGTTAAAGTTAAGTTTAATTGCATTATTATACTCCCGCCGCGCGTTTAGCGCAAAGCAGGGGATATAGTATTCGGTAACGAACGTCCGTAAGTACGAAGTGGAATAACTCACTACTTTTCACTAGATTCTTTTTATACTTTATATGTAGGTCAACGATAGTAATGTTATGTATTGTAATGTTCAAAAATTGTTATGTGACCTCGAACTTCACGATCACAACGAAACTTTGACAAGTTACCCTTGTCAGCGAGATATCAAAAATACCCTTTGACTAAAATGTCTATAAGACTTTATACATTATACCTACGTTCTACTCGGGCCGACAGAGGGCTGATTTGATTTAAGTGACACTGGCATAATGTTCAAGGTCAATTAGGACCCAGTCAATTTGTGTGACCATATCATTATGTTTTTACTTTGAAGTATTAATTAACGGTGAGGTGACAAGTGACAATTGCTTGTTTCCAATGGTCACTATATATGTGCGGGCTTAAGACATTCGAAGTATCTCGTGACAATCGTCTCTGATTCAACGAACTATTGCATCACAATAGAGCACCGATAGATAATAGACTTATAATACTCAAGGCTCAATATAATTTATGTCTACACAAGATTTTCGCATTAATATCTTTAACATTGAAAAAAAGGACAAATTCAAATTCTATATATAGGAGAGGGCGTGATAAGTTGAGCCGATATTTTATTACAGCTGTGTAAAATATGTTGATAAATATCAATATGTTTTGGCAAATACATAACATATTGCAGATATCATTATACGATGCATATTTGCATTGTTATGGCTTTCAGAGTAAGTTTACCATCTGCAAGTAGTGAGTTGATCCCTTAGCTTACATTTGTAGTTTATATAAAAATAATCAAGAAATATCAAGAAATACAATAGCTCGGAACATAGTTCACGTGGTTGTAACCAGGATTTCAGACGATTTCACGAATTTTACGAGCGACTCTGTATATTTACCAGGGATCACGCGATAATAAAGCGTCTTTTAAACTTAAACAAGGTTAATAATAGACCCTGATAGTCAGGAAAAACCTTCCTTTCCTTCCTATCAGGGTCCACAACATTACCATATTCTCCG
Organism: Gibbula magus; assembly: GCA_936450465.1. Classification (NCBI taxonomy): domain Eukaryota; kingdom Metazoa; phylum Mollusca; class Gastropoda; order Trochida; family Trochidae; genus Gibbula; species Gibbula magus. Next base: position 52,454,619 of record OW388294.1, on the reverse strand, counting down.
TATCATGGTTTATCCTTTATCCAGTGTGGATGAGTGTACTAAAGGCAGATGTACACATCATAGTGATTACGTGTATAGAGATCCGTAAAATTATCTGTTTGACATTGCTTTGATATGTATGCTTCTCAGAAAAAAATGAAGACATAGAAGTATTCAGAATGTATATATAACAACAAGACATGGTCATAAACATCCACCACCACATTGGTTCTCATGAAAAGATAATTGATCTCTTCTCATTTACGAACTCGACGCATCAATCAATATTTGTATACGGTACTTGAAAGGTCACATGCCTGTAGTACATTCATTCATGGGTAGATCACTTTCTTGATGTTATAATAGATATTTCTGAATGAAATGATTGCATTATAAGTATACATTGCAAGGCTCAGTAAAAATAGAGTGTTTGCTTCTGTTAACAATAACACTAGCTTTGTACTTATAAAAGTACGGTCTAAAGGCCCTGTAGCACGTTTTTTGCTTATTTTTCTCCTCAAATTTGCTATTTATCATTAAAGTTTATACACTACAAGGTTATGTTAGAGGGTAAAACATCACATTACACGACCTGATAAGCTGTATCCATAGAAAACGGTTGTCGGCATTGAAAGAAAATGGTGCGGTGTATAAAGCGACAGTGGCGTGTGAGAGTAAGATTTGTAGGTATCATGCGAATTTGAATTCAGAATGAAAGATGGTTGACCATTCTATCATTGTTCGATATATATTACTCTACTTTCAGTGTTTAGGTATTGCTACATCAGTGAGATCACTTAAACTACCTACGACCGGCCATTTTAATGTGGACACCTTAAAACGGCCACTCGAAGAGGCTTAACCGTACAATGTACATTCGTTTAAGAACTCTTTTTATTGATTGATGAGTATCATTTAGCCATTGATAACTCGTATTTACCTTTTCGTGAGATCAATTTATTTCAGTAAGAAAGACGTGCTACAGCGTCTTTAAGGTATTTGATCCAAGGACTTTTGTAAACCGGACAGGTAAACAAGAAATGTAGCTAAACTTCAGCATCGTGCATATTACAAACTTGACATGTTCTGTTTTCTCTTTCAACGCCGACATACCTGCCAGTTTCAATAAATAGTTCATGGGATGAGCAATGGAAACGAGATAAAGCAATACGAAATTGTTTAAGATTGATTTTTTAAATATAACTTTCAAGGTATATTTCAGATTTCCATAGTCTGGGTTACAGCCTTAACAGTAAAGGAAGTGACACGACCTTCAAAATATGCTGTGTTAGGATTCCAGGAAGGCATGATGGCTCAACCTACCCAGTGGTTCAACGAATTAGTTCGGTATTGTTGATACGTTGCTTCAAAATACATGTGAAATACTTTTTATTCTCTAAGATGATTACTTGATGCTTTTTGAAAATATTGTATGTTTTTTTATTGGATATTGCAGTAACAAGCTTGTTGTTTTTTGGATAACAGTGAATCAGTTTACATTTACATGTAACATATTAACTCCATTATATTTACGTCACAACATCCCATCAAAATAATACTTAATATACCGTGTAATATGGAGCATATTATTTTTAATATAATTATAGCTCTAAAAATCTTGACATTAGCAAAATTTCGAAATCGCCTTTAAATTCGACTAAAGTTGAGGGAACCCACTTTGATAATGAATTTGAAATAAATCCACCAATTGTTTTGAACATTTTACATCAGTCATTGCTATCACTACTACTAGACCATGGTATCAAAATAATACCAAATTCACCCATCCTTTCTTGATTCATCGGTTTAAGATACGTTTCCTATGTACGCATGTTCGCAGGTACATACGGGGTTATTTATATTACACTGAGGCATACTTAAAGCACTAATATCGAAGGACTAACACGATAAAAACAATCGCCATATTGATTCTCACTAATCATAACACTCTCAAATATTTCCCAAATCGTCCTTAATCTTAAATCTATGATGTATACATGTATGTACACAAATAAAATATACATACAAAACATAAAGGAACATTAAAATAGAAAAGTATGTTTCTCATTTTCGTAATCCTATGGCATCAAGCCCAAATAAGGTCATAAGGGGGTCACCAAATATACAATTTAGAATCCCTTTTGGATAGGAGTCTGCACGCAACTTTTCAGCTCTCTAGACCTGATAGAACTGGAGAAAAAGATGAAAATAGCTTTTTAAGGTTGGGAACCCTGTGACTCAATTTGGGGTCATGGGGTCACGTACTCCACAATTTAGAATCCGCATTACCCAAGGAGTCTTTAAACAACTATTTAGCTCTCTAGACCTTTTGGAACTGGAGAAGACGATGAAAATAGCCTTTTAAGGTTGTGACCCCTGTGACCCCATTTGAGGTCATTGGTTCACGAAATCTACAATTTAGAATCCCCTTTACCCAAGGAGTCTGCACACAACTATTCAGCTCTCTAGACCTTTTGGATCTGGAGAAGAAGATGAAAATAGGTTTTTAAGGTTGTGACCCCTGTGACCCCAATTGGGGTCATGGGGTCACGAAATATACAATTTAGAATCCCATTACCCAAGGAGTCTGCATATCAAATTTCAGCTCTAGAGTCATTGGTTCTGGAGAAGAAGTCGAAAAAGCGAAAAGTTTACGGACGGGAGGACGGACGGACGAACGCCGGACGCCTTTCAGGCCTGATGAGCTTAAAATTAATACCCGTTTCTCTATATCGTACTCCAACAATATATAATGCCATCGCACACATCACACTCGACGAGACACACGGACGCACAGACGCACGTACGGACACACGGGCTGATGGACGGATTATTACTCAAACCTATCGCCGTCCAGTTCTTGGCAGTGTAAAAACGAAGTGAAGGCATAGGCTAGAGTTAGTTGAGGCTAGCCCGAAATGACTCTACCAGCATTGATTTGGTAAAGCCTGAAAAATATTGAGGTTTAGGTAGAGTCATTTGAGCCTGGATAGAGTTATCTGAGCTTGAGGAAAATTCTAGCCCCAAATGACTCTAGAGTTATCTGAGGCCAGGCTCAAATGACTCTAGAGTTATCTGAGGCCAGGCTCAAATAACTCTAGAGTCATTTTTGTACTAGAGTCATCTGAGGCTGATACACCGGTACTAAAAGGCCACATGCCCTGTGCTACAATACATTTCAATGATAATATGTTATGTATCAGTGTGTATCTCTTCACCAGTGATATATTCTCATCGAAGACAAATTAGACTTTATCCGGCAGTAAGACTGTTGAAAATTTGGTCGTTTTTGCCTGTCGATGTATATAATTATTGATGTAATTATTTCATGGTTTGATAAAAAAAATAATAACACTATTTACAACAAATTTAAACTACTTCAACTGAGACATGCGACGACGACGATTAGGCCTTACGACAAATAGACTGTAGAAATAAAGTCCCCTGTTCTTGTAGGTAGGAACAGTGAAAAAAAACGCATACAATTAGTTTGGTAAACCTAAACTGTACCTTTAAATTCGTTTCCTTATTTAACTCAACACATCAAAAAGGGTATTTAGTCAAATATTGTGTCTATAGGTAATGTCGTGTAAGTAAAATGTGGTGAAGAATATTGAGTGAAATGATAACAAGATTGTCGTTTATTCTAAAAATGATAGCTGATATTCGCTCGTTCTTTTAACATGCTCATCACTTTCAGAAGACATATATTCGGAATGCCTCCATCTACGAGATTAAAGTACATCTTGTGTGTTTCTCATTGTATTAAAATCATGCCCTTTATATCAATATTGAAATCCGATAATAATAAAAAAAAACAAAAAACAAACATATATCTTTATTTGCCGACGGCAATATTATTGGTCAAGCAATTAGTCTTAACATCTTTCAACAGCCTTCTATTACAATCATTTTGTAATGGAAACATCATTCACTTATCATAACATAAACGTAACCTCAAATAACAAGAGAACCAGTGAGCACAGCTCACTCATATATCCCCGCTTTTAACATTGGTCAAAGAAGAAAAGTTTCAAAATAGCAAATAGAAATCAATTTAGTCTTCTGTACAAATAAACAACAGCAGAAAGCAGAGTATGTCTTTTCATAGTAAGTATGTTTTCATAGATACAAATGTAAGAGTGCTTTAGGAGTAAAAGTTGAAAAATCGATACAAATGAGGGTATGAAACATTCAAAAGGCAGATGTACACATAGTGATTATATGTACCAAGTTTCGAAACAATTGAACAAATAGTGTTTGAGTTATGAGTGGAACAAAGCGTGTGAAAGACGAAGTGAAAATACTGAGAAAATTTGCATAAATTATGCAAATGAGGGTATGAAACATACAAAGGATAGATATACAAATCATAGTGATCATATGTTTCAAGTTTTGTAACATTTGAACAATTAGTGTCTGAGTTATGAGCGGAACAAAAGGTGTGAATGGCAAAATAAAAAGGAACAGAGACAATTTGCATAAAATGAGGACATGAAATATGAAATGAAACATGCAAAAGGCACATGTACACATCATGGTGATTGTACATATCAAGTTTCGTAAAATTTGAACAACTAGTTTCAAAGTTATGAGCGGAACAAAAAGTGTCAATAGTGAAGTTGAAAAACGGAGAAAATCTGCTTAAGTTATGCAAATGAGGGTATGAAACATGCAAAAGGCACATATACATATCATGGTGATTGTACATATTAAGTTTCGTATAATTTGAACAACTAGTGGCAGAGATATGAGCTGAACAAAAGCATTCCGGACTGACGCACGGACGGACGCACGCACGTGCTGACCGCTATATACCCCCGACTACGTTGTAGCGGGGGTATAACAAAATTTGTTTGCGTCCCAGCACTCTTAAAATCTCGCCATTTATTTGCCGTGTTTGAATGAGTAAACTTACCGTTCTCGTCTTGGTCCTGATCCGTACAGTTCCTGGTCTCGATGTCCCGGAGACTAAACTGGGAAAGTTGCATGCTCTTCCTCCTTCTGATGGGGCCATTCTCTTTCCATTTAAACATCAAACTCTTCTTAGAAAATGCAACTGGGGAAAACACATACACACATTCAAAATACGCAAACGTTATTATATACTGGATGCAAACATCCCATATGAATTGTAAAAGTAAAATTATTTCTATGCGTCTGTTCAGTTGTACAAGTTAAAGAGTCATCGAGTATTTTGATAGACATGCCAAAAACAAAAGAAAGCTACCGCATCAACTCAAAATAGTGGTGAAATTGCACTTATTAGTAAATGTGTTTGGCTGTCTCAATATAGATCAAGTCTATTATTTTCAAGCACAAAGCATTACATACTGTAAACAAACGAACAAAAAGAGAAACACAGTTTATGAGTACTCAGAGAAATTTAAACAAACAGTTTTTGGCGTTTATTTATTTACCCTAAAATAATTTTAACTTATAAAATAAAATAAATTTATGTAGTTCCTATAGAAATTGAACTGGAAGTTTTAGAGAATAGAGAGAGAGAGAGTCTGTATTTCCTCCAGTATTTACCGAAGATTACATATGAAAATACATTACATTATATTACAAAATAGGCATGGATATACACTTTTTGCATATTTACAGATTTATAAACAGCAATAATGGACATCAAGTGTATTATGCATTGTAGCAGTTGACAAAGTGAGGTTTAAGTTCATTTACGTACAGTGAAAAGCGTAACAATATACACATAATGTATGTGACATAGTATGCTGGTATACTCGTAATGGAAATATAATTTAACATGATCATTGTAGATATGCATATGACATATTGATATATAACAATCGACACATTAAGTAATGGGACGAAACAGTCGTCAAGCAGAAGCTTTTCTTGGGTTGAAAGTAACAAGCCTGGGTGAAACGGTAACGGTTGTTGTAATTGCTGAGTATGTAAGTAAATTTATGCAAAAGCTGGAACCCCAATAAGCAGACACCTCATTATTTAGACACTATATTATATGGGTGAGTGAACAAACAGCACAAGACTGTTACCCATTAGGAAAATGAAACAGTCCAACTATTAGATTGTAGACCCCACTTGTTAGACAAAAATGACAGAATACAGTTTTTAAGCACAGCACTCAAATCAAATTGAGTGCAGCTTAACAAAATTTCCCTCAGCATCCAAAAATGAATGATTTTATCACCACATACATTAAATTGGTTTATTTAGCGACTCAATTAGCGATATGCATATGCATATTTATCAAAATATGAGGGGAAATGTGATCGTAGTGAATGTTTGCCTTAAAGGAAGGCCGCAATATATTATTTTCCATTGAATTCTTAACTGCAATTGGTTCATTAGACTATTTTGTGAAAAACGAGACACAAAAAAAAATCCATATGTTGTTCCTATATTTAACAACAGCGACGTAAACTTTGCCGAAAACATCGTCTGCTTTTCATCCACGAGCAAAAAAAACAGAAATGGGGCGGGGCTTAGAGAGTTGGAAGATACCGGAAGTGACGTACGTGAAGGTACGGGGTGTAACCATTCGCTTACTATTTACAATGGCAAACACTGGGGAATCGGTCAGTTAACCTGTTATATCTACGCCTTGCAATAATGCCTCACCGCTGTTCCGCTGTAAACTGTTCGAGATATGTTAGTTATCAAGTTTCACTTTACAAATGTCCCAAAATATCGTTATATATATCAAATATTATTGATATGAATAGTGAAAGACGGTGGATTCATAGACGTTCGTAGACATAGGATAAATCAATGATGAGATATAAGATGACAAAAGGAACCCAAGATATGATAATATGAACGAAGTATAGTTGAGACAACGAAATCAGATAGTCGGTGTTGTTATTTTTTTTTGGAGAATGCTTGTGTTTAAAATAAAACACCAAACGTGAGATTAGCAGACTCCGGCGGGATGCAGAAAACTCGTACCCAAAACGAACTCGTCCCCACCGGGAATTCGTACCAACGGATAACTCGTACCCAAAAAATCGGAGAACTCGTACCCACTTATTTTTTTTATAGATAAATAGGAGAGGCAAGACAATTTACAGAATAAATACAGAAATACATTTCGTATTTTAAAGGCGCTGTAGCACGTTTTTTTGCAAATTTTATTTTTTCAAATTTCTCATTTATAATGATTGTTCAAGTCATTTATATTTACTTATTACACAAACCAATTACCCGTAGTGGTAATGAGAGTGTTGCGTATTAAGCAAAAATTGCATGGCGGCCATTTTATTGTGAACACATTTTATTATTTTGAACGACAAAAACGATTCTCATGGCTATCCGGAACATGTACACTCATTTTTAACTTGATTTTCTGAAAGAGAGAAGGGTGTTTTACTATTGGTGACATTATTTTCCAAATACATTTCATCGACTTATTTGAGCTAAAAAAACGTGCTACAGCGCCTTTAAATGCACCGCCATTGATTTTATTTTCATCATCCTTTATTTGGAAATGGTAATATTTTTCATTTATTACATCCATCAACATTCAAAACCTTTATTATCACATCATTAAAAACAGCTCATTTCAATACACATGCACATTCAATACAGCACTAATCACAAAAAGCACTAACAACTCATAGTCCTATTATATAAAAAATATGTATTAAAACAGAATAAATATATATTATCATCAAAATTCAAGTATGACTAATGTTTGATTTAGTTACCAAGTAGCCTACTGTTTATCAATTTAAATGTGATTTTAGCAATATGCCCCAGGATATAGCTTGCAGTGTTTCACAAAACCCAAAACTCTTCTTGAAAATCGTCTATGTAAATTTTGTAATACTAATGTAATTGAAGACGAGGTACATTTTCTTATAACATGGAATTTATATTCAGACAATAGAAAACCTCTTTGGAACCGCTCCTCGTCTCTTGATCCAAATTTCCCCCATCTGTCAGAAAAAGATCAAATTATATTTCTAATGAATTATAATCTGAATCACTCAGTTGCCCCTTTAACAAAAAATATGTTTAGACTTAGACTCGCACACAATATTTTATATATAATAAGCTCATATCATATGTAAACAGAACGTATTTTAGTATTTTATTTATTTTATTACATGTTTCGTCCCGCCAGGACTCGTCAGAAAACCTCACACGTGTTTATTACTTAGTATTTATCAAGTTATTGTTTTAATTGTAGTTATAGACAAATAAGTTATCATTGATTGATAATAATATAATACATTAGTTGTATTTATATTATTAATACATCTAATACCAAAATTAAAAAGTGGGTACGAGTTCTCCGGCGGATTTGGGTACGAGTTCTCTGATTTTTGTGGGTACGAGTTCGTTTTGGGTACGAGTTTTCCTACAGCCGACTCCGGCGAAGTAGGCCCTACGGTAAGCCATTGACAATCAAAGCACATCACAACATCTTGATTTTTTAACGTCGTTAATCAACCGACAACCTAATTTACTAACAGTACATTACAACAATCAAAGCAACTCACCACATATTTTAAAACACCAAAAACAAGTTGGTTATCAACGATAATAATATGTCTACCAATCCACCTACGAAAACACCGCATCCCAATTTTAGATTTTACGATTTAGTTATCACTTATTAACACATTAAAACATTCTTAATCCATGGTCATGACGTCACTCTATTGTGTTATCAGTTGATTATTATTTGGGAATCTACTGGTCATTGACTGTCCCAGTCAGGAGGGGTGTTAGGTTTAGACATTTTCACTAATGGTACATTTTTCGAGACTGATGTATTTTGTCTTGACATATAGGATCTCAAAATATCTAGACAAATTATTTTTTGTAATGCATGAACCTGGAATCGAACATGCAACCCTTCGCTTGGTAGTCAGCGCTTCTAACCAGAAGGCCACTAGGCCACAAGGCGCTGTTAGAAACCTTAGGATTGTTTGTCAGAAAACATCCCGCGTTCTATACAATGCACGGAAGGCATGAAAAGGCACATTTTTAGCTGTCAATCACATCGCTTCGCGTGGAAGTTTTGCGCTGCACGTGCGTGGAAGAATCCATTTCATGAGGGTGGCAGCTACTTGTACCCTATCCGATGAATGAGCACCGACATTTGCAAAATAACTGATTTTGGTGACCCATAATTGAAATTTATTGTTTCATATGTAAAATGATCACATATGCATGTTTCGTGACGTCATACATGGATAAAGATGGAGAATACATTCGGAGCAGTGGATTCGTTTAAAATAATCAACGATTATTTTTAACGAATCAACAGCTTCTCATGCATTCTCCATTACAGAATCTAATAGATAACAAAATAATGTTTTCAATAAAATGAGTGGTTAATCAAATCTAATAAACATCGTATTCAATTGACATTTCAGCAAGAGTGTCAATTAATGTAAGAAACTTACCTTATAAACGTATCCAAACGGACAATATGAATATCCAAATGCACATTAGGCACAAATTGTAAACCTATAAATCCATCAATGACAGTAGTTGGAAACAGAAGATGGTCAAATACTAACCCTCTTACAGCAAAAGTCTTTTCACAAATGGCAAGATAGAAAACCAAATAGTTATGATGATTTTACACTGAAATGAATTTCATTGGTAGATTATTTAATCCAATGAGACAAAACGCGTTCATGTTGTTACAAGCAGAAACTTGATTGGCGCCGACTAATCACTGCTATAGACAGACAATTGCGTAAGTATCACCTGCTTGTGATTATAGGTGTTTTGACACTGACCTATCTCGCCGCGGTCCGACAGAGGCTTAATTGCTTTGTCTTCAGGATCAAAGCAAAAACACAGACCAGTAAAAACATGTCATAGAGTGAAAATATATTTTGATAGAAATAGATAGAGCAGTATATGCGAGCAAAACTTCCTGTCTTGGCCATATGTTATGACAGCAGTCCCGCGGTTATTTGTTACAAACATACTGTAAATTAGCGCAAAATGCAATAAAATCAAGCAGAACCCGGTCAGTGTAACCATATGAAATCGCTAGTTGAATAGTTAGGTTATCCGTGTAGCGAACATTTGGGTTGATTTGATGAAGATTTCTGTCTTATATGAGCAGTTAAAAAGTTGCGAAAACGCGTTAAATTATGATAAGCGGCCATAGTGAGATTCCTCCACGTACGTCACAGCACGATACGGTTCAGTGACCACTGCCCGCCCACTTTCATTCTGGTCGCCGGGGCTAATTAGGCACTTTTTTAGAAAGCCGTATATAAGTAATTTATGGGTCGATTTCAGAAATTTAAAATCGAGCAATTGTCAAATTGAAACCCCTTTTCAACGAATCCGAAAGTGAGCATATGTCATTTCATCTAACCTTTAATAACTATTGTCCTATTGTAAACAGCATTTTTATACCAAATTGACTTTCAAATGCCGTTACATATTTTATCATATATAATGACAGAGGTCAACAGATGGTAACACATTATGTTCAGATTATTTAGGAAACTTTTAATTCTGGAATTACATGTTACTACTGTGTCAACGTAATGTACTGAGCAAGTTGCGCTGTGGCACATTACCACTGGAGATAGAAGTCGGCAGGTATACCCGCCCTAAAACACCTTTAGATAATAGGATTTGTAAAAGTTGCAATAGCAATGTAATTGAAGACGAAATACATATTCTCACTGAGTGTTAGTTTTATTCTGATCTTAGGTATAATTTATGGCAGGATATTTCTCTTGTTAAAACTTTCTTTACACGGTTGTAAAAAAAACAGCCCAATCTGATACTGAATGTATCAATCAATCTTTATGTTCATACTGAAAGGCCTCAGGCCTGTAGTACATATTACATTTATTCATTTGATGGTAGCAAAAGAGTTCGTCTAAGAGTAAAAGTTTTATGGATTTAGATGGACAAATGTTCTAATTAAACTTTACAAGACGTTTTCATCAATGATATAAACTTAAAAGTTTCAGGTGTTGGGTGTATGCTGGGCAAACACACACAAAATGATACTCATCTTCGACATTATTCAAATTGCACTTTTGACATATTCTGTTTTCTTTTTTAATATTTTTATATCTCCCAGTTTCAATATATAAATCATGCGAAGAGCAGCGTAGTCTTGGAAATGAAGATTTATATTCTCTTCTTGTCAAGATCGAAAGGTAATGTTCTGCATGAATTGAATCTTTTAACATTTTGCAGTAGAAACATTTGTTAGACAATGAGAGACTAGTTAACCAATTTTGCAGATATATATCTTTAAGTCTTTGTTTTACTAAGAAGACAAAATGAGAGTGGGATTCTACAAATTGATCATGCAAGGCATTACCGAAGCCGATAGATAATAACAAGTGTTTCGTGTGTGTTACCCAGTTAGTTTTACCGTGGCTATAATAAAGAAACATCATAACATTTCTAGGTATTCTATATGAAGGCATGTTTAATAACTTTAACCAGTATCTAATTATTTTTATATTATTTTATATACCTAATGTACAATGGGTATCTGCCACATTCTCCATAAACCATACAATTAGAAGTGGCTGTTTTTACACCAAGGAATTTTTTACATGCATACAAATGAACTTTTTCGATAACATCAAATGATTTAAAACCACATACTTCCGCACCATATAAAAACATTGGTTGATTTTGGTGTCAAATATTTTGAAAAAGGAGTTGTAGGACAAGTCACCTAAGATATGTATATATTTTATTATACCTTTTAATATTTTCTTTGCTTGAATAGATGCCTGTGATGTATGCACTGACCATGAAAGATGGTTGGTAAAATGCACACCAAGGTATTTATATGAAGTTGTTGTTTCTAAAAAAAAAATTCCTTTATAAAACCATTGTTCGTTTTTGGCGAGCCTACCACCATTTTTAAAAACTACCACCTTTGTTTTAGTCTGGTTTACATTAAGTTTCCAGTTATCGCAGTTATTTTCTAAGTCCTCAATTTCTTTTTAGACCTTTAATTGTGCCTAAAAATAATATGATGTCATCGGCAAATAATAACAGGAATATTTGTATAATATCTGGATACAATTGGATACCGTTTGAACAGTTGGTTTGGATTTGTGTTGCTAATTCATTTATAAAGAGTGTAAATAGGAAGGGGCTTAATATGCAGCCTTGTCTAACTCCTAGTTGGCACACAAATGTATCTGATAATTCATTGTTATTCCTTACACACATTTTCACATTTTGGTACATGCTCCGCAGTAATTTCCCCATGTTGTCACTGACGCCTTGTTCATCTAAGAGATTCCATAGTTTATTTCTGTTTACTGAGTCGAAAGCCTTGGACAAATCTACAAACAAAACATAAACTGTCTGTCCTTTTTTATTAAGGTATTTTTGGTTATAGAATTAAGAACAAATATGTTATCAGGAGTGGAATATCCTTTTCTGAATCCAGCCTGTGCTCTATATGAAGGCATATTTAATAACCGTAATCGGTATCTAATTATTTTTATATTATTTTATATACTCAATGTACAATGGGTATCTGCCACATTCTCCATAAACCATACAATTAGAAGTGGCTGTTTTTACACCAAGGAATTTTTTACATGCATACAAATGAACTTTTTCGATAACATCAAATGATTTAAAACCCCATACTTCCGCACCATATAAAAATATTGGATGATTTTGGTGTCAAATATTTTGAAAAAGGAGTTGTAGGACAAGTCACCTAAGATATGTATATATTCTATTATACCTATTAATATTTTCTTTGCTAGAATAGATGCCTGTGATTTATTACACACATGTGAGTGAGAACACTTCGAGATATTTTTGGTATCCAACGTATGTTAGATACTGCGAGAGACGCATCTGATTGGTCGCTCCATGGTGATGACCCGAGGTCCCGAGGGCGGGACTACTTTTTCCATTCATAAGTAAACAAATTACTAAAATTCGTAGGAATCACAAACTGAGCACAATCTGGAATATTATATATGAAACAACAACAAAGACGAATTCGCTCGTCCTATCGTAAGCTGTGCCGTCACACACATCAGCTGCGCATGTGAGTTGTCTCCCTTCAACCGTCAGTGGCGTCACAACGTCGACTGGGTCAAGCTCGCCTCGCTGTGTTACTCGCTACTCACTCCATTTCGAGACGCCCCAATACATGTATACGGGAAACAATCACGCAAACGTCTTTGGTTATAATGATCCCAATGCAAAGCGACTTCATTTTACCGATGGTGAGAACCGTAACAAGAACTGACATTGGCTTGTCGTTGCCTAGATTATGGGCTCCTCTTCGGAAAATGGCGAACTGACTGTTTTTCACAAGTAAATCGGAGTTCAAGATTTGAGTGAGTGAATAGAACGCTTTTGTCAGTGTTATGTTTTCCTTTATACTCAGGAACACGTTATTCAAAAGTAAAGATTCAATTGATTCATAACTTAGCACGCCAATTAGCGCTTAAATCAAAGATTATGTTTGTGTGCGGCATTAGACACTCTTTACCGTTACACATTGTGACGTCACTGATGTGATAGTGAACTGCATTACTGCGCGCTTCAACAAAACGTCTAAAAAATTCCGTTTAAACCTACTTAAATCATGTTTTTTATATGTGTGTAATAAATAAAATATCAAACTCATTCCCTATGTTTAATACGTTTACAAGTAACTCGTTGTAATAAATACGGTATCCATAGGGAACTTGTTTGGTATTCTCTATGTATGCACTGACCATGAAAGATGGTTGGTAAAATGCACACCAAGGTATTTATATGAAGTGGTTGTTTCTAAATAAAAAATCCTTTATAAAACCATTGTTCGTTTTTGGCGAGCTTACCTCCATTTTTAAAAACTACCACCTTTGTTTTAGTCTGGTTTACATTAAATTTCCAGTTATCGCAGTTATTTTCTAATTCCTCAATTTCTTTTTGTAAACCTTTAATTGTGCTTAAAATTAATATGATGTTATTGGCAAATAATAACAGGAATATTTGTATCATATCTGGATACAATTGGATACTGTTTGAACAGTTGGTTTGGATTTGTGTTGCTAATTCATTTATTAAGAGTGTAAATAGGAAGGGGCTTAATATGAAGCCTTGTCTAACTCCTACTTGGCTCACAAATGTATCTGATAATTCATTGTTATTCCTTACACACATTTTCACATTTTGGTACATGCTCCGCAGTAATTTCCCCATGTTGTCACTGACGCCTTGTTCATCTAAGAGATGCCATAGTTTATTTCTGTTTACTGAGTCGAAAGCCTTGGAAAAATCTACAAATAAAACATAAACTGTCCGTCCTTTTTTATTAAGGTATTTTGGATAATAGAATCAAGAACAAATATGTTATCAGGAGTGGAATATCCTTTTCTGAATCCAGCCTGTGCTTCTGTTATCTTATCTAAAGTGTCTGTCCATTCAACTAATCTCTTATTTATGAAAGATGTAAATATTTTTCCAAATATGCTTAATAACGTTATGCCTCCATAGTTTTCAGGGTCATTTTGGTTACCTTTCTTATGAATTGGAACTATTATATCAGTTGACCATGTTTTCGGGAGGTAACACTTTTCTAAAATAATATTAAATATCAGTTCTAAGTGTGGCAATAACAAATCGGCAGAATGTTTAAAGAATTCAGAGATTGTTGAATTTGTACCAGGGGATTTATTAGATTTTAAGTTTGTGATACTTTGTAATATTTCCTCCTTACTGATCGGGGAATCAAGAATATCTTCTCCACAGCTTGAATCAATATCTGTACGATCAGAATGTATTGCTTCTCTATCGTACTGGCCACATAAATCACCGTCACTATTATACTCGGAGAATAAGTTGCTAAAGTGTCTGTACCGGTCTTAAGTTTGGATATTATTTCTCGAATATACCTTTCCGTTTAATGTCTTCAGCATGGACCAAAATGTTTTGGAATCAAGTATGCTATTTTCTAACTTTTGTTGTTTTATCTTATAATAATGGATTCGTTTTTTCCTACAAAGTGTAATACTATATTCGTTCCTTTTTTATAATTTTATTTCTTTTTCAGATACATAGACATATATGAAATGTTCATAAAACAGCAATTTACAATATAAATAGGTACAAATATTGAAAACAGGGCAACTGCAAGCTAACATTTCAAATTCAATTGAATAAAACGTAGAGTTCAAGTGTTTATGGACCTGGCATTTCCATACTTTCACCGAAGATAATGGCATACAGACCAGAATTTTGTGAACTTGGAATAATTGCAATCTGAGTAACAGATGCGTTTATCAATTTCATAGACATTGTTTAAATCTTGTTTTATAATGTTAAATTGCGGTACAGTTTCCTTTAACTTTGATATGTATATATTATATTTGACTGTTGTTATAATAAGATTTAGAATCATATTTCGTCTTCCCGGATATCCTAGGCATATGTTTCGTTTTGATAGGTTTAATATTGAATCTGTTTTCTGGTCTATCCATGTCTTTAGTCTATCCCAGATGTTATTCACTTTCGGGCAATCATACAAAATGTGCACTATAGTTTCTACAGATACTTTACAGAAACTACATTTGTTTGTGTCTTTCAATTTCATTTGAAATAGAAGGTCGTTCAATGGAAGAATTCTGTGTAAGATCGAATATTGAAAAATAATTTGTTTTGTGCCAAGATGTGATGAAAAAGGTGTATAGTTTATTTTGGTCCATTCATTTTTAGCTATTGATTGATTTAAGTCCCTTTCCCACTTATATTTATATTTATATGAGTTGCCACTGACAGAACTTTGAAGGGTATCATAGAAGAGCCTGCATCCTTTGGTTGGTTTTACGATATCTACGATGAATTATGGCAGGATAGGATTGCTTAACTTATTTGATAACTCGAGATTTTTTGCCTTAAGGTAAGCTTTAATCGATTTTACTATACCGGCATATTCTAAAAAGTTTGTTTTACACGTGTAGACATTTTTTTAAAGTTTCAAGATTTAGAAAATCACCTTTTTCATTCACAATATCATTTACAAATATTATGCCATGTTGTATGTAATGTTTATAACATATTTCTTGTTTGCCAAGTTTTATATTTTCATTACACCAAATTGGTTGGGATAAAACATCATTGACATCATTAACCTTTGAACCTTTGTTACTGATAAAGCATCCCCATGCTCTTAGCACATCGCGCCAGAATTGGTTAGTCCGCGGTGTGAGGATGTTATCTTCAATATACTTAGGTGATTTGAGGTAACAATGCTCAGGGCTACATTTTGAGTATATAGGTGTTTTATTTTATTACCCTTTTCTGCTTTGAAATTTCTTTTCATCCATGCTATTTTTTGTGCAAAAATTTTGTTTTTTATGTCTGGGACTCCGCCGCTTTGTACGATTGGGTAATTTCGTTCCGACTTATCTTATCTGGTTTGTTTCGCCAAATAAAGCTAAAGTATAAGGAGGTTAATTCTTTTTGATTTTATCACTTGGGTTTGGAAGAATTGAAAACAGATGATTTAATTTTGGAAGAATCAGACTTTTTAAGACTGTATTTCTTCCAAGGGGGGGGTGAGATCTCTTCCTATCCATTGATTCATTGTAGTTTTAATCAATCTTTAGTTTGTCCTTATAATTTCTTTCCACCATTTCGGCCAGGTTATGAGTAAAAGTTATGCCAAGGATAGTGAAATCTCCTTGATTCCAGTCTAGTTTATGATTTTTACAGAGGATGTTCTGTGAGTGTTTTGATGGTCCTATCCATATGACTTGGGTTTTGGTTGTATTTATTTTGAGACCAGAGAATGATGCGAATTCATTAAAGGTGTTAAGGGTATGCTGAAGACACTTTTCAGTTCCGTCAAGTACAAGAGAGGTATCATCTGCAAATTGTGATAGTAGGTATTCAGTATCGCCTATCTTTATTCCCTTTTTGTTCTTATTATTTCGTACCATTATACTTAACACTTCGGCGCAGATTATAAAAATGTAAGGAGATAGTGGGTCACCTTGCCTGCATCCTCTTGTAAGTTCAAAGAAATCAGATGAAAGGCCGTTCACTATAACACTGGATTGAATGTGTGTATAATACAATTCAATCCATCGTCGGATAGATGGACCGAAACCAAAATAAGTTAGCTTTTTTTGTATAAATAACCAATCAACTGAGTCGAATGCTTTTTCGAAATCTATTAATAGTAAGGGACCGGGTATTTCCATACACTCGGCATAGTCAATGATGTCATAAATCATGCGAGTACATTCGCCGATATAGCGTTCTGACATAAAACCTTTTTGATCATCATTTATTATTGTGGGGAGTACTGTTTTTATTCTATTTGCGATTGTTGCAGATGCTATTTTATATGAAACATTTAGAAAAGAAATGGTCTCCAGTTTTTTAGGAACTGCTTTGGTTTACCTTTCTTTGGTACACATGTTATCAAACCTTGCTTTTGACTAACTGAAAGCTCTCTTTTTCGAAAGGCAGGATTGAGAGATCTTAACAAGGTGTCATTAAGGTCTGTCCAGAAAAAATTATAGAATTCGGCAGTGAACCCGGAAGGTCCGGGGCTTTTGATATATTCGTTCCTACTGCTATGATATTTGTTTAGAGAATCTAAGTCTTTTACTTTCCTGAACTTGTTTAGATATCTACATCTTTCCTTTTTAAAGTTCTACATTCTGCGTCGTGCCATAAATTTTCATATGTTCTATCGGGGTAATTTCTTTTTTCCATGTTACTCGCAGCTGTACAAAGAGCGTCAGTTGTTAAGAACAGGAACATTTTCTGGATAACAACTTCTTTAATGTGAAAATACACGACGTTTCGGAGTACATACTCACTCCTTCATCAGGTGGAATGTAAGGAAATAACAAAATATGGTACATTTATATAGCAAACAAAATAATGGTGAGGAAACTCAATCATGGAGATAAACATGCATGAGAATGGTATACAATGGGGATTTGTAATACAAACATGATGGGGGTGAAGCATGAGAATTGTATACAATGAGGATTTGTAATACAAACATGAGGGGGAGTAAGTAGATAAACAATGGCCTGTAGGCTTTATTGAATATGTAAATAAACACACATGATGAAACGAGGGAGGCCAATTTGCTTTATTGAAATTGTTAAAGAAAAAATAATTACAGTTATTTGGAAGAGAGGCCAATTGTTGATGTGGGTGGCTTTGAAGTTGTTGCATTGTGATTGGAGCTGGACTCCTCGGATAATTCCTCCGACAGGAGATAGAAGTTCTAGATTAGTGAATCCCAAGCACATGGTAGGAAGATGTGATCCTTGTTTTTCAGGTTATGCTCAGATAGTGCGGATTTCTGGTCAAGTTTGTTGACGGACGGTTGGTGTTCCTTGACCCTTGTGTTGATAGGTCGTAGCGTTTCTCCGATGTACTCTTGGCCACAATTACATGTACATGGAATTTTGTAGATGCATCCTCTTGGGTTGGGGCTTGCAGTGCTGGTTCCTCTGTTGTTGGCTTTGAGAAGTTGCTTGAGGGTCTTGCCGCTTGTGAATGTTACATCTATGCTGGCTTTGTTTTTGATGAGGCGAGCGATCTTGTGGCTGAGGGGGCCGATGTAGGGAATTGTGACCCGGATTGGAGATGGTTCAGGCTCGTGGGTGGTGTCTTTGATGGTGAGTGTTTTGTTGATGGTCTTGGTGACTAGGCCTGCAGGATATCCATTGAGTGAGGTGAATGTGTTCTTTGGATGTTGTAGCTCTTGATTGAGGGCGTCGGGATGACAAATGGATTCAGTTATTAAGTCAATACTTCTATCTATAAGTAAAAGCTGAATCAAGTGAAACAGTGAGTAGTTCTTGTACATTTTCTGAAATAATATTTTGTCTAAATTCCTCTACTTTGTCATGTTCCCAAAGGAATCTATAGGACTTATGTTCAATGTAGTCGGACTGCACACCCGTATGAAGCGCACGTAAACGCAAAGTGAGTGGTAGATGATCAAATTCTGCGCGGGAGGGAATTGAGAAGTCGCGAACACTATCAAACAGTGTCGACGACGCTATGATATTATCGACTACACTCGTGCTGTTAACACCGTTATAGGTTGAATCACCTACTTCAGTATCTGTGCCACATCGACCATTCATTATGTGTATATTCAATACAGAACATAAATAGTGAAGACCCTTACCAACATTGTTTACAACTTTGTCAGTAGAAAACTGCTTGATGTTAAAATAGTCTAAAAGAAAATCCCACATTGAACACTCTCCGCCCTCCGTATATTCAATGATATCATCTTCAACAAAATCTAGGTCTGTACCGGTACGCGCGTAAAAGTCCCCTCCGCCCAAAATATGTACATCTTGCATATTAGACAATACCTCTAGTAAATTATCTTAAAATAAAGTGATACCATTTTTATAAAAGATACCAGCTTTGTTATAAAATGTGGACCCCTCTGGGTGTATATAAGCGTGCATGCAACAAATCACGGTTAAGTTTAAATAGGTTCTTATCAAATTTGAGAAAAACACAATTTTCAGTAATTTTCGAACACAGAATATATCTAGCCCAATGTTTTCACCAACACCACTATCCCACCAGATAGTCTTCCGCGTGTATAGATCTTTTCTGCTGGCTTGACGATATTTTCATAGTCTGAAAACACTTGATCAATGTTATCACCTGATGTCCATGTTTCAGTTAGACCGATTATATCAAACTGTGTAATAAAATTTACAAAGTCGATATCGGCTCGCTTTCTTGATGCACCTGCTATATTACAGAAAATAAAGCAAGCTTCGTCCTTACTGTGAGTTGGTTTCTCAGTGTCACTCTGTGTGTCATGATGAGCCGTAAAATCACCCTGGCCTAACCTTGATATTGAATGTTTTTTGTGTTTTTAATGGATACTGTATCCATCATAAATTATGAGAAGCTAGACAGACATCACACTTCTAGTCCCTTTTGTAACGATAATTGAGAAAATGTCTGCAACCATTTGATCTGTGAATAAATTTGAGATTATTTGAGTTCAATATGTTAATGAATACTCGCTTTAGGTAAGCCAATATCGTAAGTAGTGACCGTGTTTGTTCATTAAAGGATAGATGAAATGACATATGGTCCAAATCGGATTCATTAAAATGGGATGTCAATTTGACAATTGCTCGATTTTAAATTTCTTAAATCGGTCCATAAATTACTTATATACGGCTTTTTAAAAAACAGCCTGATTTAGCCCCGGCGACCAGAATGAAAGTCTGCGGGGGGTGTGACCCGTGAAGGGATGACTTCTGTGACGTATGTGGAGGAATTTGATTTTCAGCGATAGTCACAATTCAACGTAATTTCGCAACATTTTGATTGTTAATTTCACAAAGATACCTTCAATAAACCAACTTAAATTTCCCATATATCGAATGTTTAGATATCCAACTAGGTAATTCCGCAGATGACAATTACACAATTATTACATAAACATGTCTTTTTGGCGATGTAATACACCTCATAAATTCATTTAGCGGCAGTGATAATCATCATTAATTAATTAACGAGACAAAGGCGGAGTAGCTATCTAGCCGCTCCGCGTGTCGCTTATCACAGTCACGCCTCAGTGAGCATTTTCAAAAGGATTCGCCGAACAAATTGCGATAGTGTTAAAATGGGTGAATTAAAATCGTCTTAATTATCAATTGCAAGTGTATATTGTCTCGATTTTATGCTCAATTGATTCCGATATACAATATACGTAGAGGTAACCATCTGTCATTCTTGAGAAAAATGCATTTCATCTATCCTTTAAGACAAGTTTATTGAATTTGACAGTTTCATGATTTTGTGAGTTTGAAGGTGCATACTGTTAAAAACTCAGTTAGGAAAGTGTAATAACTTCACTTGAAAGAATGACACAAATCACATTACAGCAACAAATATTGACTTTCATTTTCCACTATACACTGTGATGAGAATTAACTTAGTGATATACTGGTTTACACACAATACTTATCAGATTCTATTGACCCGTCAATAGAAAAGGAATAAGTGTCGTCAAAACCAAATTTCATTGGATTGTCGTGATGTGACAAACATCTTTGTCACGTTGTACATAAAGGATTTTCTATAGCGATTGATTGGTAGGTTTTCAACAACAAAAAATTATTATTGGATAATCAAAGGGTAATCTAATCATGGGCAAAAGAAAGAATAGGTCCGGAAAATCATATTTCCATCGTTATTGGTTTATGAAAAACAAACGTTCTGATAATGTTGGACAAACTTGTGAGAAGGGAAACAGAACGTGAAAATGCAAAACGGGGAGTACGGTATATTATTACGTCAAAATGCGAAAGGTGGGTTCTCGCTCCTAGCACATAATATACGTACAAATGTCTGATATAAACACGATGGATAGATCCTTTTATGTCCTTACTGTAAAAAACTCAATAGTATGCCACGATTGACGCCAGACGAGTGAGAAGGAGAACTATACAGACGTGTGACATGGGAGCGACGAACATCAGAAGTGCATGTGGTAGAAAGCATCCTTTTACGATAAACAGACAGATTAATACACAAAACACGTAATGGAATGGATGTTAATGTGTGACAAAGATCAGCACATACGCTTCAATTCAATTTTCATTCTTTCAGTTCACTTACTTTTATTTCGGTTTGTATAGGCCATCGGCCCCGTACAATACATGATAGCAGTATATTTTTGTAGAGTTGAAAATAACACTTTACAAATTAATTCATAACATGGTTGTTAATAACTTATTTTCGTATGTAATTACAATTTACAAAGGTTATCTTATTATACATTATGCTATTTAGTAACTTAGTAACCAGATTTGTAGAAGTTCCGGACTGTGTGGACCCTCCCACCATTGATCTGGCCTATGGTTGCCACTTTTTTGCATTCGTTCAGAGGTGTGAATGATGACCTGCGTTTATGCCTTTAAGAACATTTAAAACCCAAGGTAATCGTAAAGCTCAACTAAACTGAAGATATATTGTATATATAGAGGATACTAAACGACCTTCTATTCAATACCATTTTTATTAAACGAGTTAATGATTTTGTATAAAACGAGCGAAAGCGAGTTTGATACCAATCATTCACGAGTTTAATTAAAATGGTATTAAATAGAAGGAAGTTTAGTATTCTGTTTATTACTCGCCCACCTATAATCCAGCGAAATAGCCGACATAGCTCTGAAACTATGATTCCCGCAAGTTCGATACCACTGTGACGACGTTACTCCCATTGTGACGTCATAACCTCGAACTATTGTGACGTCATACGTGCGGCGGTATTACACTAGTTTAATATTGCCGTATAAATATTACACTGCAGTATCTTACATGGGCGAGTAATAAAAGGTTTTATCACAATAACATTCCATTTAACAGGTAAAATGACTAAACAATTTATATTTACAGAATACTTAGAAATATGTTAATACTCATGACGAGGGCAGTTAAGAAGAGTCCCTTTCACATGGGTTGCTATGACGACTGTGAATTTAACAAGCCTGCATGCCTCGAAAACCCTTGCTTATGTATAATACTTAGGATGTAATAACAAAAAATCCGTTTGACAGCATCAGATTCCATTGACAAAAGTTTATCGAGGCTTAACTGTCTTGAAAACAAATCTCATTGGATTGTCATGATATGAAAATTATCTCTCATTAGTCATATTGTTGATGTTGATTAAAGAATCGAACCCTGTAACGCGAAGATAGATAGATAGATAACTCGACAAACAAATTCCTAGATTATAATCATTCTCAGATTGTTTGGGTTGAAACATCTGCAGATTGTTTAAACAATCTAGGAATGGTGAACTATTCCTAGATTGTTAGCTCACAATCTGCAGATTGTTCGTAACATTTATACACGCCGACAAAAACTTCTTCTCGCGAATGAACCGTCACAGCCTCGAATTTACTGAAAGTGATACTTACAACTCTGCACGAATAATGAACACATTTGAGAATCCATCGGGTACTTATGTAACTGCATTGGACAGGAGGCTGTCAGAGACACTCTGGAAGAAGGAAGGAAACCAACATGTGACATACATCTTTGAGTGGCAATTTGGAAGTTGGAAGCGTCAAATAACAATCATTTATAGATACAATATATACATTCCGCATGAGGCTTTCTTTCTCTTATATGTTGATGCTGATCATAATGATTCGGTGATTGGGTTAACGTGTATGTGCTGTGATAAGGCTGACTTGCGATCCCTCAAGTTTTACCGACATGATGAGTTACAGTTTTACAAAAAATAGAGCCATTGGCTATGAAGCTCATCAGGAAGTGTGTTATTCATTAGCTCTAAGGGAAAGATTAAGATATCATATAAAAAGGCACTGCCCTGTCATCAACTTTAAAATCTATTATCAAACTTGGTTTCACACTGAAACACATTCATTACACATATTTTGTAGACCTTTGCTTCTTATTGTTTGTGAAGTAACCTGAAACTTCTGTATGAGCCATAACGAGTTAAAGGAGAATATTAGAGAATAACTTGTTTTACCATGTTGAACAGTATTGTTTAAGACAAAATGTGTCCAAAAAAATCAAAATGCCGCATTTTATTTAGAAACGTTGAAAAAACGTTTTCGGCGCGAGTCGTTTTCCGGAAATCCCCGAGAGTTAATCAGACTGGCAGCAGTCACGTGATATAACGTCGAAGATGCTCTCCCCTACGCCAAGGCAGTGTCTTTTCTACGAAATTGTATTTGTCGAGGCGAAATGGTCGTGTGGTAAGCTATTCGTACAGTCAATGCTGGCGATAGTTCCCTTACTCTGAGGGCGTGGGTTCGAATCTTGCATGGGACTCGGCCTTAAAAAAGTACACGAATTTGAACTATTGAAGGTAGTGTTATCCCAAATATAACCATGTTAAAATATAGTCTTACCAGAATGAATTATTTTACCTTTTTGTTTATATATACATGTGTGATTGTGGCTACTGTGTTCCGATGACCACTGGCAAGTTAGTGTTGCCAGATAATCAACCGGCAGAACTAACATGTGTGATTAGGCCAGCATTGGGCGTTTAGCCGACAATGATTATTTTATTGGCAATTGCTTACGACACGGGAGTTGGCGGTGGGGGAGATTGTGCGGGTCCATGGTCGATGGTCACCTAGATGACAATGAACCAATAAAAGAGTATGTGTTCAGTAACCTCCAACCTTTGTCCTTTTAATTGTCTTCTTTTATATTTTTATATCTGACTCAGTGCAGTCAATAACTTTATACTTACTACTAGGTGGAGGGAAATTGATTCAACTCAATCTACTGGACAGTTACGTGTTCCTATCGCAAGTGCACAAGTACACACTCTTCTACTGATAAGACACAGGTATAAAACACTGAAACTGATTGTTTGCAAGAAACATTTGTAGTGATCATATTTACAATCAGTGGAAATTCATTTGTTTAATATATATATATATATATATATATATATATATATATATATCAGAAATAAAACAGAATATATATATATATATATATATATATATATATATATATATATATATATATATATATATATATATATATATATATATATATATATCAGAAAGAAAACATAATCCAGTAAAACAGTAGCCAACCTGAACATGCTGAGACTAAGGAAAATATAAATATTGACAAATATTGCTCTGAGAATGAAATGATAATGTGCAAGGGTCACAAATTCAGATTTAGATGTCCAGAAGAAGATCCCCAAAGCTCTTTCTCTTTCTCCACTTGTCGATCGCGGCATGATTTCGTACATATCATGCAAAGTAGGCAGCTTTTATACACTGTAGAAGCATTCAGTTCGTGCAAATGATGCTTGAATTTTGCTACGTTTCGATAATGCGTTTAGATCATAAACAACAAAATTAAAAGTTTTCATTTTCAAGCAAACTTGTTCACATAAATAATCGCTGTGTTCCTAAATACTATTAAGTCATTTGACAACACAGTAAACTCGTTTTCACTAAGGTAAATTAAGAGAAAAGATATTTAGTGACTAGAAAAATATATTTCATAAGTTTCACACTTAAACTTACTCAATAACAGTATTTTTCATAGTTTAGGGGTTATGATGTAAAGCATACAGCATTTTTGTCTAGTCACAAAAGTAAAAGTTTACTTTCAACTTCTTCTGGACATCTAAATCACATGTATTGGTTACTATCAGCCTGGTCGAAAACCGGACAATTTGAAACGCCTTAAGCATGCTGCATTTTGCAACAATGTGAATCCATCAGGAATGTTAAACGTGTTATAAGCATAAAGCTACGTTATTCAGCTTTCTTTTGAACCATTCATTTCTCAAATATCTTTGATACTTAAAAAGTTATTTTAAAAAAAGAAGTTGGGTAACGTTTCTTTTGGCGTTTAGTGTATTTCTTCATATTATTATATTTGAGAAACGATGTTTACAACCCTGGCTTGAATGAAAGTGTGGCTCACCTTATACGATAGACAACTCGCCCGTTGCTGTATAAATGAAGCATTTTGTTTGGCACCGTCACGGTATGGAAGGATGCATGTCTTTCATTGGAAAAATAAAGGTCAGGTACCCATACATCTCCCATCAGTTTAGTATCAAGTTCCAAATATTCCGCTTCAATAAGACCCAGAAACTCTAGACGAGCGTCAGTCCACTCTTGAATCACAAATGCGTTCAGTGTAAATTCCTGTTCAAAACAGAGAGTGTAATACAAAATATTTCCTTTAAATAAAATGGAAACAACTGATAGAATGTGAGAAAATTTAAAGAAGGGTATTTTATTGAAAGATTGATACCCAAACTTAATGTTTAATGATGTTACTTGACATAGCTACTCTGTTGTGCCTACATGTACAATGGGTCCACTCTATACCGCTTGCTGTATTATGACGTCATACCATTGTTACGTCAATACCAGTGTGACATCTCAACGTCACAACTGTCATGCTCCCTGATGATACCAATGAAACATGTTGGAATGAAAATGGCCCTTTGTCTGTTCCTTGTCCCATGATAGGAAAATTGTTAACAACCTACAAAGTTCGGTTAACATACACTTTTCAAAAGATGGCAAGGTGAACCTCTTTTTTAAAATAAAGTATGCGCAACCAACCAGTAAGTATTTAAGTCAGTTATACATCATAACAAAATGTAATTCATATTTAACAATAACTTGTTTACATGCTATGCACAGTGGCAGTGCTCTTGTTACGTAAAGGTTATATGAGGCTGGCCGCAGACCAGAGGGCTGATATGGGTCGCCACAGAATTAATAAATCGTAACAGCATTTTTGACGTTTTGATTGAATCGAGAAAAACCGTTGAATAACTGCTGTTCTGCTGACAAAGATTGCAACATCTTAAATCATTACATTAATAATGTCTATATACCGTGGCTAATATTCATTTATTGTGTTTTGTTAGCAAATAAGAGCTAAAAAATTATATGTTACTGACTCATTTTAGTTCAAAAATAATTGTTGTGGTCGTAAGGAACACATACGAAACATGGACACAACACATAACTACACTTATTGGTCCTAAGTGCATTAGTTTTGTTCATGATACAAGAAGTGAGCTACAACCACTTAAGCCCCTAAGAACTTTTTTTCATTTTGGTATAAAACTCTTTTATTTAGTATGCTTTGTTGCTCAGTTTCTGTGAACAGTAATATTTAATGGCTACTTGGATTAACCAACCTATCAAAGGGTAATTTTACTGGCAAGTATAAATTTATAAACATATATGAGTCAGAGTGAATATCTGTGATAACCATAGAGCGGTACTCGAGATGGTTATCACGGATATTCACGAGGTCGAGGTTATTATGTAACTTACACCACATGGTTATGGTTGATTAAGTGTTATTTGTATTATCATTATTAATGCAAATACTAAATTATTACTTTATATGAACGTCTTGAAATAGTAATGTCGTAATGCTTGAGTGAAATCAACTCCAACCATTGCTTCAACATCACGTGCACACTGCGCGAAATTCACGTGCAAATCGATTCGTGTACATTCTTAGTTGTCAATCAGAAATTCAAAGCAAGAAGCTAACTGCTACTTTTCGATTTTACTTTAGAAACTACGTCATCTCTACCTTGAATATAAACATGAAATAAAGAAGAAAACTTGTAAATAAAAATATTTATATGATTGTTTATGAAAACATACATGTGTACTGTTTTAACGAGCTTTTCAGTCCATGACCAACTGTCAGTGTTAAGCGAAAACCGTTGCTGCACGGACGTTGTTCATTTCATCTTGTGATGCACGGACATCGTTAAAGTCATGTTGCCAATGTGAGTTTTCTTACCTCACGTGCTGCACACAATCAAAAGCGCATGGTTGCAAGGAGGGGGCCAAAATGGAGTGATCTAATGTTTCAAACAATAATACACATAATACGTGTTTC
Organism: Gibbula magus; assembly: GCA_936450465.1. Lineage (NCBI taxonomy): Eukaryota > Metazoa > Mollusca > Gastropoda > Trochida > Trochidae > Gibbula > Gibbula magus. The sequence goes on along the minus strand of OW388294.1, from coordinate 52,427,241 downwards.
AAGGTCTGTTCGGAGCGGAATGAAGGTGAGTTACATTGTATATTACACTTATGCATTTGCTGTTTAACCTTATGTGATATTGTATGTAAAACAACTCTGAGTATGGATCATGAAGTCTGTGTAATAACTGATAGGACGTTTTCAAGTGGACAAACGAAGTATCAACAAGTTCACGATATTGTTTCATTCTGAGTATCATACGACTTTGTCTGCTTGAGGAATTATTCAAATCTTAATATTGATTTGCACCAGGGCGTCGGATGATTGTCTTTACCATTCTGACATTCTGGTACACTTTTGCATGTCATTTTCCTGCTGTCAAAGTTAATAATTTAATCATTTAGGGTTTTCGTACATTTCCTGCTATTGAAGATGCATCCATCCCACTGAACTGGCATATTAATTCCCAATTGTCAAATATATCATAATTATTACCTAGTTTCCAACGCCATTATTAGGGATGACAGTGACGTCACGATCAACACAAAGCAGGGCCAATTTGAGCGGGTCCTACGAATTTGTCAACAAAACTCGCCAATAAACGCTACAAAAACAATAACGTGTGCTTAAACTCGCATAGAGAACAAAAAATACACCTAAGCAACAATAAAATGTATGCCTATCCTTACCTCTCTGTCACAAACTCCCAAAGTATCCACTGTAACCCATGCGTCCTCCACCTGTGAATTCAGCTACTCAACTGTGTCACGACTTACGGTACTTCCGGTTGAATTTACGCTTGAATCGTAAAAATTCTATACCAAAGTATTCTTTTGTCAATAAATTCTAAAAAAATTACGTACCGTTAGAAAATGGTGTTGTCTACATGTACGCGGAACTGAAGCTCAATGACAATCAATACTTCTCGCGCAATAAATTATTTTGTGTGATTTCGATAGAGTGTTCGGTTTTCGAGCGGCTGCGGGATTGACAATTAAATTCCTAACTTTTTGTTTAAAACATTTTTGGAGCTGCAGTACCGGATTCATATAGACCATGGTCTGGTGTATGTAGACATATTTTTTTCATAATGTCAGATACTATAAATACTTTTGCATAGCCATTTAATTTTGTGCAATTGAAATTGCGGATGTGGCGTATTCTGCAATACTCGTCCAGAGAGGTATACATGACAGTGCCTGCACGTGAAGAACGCAATCCAGATTGGATTTTATGTACTGCGAGAACACGTGCGAATTGATGTTAACACAGCCTAGAGATCCATGCAGTTGGAAATCATCATGTGAGTATTTTGACTTAAAATTTACCGTACCTATTCCTTGACCGTAGGATTTCTTGCCAATTACTTGATCATTTTCTTTTGATCTTCTTCCCTCTATTAGTTGTCAGCAATAATACATTCTACTGCATTTATGGTCAACTATTTAGTTTTTTTTAAGTTAACGATTTACTTTGAACATTAATCTGGGTTACAAGCTTGAAGTTAGCTTGAGTATAATAATTATTTATTCCATTACAAGTCGCCATCGCAGTTGTAGGGAGTAATATAAATAAGAAACGAAACAATAAAATGTACAAATATTTTAGTTTAATAACAATGTAGAATACTCCAAAAACCAAACGGCAGACAGTCGGAATCAAATTCCTATTCCACTGAATCCGGGGGAAACCTACTTGCCCGGTTTTCAGCATTTTAGAATGAAGAATGAATTCCTAAGTTATTGCAACAAATTAACTTTCATACTTAGATGTACATACATTATTTTTTTGTCTACGTTCTACGCATTTATCACCACAGCTCTATGTTGGTCAATTGACCAAATTACAGTGAAATCTGGCCTTACATGATAATTCTTTATCATCAGTCCTTTACGGGAAAACATGTTCTGCTAAACATTACCGTGTGACTGTCTAACATAAGAAGAACATGCCCTGTTCGGCAATTGAATCTTCGACTTCTTTTACATTCCAGCAAAGACGTATATCACATATAATTCCTTGATTCCAGTAAACAACTATCGTCGGAATAATGCTCGATTCTTAACTTAAACGTCATCTAAAGAAAAAATGGACAATAAGATATACTAGTATATGACAATCTCTTTCATAATCATGAAAATAATGTCGGCAAACATGACGTCAGCAACTGTACGATGTTGACAGACAACGATCTTCCAAAGAAAGTTTAGCCCACTGTCCTTGTTTTCACTTTTCACATGAAATCAGAATAAATATGTTTCTTTTATAAGATATCTTTCTTATCAATGCGACATCACGAGGCTTGAACGTATTTCATTGAAAACAACGGCGGATCTTTGGCACAAGTAGGTTTGTATAAATATGATATGTTCACATTGGTTCCATTTAGATAAATATAAATTATATGTTATTACAAATCTTAATGTATTGTTTATTTGTGAACAATATGCAGAAACAAATATTGACGCGAAGCCTTCATAATTATTGGTATTTTCGAATAGGCTAGCAAAAGCCTTTAATTCGAACTGTCCTGTGTCGGGCTCTAGTTGCAGTGTTCATAAATTTGTCATGACTAAGTTTTTAATATAATGTAGAATATAAAACATCCATTCAGCCAAATGTCTGATTAAAATAGAATGATGCGTCAGAACGTTGAAAAGTACCAGGAATTTTTATTTTGCCATTTGGACTTTTGTTTCGCAAACAGGCTCCATTCACTGTCTTTTGTAGGCAGCGCATTTTAACCAGTACACGTAATGGCATTGTAAGGAGTCTAGATACACGCGCTGGTAAACTGTTTAATCGTAATCACCTGACTTATTTGCTACCATACCGAACATATCAGGATGACGAAGTATTACACTGTCAGTTATATTGTAAGAGTACAGCATCTACCCGACCACCGGACAGGCTTCATGGTTCTTGGAAATCGGACGTATTGTAGCCTACAATAACCTTACGCATTACATGAAGGCCTTTCACAAATTGACTATTTACTCTCATAAATAAATAGTTTAACTGCTTCAAATATGAATGACAATTCCTATTTTTTAAAAAAACAAACAAACAAGGAATTATGTTGGTCCTCAAAATGGGTATTCGGGATTGACTTTAAAAAAGTACAATATGAACATATAGACCTATGTATATGGAGGCTTGTTATTTGTAACATCGGTGTACAGGAGGTACTTACCGAAGCTTAAGAACAGTGCGTTGGCATACTTTATTTGACAAAGAAGCAAAACAAAATTCTGAACTATTATGTCAATGTTTTTCCACATGTTTTTATTCAAACAACATTTACATTTCTCCTAAATAAAGCTTTTTTAATTTTTATTTTGAAACGAAGGTTCAAAATAGCATCAGTTTCATATACATGTTTCATCTTTGTCATTGTTCATTTTAGGTCCACTTAAAAATAAAACATTCAAAAGTGTTAGGAAAATCTTATTGGGAAGATAACTCTAAATGTCTTGTTCTTCAGAGGGTTGTGTGTAATATTGGTCTCTTAGTGTGAAGTAGTTGTCACCATGCAGCAGCTCAGCTCATGCAGACGCCACTTAGATCCTTGCACAGACGTGACCACTGTCCTGAAGTCGCCGAGCACAGTGAATTTTAACTGTGCATTTGTATCCAAACAAGTAATTGATTTGTTTTAGTAGAGGTTTATAATCATTCATTGAATGTTCATCTTTAACAATTATGACTTTGGTGGATATTAAAAATTTATTTATATTGTTTTTCAGGTGTGTGAAAGTGTTGAAAATTGTGGCAATGAAGGAGTTGCCTCCCTTCCCTTATTGGCTCTTTCCAAATGTTGAACTTTAAATCGACCGATCGTGATTAAAAAAAAAGATTTTGGGTGGATTTTGTTTCAATAAAGTTTTTTTCTGATTCCTAATATCTTATTTCTTACGGATTTTTTTGTTTTGTTTTAGTTTGGTTGAAAAACGGCTGTCATCCCTACTAATAATAATAATAATAATAATAAGTCTTCTTGTATTGCGCCGGTAATCCAATCAGCAAGTGGTTGCTCTAGGCGCTACATTATGTACGGAGCTCATGATATTTTCGGAAGAGGAATGTCTTAATCTGGCTTTGAAAGGTAGTGAGGGTAGAACAGTTCTTTATAGGGAGTGGCAGACAGTTCCAGGTTGTGGCAGCAGTGAATGCAAATCGTCTGTGTCCAAAAGATTTCAGACGAACAGATGGTAGAGCTAACTGGTGGCTGTGTGTTGATCGTAGCGATCTGGTTGGGACATATTCCTTGATCAGACTGGCCAGGTATGTCGGAGCAGAGCCATTCAAACACTTGAATGTGAGGCAGAGGATTTTGTACTCTATCCTCGCTGGCACTGGTAACCAGTGAAGATGAACTAGGACAGGAGAGAATTTCTTGGTTTTGGAAATAAGTCTTGCTGCTGCATTTTGTACAGATTGAAGTTTTTTGATTAAATCAAGACGGATGTTCCCAAGGAGGCTATTGCAATAGTCAAGACGGGAGAGAACCATAGATCTGACGAGGTGATGAGCTGCTTCAGATGTTAACGGATGTCGGACTGTGGCAATGCTCCTGATGTGGAAGTAGCATGTTCTGCAGACGTTGTTAACATGAGTCTCCATTGTCAGACCAGAATCGAAGTGAACGCCAAGGTTCTTCACTGTTGGGCGGAAACTAACGGAGGAATTACCGATCTGAATAGCCTTGACACAAACTTTCGCTCTGTAGGATGTTGAACCTGACAACAATACCTCAGTTTTCGCTTCGTTAAGCCTCAGCTTGCTTTCTGTCATCCAAGTTGTTGTATCTGATACACACTGTTCAAGCTGACTTATCTCAGATATCAGACGCTCAGGAACAAATGATTTCCACGTCTGTGTATCATCTGCATATGATTGGTAGTCCGCAGCATTTGCCTTAATGACATCACCAAGAGGCCCCACGTATAGGCTGAACAGAACAGGTCCGAGAACGGACCCCTGAGGCACACCACATTTGAGAATATGGTCTTCAGATCTGCTGTCCTTTATCTGCACAAACTGAGAGCGATCTTGAAGGTAGGAGACGAACCACTGTAGTGCTGTGCCATCCAAACCAATCTGTGTCCTGAGACGGTCTATGAGTTGTTCGTGATCGATAGTATCAAATGCAGGTGATAGGTCCAACAGCACTAATACACTCACACGACCATGGTCTGCAGCATCTAGTAAGGAATCCATCACTCTAAGTGTAGCTGTTTCTGTACTATGGTTTGTACGGTAAGCGGACTGGAAAGCATCGTAAAGGTCATGGGTTTCAAGATGTTCAATGAGACGCTGTTTCACGGCCTTTTCAAGCACCTTTGAAAGGAATGTCAAGTTGGAAACTGGCCTGTAGTTGGCCAGATCATCAGAATCAAGGCTGGGCTTCTTAAGAAGAGGTTTCACCACAGCTTGTTTAAAACATGATGGGACTATACCTATTATACATGTTTAATTTAAAAACCAGAACCACACGTCCCTTTTCCATGTACAGTAGTTATATTGCTTATTCAACATTATCAATTTGTTCTTATTTGTCTGTTATACATAAATTCCCAAAATTACGTTTGACTTATTGACACCTGTCAATATTGGTGCATTGTCCGGTTTTCGATCATAAATCACTGCTATTAACGTCACTATATTGAGTCGACAATCATCGGCAACAATCAGGACTTCTAGAAAAAATAGCACCAGTTATAACGTTTGGTATATGTGACCCCCAACGACACAATGGGCGCATCTTTAGGTAAAGTAAAAGCAAGTAGCCTATATCACATATGTATAAATCTAAAAAAAATTGTCATTCCATTCATTCATCATGAGTTTTGTTATTTATGTGACACTTTTACTTGTTTCAGGGACAAACAAAGAAATTTAGCTGGAGTCGTCATTTCAAATACTTCAAAGTTGATGATCAAATGGATTGTTTGGAAAGAAATCATTTCGTGTTACTGACTTCTCACCATTGTTTTGTGACATTTCCTGTAGTTGAAGAGAGGATCAACATGGATATTGTGTGCTGATTTGTGGACATTTGTGAACATTTTTCAGTTTTATTTTCAATTACGGGATGTTAACAAACGAAGTGATTCATTGTATTTATAACAACGATAATAAGAATACATGTATGTTTGTGAACATGTAATATGAATTTAAAATGACGGTAAATAACTTATGTGGATACTGTCTCATGTTTTCTTTCATATACACGTATTTGCGATCTTTGATATTCCTTAAATCAGCTTATTTGTAGTATTGTGTGTAAAGTAAATGAAAATATTTGCATGATAAAACTGAGCGAAAAAATTATTTAAAGAATATCGAAATTAACAAAGAGAGGCAAAGGGTCATTTAGACCCTTAAGCCGAGGGAAGGTTTTTTCAAGAAAAAAACGACTTCTCGATAGCTTGAAGGTTGGTTTTTCTAAAAATAACTACCTCTGATATTGACCTGATAACCACACCACGTGGTGTATGATCATATTTGGAATCGGTAAATTTATTAATTATTATTGCATGCCCACGATGTAAATCGTAATGCATGCTTTAAAAACTAAGCTATATTTATATCCATATTTGACTAAAATGCGAAACACCTAATGGTAAAAGCTAACATTATTTAAATAACACCGGAAATCTCCACTCTCCGGACAGGCCCAAAAAAGCAAGACAGACCAAGCGGGGAGGATGGTCTATCAGGGGGGTCCGAACTGGAGACACAACCCCTTGAAGACTGCCGGGTTCAGTTACCACTCCATTGGGGGAAGGGCATCTGGTTGCGACAACGCGTACGCCAAGACGTACTTGGCACCTGGAATGTTCGAGCAGTCGATTAACTGTCCGTGTGGCCTAGTCGGCACTGGCCTCGCAAGGGGACCTGCCAGTGTTGAACGGCTAGAAGGACTGCATCGAACTCGAGGACGTTGATGTGTGAGTTCTGCTCTGACTGAGACCAGACTCCCGCTACCTGCTCGTGACCCAGATGCGCCCCCACCCCTGAGTGGAGGCGTCTACGAACAGGTGAGCTGAGGGGGGACGAGGCCGAAGTGGAACCCCGGAGAAAACACTCTTGTCCACCCGCCACCAAGCGATGCAGATCTGGGGTCAGAGCTATGGGGTGACGACAACAAGTCTCCCTGATGTGGGGTTCAGGAACACCTGTAATGGGCGGAGGAATAACCTCCCCCTGCGGGTCAGGTCCTGAGCTGATGTTTGCAACCCCAACACTCTTTGCCACTGACGTAGGGAGAGCGACGCATCGAGGGCGCGATCCATTAAATGATTGTAACGAGCCATCCGCTCCCTTGTGACGAACCCATGGAACAGCTGAGTGTCTAGGATAGCCCCTAAGAACTTCAGACCAAGTCCGACTTCTCTAAGTTCACTAACCACCCTAGGCGACGGAACAGGTCTATTGTGAACCTGAGCTGTGCCACGGGAACGACGGGAGAACGGTCGTTTGCGAACCCATCGTCCAAATACATTAGAAACTGAGTCACACAGGCTACTGCTGGACGCCTCGGAGGATATGGAGCATGTCATCTCGTCTGCAGCCCCTAACCGTCTGCTACCACCGTTAGTGGTGTCTGATAAGCGCCGGTGTCAATTGCGTCTGCATCCTTTCAGCTCGTCCCACCTGCTCTTGATCAGGGTTCATCTCTCCTGATTTCCCCCGACGTGCCCCTTCACGTTACTGATGCGCAGCTCACGCATCTAGACAGAGGCTCGCACAGTGTTGGGGTTTGGCAATCAGGTGGCGTTCACCTGTCAGCCGATGCTCAACTGCGCCAAGCAGGCTGACATAGAGTCGGATGACCTGGCGCTCTTCAAAGCATTCGACAATGCGGCTGCGGACCTTGTGCAGATCATGCTAGTGGCTTCGCGGATATCCTCGGGGATTAGGGTCCTGCGTAGGGATAAATATTTGTATCGTTCTGGCCTCAACCCCAACCAGAAATCCTTTCTCCGGCAGGCCCTGGCTAACTCTGAATCTCTCTTTGGGGGTCATATCCCTGAGGTTCTTAGAGCGCAGCAGGCGGCTCAACAACAAGACCTAACCAATCGCCTTGCAGGGAATCAGAGGAAGACTACGCCCGGCGGCTAACTAGTGCCTCCTTGAAATAAACTTTTGTTTGCATCATTTGATTTTTGTCTGTTGTTTTGTTTCTTATACTTCGCTTTTAACCCTCCCTGTAGGGGTCGGGGGCAGTGTGTTAATCAGAAGTTGGGTGGCTGGATTGTCTCTTGATCCGCTTAGCGGTAGAGATGGTGTCTCCCGGGCTGTTCCTTGTCCTCACCACAGGGTTGAGGACTCGTAGGTTAGCTTACACTCAGGGCTTGATGTTGGTCTCGTCTCTACCACATATTTACTTCCGTGCAGTGGGATTCTAGCCATACTAGGTCTAGTCAACAAATAGGTATTTAAATAATAGTACGTTTTTGCTTAAACGTAATTATTTATACTTATCTGTTGACTAGACCTACGCGCTAGGCCCACCCATCCTCCCCGCTTGGTCCGTCTTGCTTTTTTGGGCCTGTTCGGAGAGTGGAGAATTCCGTTTGTGATGTCACGAGACCTTGCCAACTTACCGCCCTTGGGAGAGGGATTTTACGCATCCCCTACTCCACTGTTTTAAGTTTCGTCTGTGTTAACGTTGAAATAGCATACCTAGAGAGGAGGTAGGCATAGTAGGTCTAGTCAACAGGTAAGTTTAAATAATTACGTGTAATCAAAAACAAACTATTTTATTTGCTAACAGATCTTAACTGTTTATATATAATCAGGTAAATTCAACTACATATAAATCCATATTTTCTGTATCACAAGGAATCGATTTTACATTACAAACATATAATATAATAATAATAAACTAAGAACTTGTAAAGCGCTAAAATCCAGTCAGTATAACTGCTCTAAAGCATAACATAACATTCTAATCCAACTAAACTGAAATATTATTTTTCAAATCTGTGATGAATTTGATTTTGTTGCTTATTTCAACTAACTGTGTCTCACAAACGTTCAAAAAAGTTTCAGAATTTGTTATAGAAAATGTTTGTGATTTTATATATTGTTATTGGAAGTCTTAAGACTGATAAATTTGGAGATTCCTTACAATATTTAAAACAGAGATGATATGTTTTCTGTAATTGCAAAAAGAAAAAAGTGTTTACCACTAAGATGGTTATGTCCCCCGCGTCCAACGTTTAGACATGTAAGACAATTTTCTAAATGTAGTTCTTCTTACATTGCATTTCTGGTAAAAAATGTCATTATGACATCAAATGTGAAGACATTGGGTGCGAAGGTTCATGACATAGCATTAACAAGAATGTGGTCACAGTGTTATGCACTAAAAGTGGTGTCTGCATAATTCCCTAATGACAGATGTCACCAAATTTCAAAATTTGTGATGCTAAGGGTTAATAACAAGAGGCTGAAAGCCGGTCAAAGTGCCGTGGTGAACTTGAAAACGAGGTCAAGGTCATCCAATTCGACTGCATAGTCACCCGTTTTAGGCTGGTACACAAATTTAAGACACTGGGTGCAACGGTTAATGAGATATCACGCTAACAAAAGGCTGAACAACTGTCAAAGTGCTGTGGTGACCTTGTAAATAGGGTCAAGGTCATACAATTTGAGTGGTAATGATATATCCTGTTAACAAGAGTTCGAAAAGTGCTCAAAGTGTTGTGGTGACCAAAATCGACTGGTGTCTGCGTCTTCCCCAATGTAGGCCGACACCAAATCTGAAGACTTTAGATGCAATGCTTCATAAGATATCGCGTTAACAAGAGCTGAAAGTCGGTCAAAGTGCCGTGGTAACCTTGAAAACAAGGTCAAGGTCATGCAATTCGACTGGTGTCTGCCTAGTCACCCATTGTAGGCTGGTACAAACATTGAACACATTTGGTCCATCAGGTAATGATGTATCGTGTTAACAAGAGTTCAAAAAGTGGTCAAAGTGTTGTTGTGACCTTTAAAATAAGGTCAAGGTCATGCACTTTAAATCGTGTCTGCATAGTCACCCATTGTAGGCTGGTGCCAAAATTGAAGACACTGGATGCAACTGTTCATGAGATATCGCGTAAACAATAAATGTGTCGTACGGACGTACGGAATACACCGCGTTTGCCTAAAAGATTTTTCGCCTAATGGATATTTTACCGCTTTCGCCAAAAAACGTTTTAATATAGTTTACAAGGTATTTGTGTTTTATCTTTAATCTACAGTAGCTAGGGATGTAACTGTTACACTTGTGTTCAAGTTTCATTACAAAATATACGTTATTTTGCGTTATATCGAAACAATAAAGTACTTGTCAAAAATCGCCCGACAGCCGAGAATCGGATATTTTGCCGTTTTCGCCTAATACGTGTAAATCGCTAAAAAACTATATAAATTATTCATGAATGATTGCACTTGTGGTTAATGAATATTTTTTTACAAAATATAGTTGTTTTGTACCTCAAAATCCTGAAAACTGGAAACTATTAGCGTTATTTTGAAGCATCCGCCAGTTTGAGAAAGGATCCCAAACTGGTTTTCTGTCTCCGTTGCGCAACGCATCGAATTTTTTTTAGTCCATTTTTTTAGATGACCACAAAGCTCGTGATAGTGTTTGTATTTTTTTATTCATCCTTCAGTGCACAGTTTCACAGTTCAGAAGATTTTATTCATTTTCAGTATGTAGACAATACAATGATACAATATGCACGTAACAAAATAGATGTTGGCAATTGGTTTTTTATTCCCGTAGTATGTTTTTGTTTTATTACATTTGTTGGTGAGTATCATAAAAGAGTATCATATACTCAAAAGAGTATCATATGTTTATTAAATACACGTTCCATACCTTAAAAATATAAATATAAGTTCATGTACAAATGTCCCATTGGCCGCCATATGCTTTGCTTACATGAAGACCATTTTCTTGACACTCAACGGAAACTAACATGGAAAGTATGTGTATGTAGCTGAAGTGATTTACAATCTTTTGATATATATTTTATAACCATTTTACATACATTTTAATTATGAAAATTATTCTTGCAACTGTTAATTTACATGTAAGTTTCTGGAAAATGCCAGGGTGGGGAAGAACTTTTGGTCCCTGGGTGTAGAATATACTTAAAAAATATGTTATAAAACATACATTATGCAATACAAAATATGATACTTAAAACATAAGAAATTACATTATAGTTGTATTACATATTATGTTGAAAAATTCAATTCAACAAATGATGCCATTCTGCAGTATTTCTTTGACTTATATTGAAAACCTGATAAAGTGAATTTAGTTCACTTGTTCCAACAGTACATGTCAGGCTGAGTTAATTACTTCATGTGTTGTGATAACATGAGTGAATCAAGTTAACATGTTGTGATAACTACAGAGAGTGCAAATCGGATTAAGGTGGGGTTGTAACAACAAATCAATTTTAAATGACTCTACTCTACACACAAAGGATTAAAAACAAAAACATTCTGACTTTACCAATCAATACTTTTTCTGACACTTGGTGAGTACGTTTCTGCTTCAGTCTTAATTTTGGTGTCACCCAGAAAACGTGTTTTTGGGCAAGTTACGAGCTCTTTCGTTGCAAGGATGTGTGTGTGTGTCATTCTTTCTGGATTAATTCATCTTTGGATTATATTTTGGATTTCAGATAAGGTTTGTTCATGTGTTTCATATTATGTTTTATTATGTTCATATAAATATATAGAAATCTACGACATTTTAGATAGCCGTGAGTTTTGACTCGTATCTCAATCGGACATATTCATGGCCGAATACATATATATTTTAAAAATTGTATGATAAATAACCAACAATAACCACTTATCTTGCAAATAGTTTATTAAATGTCCATAGGGACAGGACAAAATATCGTTTGGCGAAAGGGGTAAAATATTCCTAGGCGAAAAATCTTTTAGGCGAAAGCGGTGCAATTCGGACGTACAGACATACAGGCGCCGCTGAATACAAAGTTCCCCGTGCCGAGTTGCGGCGGGGACAACTAGGATTGACACGTCAATACTGCAGGTCTTCAAGATTCCCGCTTTGACCTTTGAGCATGTAACCTTTGTGAACAACTTTTTTGGACTTTTTTGAAGCAATTTGTAAAACCAGTGCTCCAAAATTTTGTTGTGCTCGCATTATGATTTTCGGTGTTACATGGTGGTAGAAACATGGAAATACAGGAAAATATCACTGCTAGAAAATTGGGGGTATCCTGATACAGTATACCTCCTGAAACCCTTAGGGTTTAATGAGGTATCCTTCTCAGGATACCCTAAGGGTTTAATGAGGTATCATGATCAGTCTACAGGGAATTTCCTGAGCACAGGGAATTTCCTGAGCACAGGATACTTCAGGAAACTCAAGGAAACTCCAGTATACGAACGGAAATTATCAGCGCTACAACATAACGAGGACTTATTTATTCACCAAATATACATAGTTATGTTACATTTCATTGTTAAAAATTAAAAATGTGCATTTTGATCTGTAAGTTAAATACTTGGGTGCCAGTGGTTTCGTAGAGGAAACCGGTTCGTAGAGACCGATTACTCGTAGAGGCAACAGGTTCGTAGATACTAGTTTCGTAGAGATTTGTAAAAAGTACATTTAAAGACATAGTTTGTCATGTTTTGTGTATTGTATTGGAGAAATCAACATATAGTTGCGACCAATGTTTACACAAGCAATTATCAATTAATCCAGTTATGGTTTACATTAATTAGCTACTAACGAGGTATTAGCAATTGGCCGTGTTAATTAATTAAATCAACCAATAATCGTGTATTCATGGTTGATTCGTGTCGGAACTAGTTCCATTGGTGTGCCTGGTAAACATCCTGTTTATAGGCTTTATGTTGTATAACTTTAAGTTTGTTTATATAAGTGGCATTGGTGTCGCACCATGCTTCTGCGCGATTGGGCAGTGTTGATTTTATTAGGGATTTGTATAGTATTATAGAGTTTCTGTGTTGCTTCCCCATCTAGTATGTGAAAGCATGTTTAGTATGTTTAGAATGTATGTGGTCAACTTGTGGTTTATATATAACAGTACTGTTGTGGATTACTTTAATTTGTCTACTCAACACCGAAACAGATTATAAGCAATAAGCTGGTAGTCAGATGTTTTGATTGCACATTACCCTGTCGGCGACTTACCCGTTGCATCTTCTCCGCATCCATTTATCATCGGCAATTGTAATCCTGCAATATAACCATACTTACCTGTTTTCTTTATTTATCTAAAATGAACTTTAATTACTATTTATTAACTATTTTTTACTCTCTACGAACCTGTCCCTACGAAACCGTAAAAAATCCCATCTACGACATCTTAAAAGATTTGATATAAGAATGAAGAGGAGGATTTTGCCACATGTCTTGGCAACTTAACAAATAATAATTACCTTCACTGATTTTACCTTCTTTCTGCATAAACTTTAAACTATATTCGTTATGAATATTGAACGATAATGTTACAATTAACAGTTTATTTATTTTCTCAACGATAACATCAAATCACATTTCAGAGGGTATCGAGATCACGATAAACAAAAGCATATCACTTATTTACTTTGATGTATTTATTATAAGGTTTAACAATAATCGGTTCAGAAAACAGATATATGGACAAACAAGTTTATAATAAATATAAATGACGCTCAAATTACAGTCAGCAATTTCATTGATTTCAATAAGGTTTGCTGTTACCTAAGAGTTTGGTTGTTGTTTAACTGTCGTCCTTTCAGGATAATTAATGTTTTCATTGAATAATATTTGGTAATCAAATCAAGTATCAAATATTAGGAATTAATGAAAGAAACTTACCTTATCACCGAATCCAACAATATGAATATCCAGATACACAAGAACACAACATTGTAAACTTATAAATCCTTCAATGTTAGAACTTTGAACTTTGAACCGGAAGATTACGAAACTTGTCCTACTTCAACAATAGTCTTTTCGCAACTGGCAAAGTTTGCAAACAAATTGTTCTGACGATTTCATACTTAATTTAATTTCATTGGTTCCTTGGTTTACCCATTCACTGTCATTGGACAACTAGATTGAGAAAAAATAGTGTTCATGTTGTTACAACCAACTCATGACACCGAGACAGACAATTGTCTTAGTACCACCTGCACTTGTTTATTCAAGTAACACTGGCACTATCTGGTCAGGTGTCTTACCGGGAAGCAGATATTTGGTATTACAGTAAATCTCCTTTGATGCTTGAGAGATGACGGCTTGTGTTGTTATAACGGATTAACTTTCTTGGTTATACTAATGCTGAACTACTTAACGAAATCGGCCGGTCACTACAGTGGCTTAATTGCATTGTCTTAAAGACAGAGCAACACACAGACAAGTAAAAACATTTCATAGAATGAAAATTACATTTTTATAGCAATACAACATATTCAGATGTAATCAATAAAGCATACTCAACCCCTTTTGATAAAATAAGGTATAGGTTTATATTAGATGGACATGAGTGAAATATCTTGTGTACAATATATTAAGGAAGATATCACTGTATTATATCTACATCACTTGTTCAATGTATTTATTTGCTTGTATATAGTGGTTAGCCGCTAATGGCTGCAATATTGCCCAAGTGGCGTTAACAATAACTCACTCACTCACTCACTATAGCGGTATTAACATATAAGTCAAACGGGCTTGTTTGCCAATCCTTTTCTGTTTACTGAATAAGATATGTTAAACTCTATCCCATAATCATTGACATGGATTTGATTATCCATGAATCGGTAATATGTTTTAAACATATTCATTCATGTTAATTATACATGAATGAGGACATGCAAACAAGCCAAAGGCTTATCTGAAATTCCTGTCCTCGTCAAGATACAAGTACATACAATATAAATACGGAGGGCATCATGAATACACACACGCACATTTCATACAGTGATTACAATTTCAGAACAGTAATGAATTATTAGATCGGTATTATATAGCATAACAGATATCCACTTGTGTAACTACGTCTAACTTTTCATAAAATACATTATATACATATATGTATATGACAAACCTAAAGTTGACTTCCCAGATAAACCGTTACCAGATGTTGATTATAGAAACCAAATTCATTAAGTGAATTTGTTTTGACCCGAAATGAAGTTAAATAGACGTTTACATAAGTCATTGTGTGGGTATATATTTCCTTCCATATGGAATGAAGTTTCTGTATATCCTTTGCACAAGAAATGCAGTGTAAATGAATATCAAAATTATACACCTGTAGTACTTCCTTCCTGTATCGGGAAGATATTTGAACAATGCGTTTTCAAACAGTGTTCAACTTTTTGCGAGACAACAATGTCAGGGTTTATGCCAGGTGATAGTACTGCATATCAACTTACATACCTCTATGACATCATAGCAAAACGCTTTAGACAGTTATTATGTTAATGGATTTAATTTGAAAACCGTTCTTTATGGTAACATAGACTTATCTGATGAGACTAACTTAAAAAGTGTGGATTCTGTTTGCACATTTATTGACTTAAGTGAACGTTTCCAAATGTAGAAAGCACGTGAAGTTTAACCAAATGTCATATTTGTTAGCATGCAATAGCATACATTTCTTATTTTCAATTGTTGAATGGCCATGTATATAGGTTGTGGAAATTGTTGAATTTACATATTTATTTTTTGGTATATGAAATTATTTCTTGTTGTAATGTACGTTTCATGTTAAAATGTATAAATCCTGTCAATGTCACGGGAGAGATATTTATATAGGGAAACAAGTCACTGAAATAAGGTAGACTTAAAACAAGAAAAAGCCTATAAAGTATAAAAAGAAATGTTTCTCTTGTGTTGTTTGGTATGCCTGGTAATGACGGTTGCTGCAGCTGTTATTCAGTAATGAAACATATATTATACATGTATATACTATTTGTCAGTAACAACAATTATAGGAAATGGTTACTTTTCAAAATGTTATGATAAATCCGACGTGTGAAAAGCTAGTGTACTACGTCTTCGCTATAGTGACCAAATGAGCACTTCCGAGTTTCCGATATGTGTCGATTGTATCTGTCGGCGTTCAGATCACTGCAGCCGAGCTTGAGACGACAATGGATAATTTGACAGAATCTACTTCCGAAGTTTAAGTCGAAGTAACTAGGCGTTTGTTCTGGTTTAATCACAGTTTTAACATGATTAAGAGATGCCGCGTTTGTAACCTCGACAATGTTATATATATAATAAGGGAATATTTTTTAAACAAAAGAACAAATAATTATATCCTCGAATCTATCTATAATTTTATTCAAGAGTCACTAACATTTAAATCATCCTATACAGCATGTGTCTTTGAAGATATTTCCCAATTAGTGTTTTACCTTTGTGTAACCGTTTGATCACTGATTTTGTACATTGATCTTGGATTACAAATTGTACTTTGTTATATTTTGTGGTTTTGTGGAGCGGCACTACATAAGCCAATAAGCCAAAGTATCATCCTTTCAGTGCATTACTATTTTACCTAAATACCTAACTAATTTCCTTGTGAAGTAAAATGTTGTAAATTACTGTTATTCTATTACATGTATTCACCTTTATTCAATGTTGTGCTTTCTCAGTTTTGATGAATGAATTTGTATTACATGTATTATATACTGGAGAGGTATTTATAAAGGTGTAATGTATGTGGTTTAAACATATTTTTATTCATGAAGAATGTGGTTTAAGTAAAAAGCAAACTGTTGCTCATATTAGTACCTCACAAGTACATACATACATTAACAAACACACGAGAACTGGACATAAAAACAACCAGCTATAGCATAATCATATGGTTAAACGCAATATTATTCAATCAAGAATCTGTGGACATGATTGTTGTTTATGAACATTCTCTTCATGTGCAATATATGCATTCATTCTGCTTCGAATCACTACCCGCTCATACGTTTTATGTATCAACATGTATAAATTACTCAGTATGTATGACACATTAATAAACACTATATCTCTCCTCATTCTGAGTGATACGCTCAGGGTTCATTCATCCATAACGAGGCTACTGGTCTCGCAGTTTGCATTCCCGGCTTAGAACCTTTTGATCAAAGGGGATCACAGCAGGAGGGCTAATTAGTGTCACAGTGTGTATCCACTGCGATGAGTGAACTGTCTTTCCACTTACCTGGCCTAATCGACCTGTGTAATAAACTGCACCTAGCTTGTCTTACATCTTTTCTTTGGAGGGGATTTAGCTATATTCTGTTTCTCACTCGAACCACTTAATAAGACAAAGAGAACTTTTGGTTGGAATAAAAACAAAATAAATAACATTGCACAGGATTATATAAATGCCAGAACCCAGACAACAAATTTAGCATAAAAAAAGCAAGATATGCCCCAAAGAACTTCATGCAAAGATAGTGATCATGAATAGATATAAACTGTTTGAGAGGTATTCTAGAAGTTGGTGTGATGAAGAAGACAAATAGTTATGGATGATCAACTTCTTTATTAACAATAGCGACGTTTCTATTTTTAATAAGGAAGTTGATCATCCATAAATATTTGTCTTCTTCATAAATAGATAAGCAGAGAATATCATTTTATTTCTAACAAAGGACTGAACTTATTATTTGATGGTGACATTATCAAAGAAGTTTAAAATCAGAAGCATTTAGGTATACACTTCAAAGTGATTGTTCTGGGAAAGTGCATATTAATTAAAAATTAGTCCAGTGATCAATTGTCTGAGGTGATTATGTCCTTGGGGATTTTGTCTGTTCGTCTTTGTAGAGTGACCATTTTTGTTTCACAGAGATTAAAATTGTCAAAAAGACTTTAACTTTGAACAAATATCTTTATAAATTATATGTTCTTTAATTAAATATCAGTATTTATTTTTTTTTGAAATCAATTATGACAGTGAACCGAGTTCTTCTAATAGTGAGAGCTGGTCAAAAGTGGCACTAATTAAAACAGGATACAGTCAAGTAACCATCTAATCCCCTCTTAATCCCTAAAACATACAGATGTGTGACAGGGTGAGGTGTCACCATGACACAAGATCAAAGTTAATCTGTTTGTGTTTAAAGATTAAAACGAACCAAATATTTAAGAATACATTACAACTAACTAAAATATATCATACTCTGCACCAACATAATATATACTAATATATTATATAATTTGTGACTTTTTCCTTATAACATGTGTCCCTACATTCAACTGTACACGGCAATATCATAATTGTAAATTAGTTCCCTATTCAAACAGAAAGTAGTTAGCAAACTTTCGAGTCAACTCACATAACTTTGAAATTGAAAGTTGAAACTGGTAATTGAATTACTTTTCATATTACCAGGTCCTTGTTATAATGATTTCAGGAAAGCTTAAATTCAACCTAGATATTAGTTAATTAGTTGTTTAAGAAGTGAAATAATTGTTAGAAATAAAATTATATTCTCTGCATTGTCCTCAACCTATCTGTTTATGATCACTTTGGTTTAAACATATAGCAGACTAGGAGAATTTAACAATAAACTAAAACAAAAAGCTACAAAACTACTTCAATATCTCACATGGATCCAGATTCTGCCAGATAATTTATTCTCGTCTATGGCTTGGATGTAGTGGAATGGAGAATGTAGTAAATGGAAATAGATGCACAAGATTTATTTCAAATAACTCTAGGGGCGGGATAGCGCAGTGGTTAGCGCGTTCGGCTTCGGATCCCGCCAGGGGCACGGCAACTTTGTCTGCAGTAGAGAACTGTTCTACACGCAGTCAGGTTTGGGTTCCAGCCGTTGCTCGCAGGTTCACCGCAATGCATAGCCACATGGCGTTGCGGGCTTTCTCCCTGCCATAATACTAGCAGCTGTGATATAAGTGAAATACTCTTGAAAGCGGCGTTAAACCCTAACTCACTCACTCAAATAACTCTGCATGTAACTGCAGAAATGACAACGAAGATGTGTTTCACTTTTTCCTTGTCTGTCCTATATTCAGTGATATAAGGTTAAATGCACATTTCTTTTCCAAAGGGTTAAATTCTCTTCAATTATATTTGGCAATTCTAGCTGAACAGAACAGAACATATATCTGTACATATATAGTTTCATGACATTATCAAAAGAGATGTTTTGAATTTACATGAGTATTGATTCTCTTTGTATTGATTTTTGTGTTTGTGCCGTGCCTTGCTATATCCTGATATCTAATCTGCTGACATCATAACACCTAGTTTTCTTTGGTGTTTTTGTTTCTTATAATAGTACTTGCCTTCAACGTTTTATAAATGTATATTGATGTGTTTTTGGTATTGTGTCCATTAGTACGTCACGTTTTATAGACAGACAGATAGTTTATTTTGGTCTCACCTCGTACAATGCAAATAAAAATACATATAAATATTAACATAAAATACATTGCCGAGCCACCCATTTAGGGTTATGAGAGACACACAGTAAAAACTAAAACCAATATTATATATAGAATAAATTACATAAAAGTATTTACATATCATTGTATGAAATACCCCTTCTTCTATTTAAGATAAGTTTGCAGGTTTTGGCCGCTAAAAATACAATATTTGGGTTAGACAATATAAAAGAGACTTTATCACAGACGCTTCCCTGAGTAAAATTATCACAGACACTGTTACATTTATCTAAAAGCACTTTTCTTAAATCAGCATAAACAGGACAATGCAATAAAACATGACATTCATCTTCCACACAACTCTCACAATTAAAACACACTCTCTCAGCTAGAGGTATATTATTGTACCGCCCAGTCTCCACTCGTAGAGGGGCAACACCACATCTGAAGAGGGCTAGCGCACGACGATACGTTCTTGATAGAGAGCTCTGTATATATGGTTCCACACTGTATGCCTGTTTGAACTGTTTGTACAATCGGAGTTTGTTTCCACCGTCACCACGTTTGCTATTAGGGTTATCAAGTGTCTCCCGCCATTCCTCCTTATGAGTCTCCATTAGCCTGCAAGTGATTTCTGATGTGATATGATTAACATGGAAGGTATTGCCAGTGGGGATGAAGTGGTCTAGGTTCATACTGTGTAACTTGTTGTGAACACGCAGATTCCAGTTACGTCGCTTCTGCAGCGCCATCTCATTTGCCCACATAAAAACTTTAAAACAAAGTCTACCATCATCCATTCCACATAACTTCTTATAGGCCCGGCCGACACTGTTCCACCGGCGTACAACCGGGGGCACCCATCCCATATCACCAGACACACTACTTGTTGGGGTAAAACGCCTCACACCGATAAAATACCTCATTGCACGGTTGTGTACGCTGTTTATTGCTGGAATGTTATACGTCCCCCATATAGCCGACCCATAGTCTATAGTTGACCATACCATGGAGTCGTACAGCTTCGTAAAAGTCTCGTATCGCATTCCTCCAAGAATCCTCCATTTAGAGATCAGGAGACCCAGTGCCCTGTTAGCTGAACTGGCTACGGCTTTACCCATACGAATATAACTTAAGTGCTCAGTTATTAAAAGTCCAAGATAGGTATAACTTTCAACAGTTTCCAGCTTCATATGTCCGCATTTGAAAGTAGCATCTGTTCTTCCATCCGATGGACGTCTAAAGTGAATCACTTTCGATTTATTTGGGTTGACTGACATCTTGTTCGCACTACACCAAGCGTTCAATCCTTCTAGAAGCACATTCAAGTCACTTTCCTCTTCTGCTAGTAGCACAAGGTCGTCAGCGTATGCCAGAACACTAATGCATTTATCATCTATCCATACACCGACACTAAGACTGTTGAGATAATTCAGCAAATCGTTGATATATAAGTTGAAAAGAAGAGGAGATAGCAAACATCCTTGTCGCAGACCACAATTCACATTGAAATATGCTGTGTTGAGACCATTAATTCTGATACATGACTGAACGTTTTTATATAGAGATACAACTGCATGGTACATATATCCACTTATACCCAGGTCACTTAGTTTTTTCCACAGAACACTTCGATCAATAGAATCATAGGCTTTTTTCAGGTCGATGAATGCGGCAAAAGTATGTTTTCCCATAGTTTTTCTTGTCTCAACAAGTGAGGTTAGCGTTGATATATGCTCAGTTGTACTTCTTTTCTTCCGAAAGCCGTTTTGTTCATCGCACAGAAGCATATTAGTCTCCACATGTTCACTCAATCTGTTATTCAACACACCACAATATAGTTTATACGATGAACATGCCAAAGTTATTCCTCTATACGTTAGTGGGTCGCGTGGGTCTTCTATAGATGACTTTGGTATTGGATTGATTATTCCTTTTGACCAGGCATTCGGTATCACTCCTTTTAAAAAACACATATTAAAAAGCTTATGTAAAAACAACTTACATTCCTCATTCTTCAGTACTTCGACGGGTATCCCATCATGCCCTGGTGCCTTGCCACTCTTAGCTTGCCTTAAGGCATACTGTACTTCCTCTATGGTTATCACATCGTTCAGATACGAGCTGTTACTGTCTGGACACACTTGACTCACACCTCCTTCCCCCTGTGTACTCTCGCCTGGGTTGCTGTTCAGAAGCTGGGAGTATGCATCTCTCCACGTGTCTAACACGACGTCTGTATCTCTTGATATACTTCCGTCTCCGGTTACTACCTCCATCGGGATCTGCCTCCGTCTCTCACTCCCTACCCCTACTTTCCCTATCTCTTTCCAGAACTCTCCAGATTTGGAGTCACACATATCTTCTAAGTCCTGCAATACCCTACGTCTTTGTTTCCTCTTAGCTTGTTTCACTGCTCTGTCGAAGACTGCACGTTTATTTACATATACGGCCTTTAACCTTGCACGTCGGGGACCTCGACACTTGCACCAATCTTGTTCGGCACTGCACATATCGTTCCATAAGTCAGTTAGACACGCAGTCCACCATGCCTTCTTCCTTCTCTTCTTCCTGTTATTATAACTGTTGAACATAACCTGTCTAGTTGGGAGACGCTCGCGCATTTCATGTATTACTGTTCCTGTAAATGCATCAAATGTGTTATCTATATCTTGCTGTTGCTTTTCAGAGTTCTCTAAACATAAAATTAAAGCATTCAGTTCATCACGTATCTCATGTGAGGTAAAGAAATTGTCTGGAATGTGTCTAGTATCTGACTTAAGTCCACAGTGTAAGACCTCGTTATATCCCGGGGTGGGTGCTGGGGGGCTGTACGAGTCCAGTGTCAAAGACCACACCAGTAGAGAGTGATCCAACTTACTCACAGCTTCAGCATCCAACACTCCTGTCAGACCTGCCTCCTCTAGTAGTGAACTGGGACGGAGTACTCTAAAATCTAATAAATCATCTAAAGATTCAAAATTACATAAGCAATAATCAACAACGGATGTTCCCCTGGAACTAACATAAGTAAAATCATTCTCACCCTTGCGCCCATTCACAATACAAATATTAGCATTACATAAAAACTCACACAATAAACGACCATGACATTGTTATCTAAAATCTGTCTCGCAGGTAGGAAGTCTACACCCTCAATATAATCCAATAAATCTGCACATCTGCTATTAAAGTCACCGCATATGTATCTTATATTCATAGTCTGGTATTCATATACTTGAGATAGCAATGTCTCGAAAAATTCGTCTGCATCAACGTGCCTGGAAGAGTTCTCAGGGGGGAGGTAACACACACATAGTGTTGACACACAGTCTGGCACAGTCTTATGACATAATCTTAACCACAGGATGCCTTCATAGTTACGATTTATCACCTCGACATCGTAAACATCAAGAACATGTTTTCTCACAAGAAATCCTACACCCCCCGAGCCTCGCTTAGCGTTCATGTGTAAACTTGTCCTGTTGTGTCCATACCAAGCAAATTCTTCAACATTTAAAACACAGTCACCAACCAGGTGAGATTCTGCAATCCCAATTATATCTAAATCTACAGATTAAATAAAAGATTCGCAAACTTTAAAATTGTCAGTGTCTCTATCAGTTGTCCACCCGGCCACATTCCAAAACCCGCATCTCACCTAGTTATTACTCGGGCTACGAAGCGAGTCAACTCGTGACCCCTGACCTCTATGACTGCTACGTCCCCGATTCTGATTGGCTCGTGGACCACGTAGCGTGTGTTGATAAACACTACCACGTGCGCTGCTATCGTCTCGGCTGTCATCATATGTCCTCTCGCGACGTCGTCGGTCTCCACCGTCGCCGTTCTCCCATCTGTTGTCATTGTGTCGTCTTCCACCTCGTGAGACTGTCGTCCATCCGTGCTCCCGATCATCACGACGATCAGTTGTATACTGAACACGTCCACTGTTGAAGCGCAGATTTCCTCCCACAGCATTCACCAGCATTCTCACGTTGGCTTCCTGTATCCGCTGTTGCACTGGTTTATCCGATTCCAAGTATAGATTTGTGTAGTTTCTACTCTCTTTCAGCCTCTTTTTCTCTTTCAGAATCTTGATCTTGTCATCTAAAGACCTGCACTCCGCGATAACGACGCCCACATATCTTCTGTGTGTTGACGACTTTCGCTCTGCCTTCACAACTTCTATATCTCGAAGTTTTAGCCCATCTCTAATCACTCCATTTACTTTGCACACAACATTTTCAATCTCTGACTCGGGCAGATTTTTAAGGATAATGTTCAGATTATTGTCCGAGGAATGGCCACGTACCTGTGATGCACGAAGATCTTTAACTTCCCGATCTACCCGGTCATTCACAGTAGCCTGTCTATCACGAAACTGGGTCAGCTGTTTATTGACATCGCTTACTGAGGTTTTCATTTCTTCCCTGACTTTCTCGACCTCTTTATTTACACATGCTTTCATTTTAGCAGTAAGTCTATTTTCAAGTTCATCAAATCGCACATTTATTTGTTCAGTCAAACTGGTACTTGCAGTGAGCACATCCATCACAGTTTTCGTGCACGATGTTGAGCAACTCACTGTTTCTGGTCCGATTTTCTCGATCCCGTGAAGTACGATATTCTCACCTCGTTTCTTCTTATGTGTAATGTCTGTTTCACTGTCCTTCTCTTCATTCAGCTGTCGTTTTCTAACTTCAGCAGATCGACACGTCACATCGGTGATGGCGGGGTTCATCATGACTGAGTCCATATACTCCTGTGACGACTCGATATCCATGAATATATAACTTCTGCACTCTCTCTGGTCCAATATTTACAGTCTAAATATAAAGGCTTCACAATATGATCACGTAAGATACCTGATCGTATTAAAAACTTGTGCTTTGGACGATAAAATTCAAATTTTTCGGGAGCTGTTCACAACACGTCCTCACACCCTCACGCATGCGCAATTACCTTTTTATATGTAACTGCTTATATGTACGGGAGCGGCATTCACATAAGTGTTTGCTTGTTTGCCAATCCAGATTTCATTTCATGGAAATAAAAATATGTTTAAACAAAACATATATTTATTTCTTTGCTCTTGGTTGATTTTCTGTAAGGCTAAAAGTAATATCAAATCTGCGGATGAAGATGCATATCATTATGGTTTAAACATATTTCATTTCATAAACATGAAAATAGGATCGGCGAACATGTCAAAATGGTTATTTCAATGAATGTATGAAAACAAAGTAAAGGAAAAATGTAACAGTTTTTATATAAAGCAACAATAAGGATATGGTATTGACTTGAATTATTTTGAAAATCTTGTCATTGAAAAAGTTATGAAAACAACATTGATAGTACTTTTAAGGATAAATTAAGTAAAGTAAAACTAAAGTAAACTCGTTATATGTAATAACATAATTAAAACAGGATTATCTTCTTGCTCCTCACCTGATCAGCTAACTTTACTTTTAGCTTAACCGTGTACACCAATTTACTATAACAACAAACAACATTTGTAACCTTTGACCTCGAAGACTGGTTTGAGTGTTTCTTAACAATGCAAGTTAATATAAAGGCTGTCGCTCACAACATGTGTTAAAAGTATTGTTGTTGACTTTTGTAAATTTATGATACATTGTAAAATCACCATGACACATATTTTCCTGTATTCTCAGATAAACTTTAAAAGCGTGTTTACCAATACATTTCATGAATGAAATAAATATGTTTAAACCATATTTAAACATATATTATTTCATAACATGAAACAATTATTGGCTAACAAGTCGCTCCGCTCCGGCTCATATATGTATTTTTAAAAAGCTGGTTACAAGATCAATGAGACAGAAAAATGAAAATTAACATTATTATAACATCACACATGAATATTGTTATGTTGTTAGGTGTGCCTTATAAGAAGTGGGCCGCAGCGCAGAATTTAATCATTAACTACAAGATACTTTCAAAGAAACCGGTTGCTTTAACTGATAAACTGATGTAATGAGTTCAAAATATAATTGTTAGCGGTGTCCTTCAAGGAGCTGTTACCATATAATACTGTTGTTATGTCATAGCCTTGATTGTAAAAATACGTATTTGATCTCAAATGGTAGTAGCTTCAGCAAGTAAATAGATGCCGAACTAAGTCTTCGTTGTTGTGACCACATGAACATCTGGACGTTTCCGATATATGTCTATTATAAAAGTAGGCGTTTCAATAACTACAACCGACCTTAAGGCGACAATGGATTATTTGATATAATCTAGTCCCTAAATTAACAAGAATTCTGAGTTTCTGTTTGGTTTAACATTTAACAGTTTTGAATTGATAAAGGTTGGGAGCGTTGATGGCTTCGTCTGGTAAAGAATTCCACAGCATAATGGTATTTGGCAAGAAAGACTGAGAATACCTCTGAGTTGTACAGTTAATTGCTTAAATGGAAGAACGGTTTCTTAGATTATAATTACTTTGTTCAAATACCCTTCTTGGCCAAGATCGCTCAGATAGTCTGGAGTTATAGTCTGGATATGGTACATTGTATAGATATTAATGCACCTCATTATCTATAAATGTGTCCAAATTATACAAATATCCGCCATTTAAGCTTCTTTAATTTAAATGGTTACGACCTGAATACTGAACTATTTGGTAACAAGACCTTGTCAAATCATATTAATACATAAATAATCCGTAATCCAGGCTGTTCATAAGTTTATTTCTCATAGCAAAGTTTCTCATGAAATGTCTTTTAAAATGATGTTGTGTTTTTCTACATTAATGTATGTATGATTGTATTTATGATATAATTATCCTGTTTTATTGGGGAGAAACATTTGAATAGGGTAAACCCTGTTTGTTGATTCCCCTGAGTACATGAATAAATATTGTTAAAACCATATAAAATTTGAATCAGTTTATTTCAACATCTATCAAGAGACATGAGCTTTGCCTCAAGTGGTACCCATCTTGACCACACTAATTAATCCCTCGTTAATCCCTCGTCTGGGTGAATCTTGTTTGTTATATAACATTGTGTTCATCTCCTGTGAAGACCGTCTATGAAATGCAGACTTCTTTGTTAGTGTCAATTAAGCTACTCAGACTAGCTAATACTAGCTAAGCAGGTGTGAACTTGTCACCTGTAAAACACATACGGCTGTCTTATGGGCAGGTGACTAATTGCCTGTCAATAGAATCGCGTCACAGCTAATGGATGATATACTGTTTTGAGTTATCCAATGAGATCAGTTAAGTGAAACACCAATGAGATTTGAGCTGAAATCCGGGATAATCAATTGGGCAAGATATTTACCACTTATCCCGTGATACTACACGTGTAAACACCTAAGAGTTGCATCAATGGTGGATACACATATGTCGTGTAATACCTGCATTTGATATGAATATTCATATTGTTCTTTCGGATACGCTTTTTCAAAAGGTGAGTTTTAGGTTTTTCATAAATCTATCACGATCTAGACAACAATTATAAAAGAACCTGTATAAAGAACTTTAATGCAGGCAACTAATGCATTTGATATTGATACATACATAGGGAAGCAACAATGACCAAGCTTCAAACGTGATTTTACACATGCATTGTATAATTTTCTCCAAAAAAAGCGTCTACATGAATTTAATGTCGTCTGACAGAAACAACTAATGCGAAACTGTATGACAGGGGTAAACCGCGTATGTCTGTGTTATAATTTGTAGTGTTATATGTAATATTTTAAAATTTCTAACAATTTCCGATAGTTTAATATAGTTTCCTGAAGTATCCTGAATCATGAAACCCGGAGTATCCTGAGCAGGATATTTTTGGATACTCCGAGTATCCTATTGTATACTGGTCCTGAAATTCGGAGTATCCTGGTCAGGATACATCATGAAATCCCTTATGTTTCTCATGTGTATGCTTTATAGTTTGTACCCTTTAATAAGAACTAAGGAAAAGGAATTGAATTTTTTTAACACTAGGAAAAATACGTGTTTTGCTCCTTTTCGGCTCAAACCATTATTTTTATTATCCTCGCGGCATTAGAAAGTTAAGAAATCCAAGTCGCGGTGTGGAAAAAAAAGAGTAAAAATACCTCCATATATACAATGTATATTGCATTGATGCAGACAGGCAGGCTTTACTGTTAGTTTTCTTGTGTCTATTGATTTCATCAGTTCGTCAGATTTTATATAAGCTTTCAAACGTGATTCTATCTTCAGTAGTAGAACAAAAAATCTCCAAAGAAAATACCCTTAAAAATTGTCAAATGTGTTCGTCTGTCAACCGTTACATGATTACATTCTGAAGTGGAATTTTTATACCACACATGATGAACAGATTGCAAAACGCAGAATTCGAATCGAAGTTTTTCTTAGCGAGTTATGTCCCTTTGAACATGCAGCCGAAAAATGCCATTTTCGAAAAGGTCTATATTCAGGGGCAGATTACTCGAGTTCTAGGTGACAATTCAAAATTGTGTTCAGAATACTTTTTTTCTAAATTGACTTAGCTTTCAGATGAGCTATCACACATAGATGTATGTGTTGCCGTTATTTATGAGAAGATTTTTTAAGACGAGTACCCTCAAAACCGTAAAAGTTCACAAAGTTTTCTCTTTTTTTCGAAAAAGCAAAAGAAAAACTATTGTTACTGCAAAAAACCGCTATAGGCACTTCAAACCTTAAAAGCTCCATAACTAAAACAATGCGAAGAACAACATTCCCCATCAGTTGGGCCTATAGAGGTTTCCGACCATAATAATATATTTTTTGCTATTTTGAAATGAAAACTGAAAATATAAACTTTCACTGTTTGAGGGTACACGTCTTTGAAAATCTTCTTCTAAATCACAGCAATACGTACAGCTATGTATGATAGGTCATATGAAAGCTGGATAACTGCTCCACAACGTGTACGAGGCCGAATTTTGATTTACGTCCTACAACTAAAATTATCTGCCCTTGACTATGGTCTTTTTTTAAGTGTTAATTTTCAGCGTCATGTTCAAAGGGACATTACTCTGTTTTGAATAAACTTATAACAAAGTTATTCAGCTATCTCTTTATAATAACCAGCGAAACATTTCAATAGCATATCATTATTATATTAAAGTTGATAGTTTCGGCACAATTTCGACATAATCCAAAAAAAGTATTAAAAAAACGATTTTGATACTTTTACAGGAATACTTTCTTTGGGAAATTTTCAATCGTAAACCACTAACATCGTAGTAACACGTTACAAGCTTATGTTGGAGTAGAAACGTCATTTATTTAAGGACAATAACTCTCAGATACATTTTAATTTCATACGGGGATTGGAGCAAGTCTATATTTTTTTTATAATTATTGACACTGAAAAGAAAAACAAAATTAAATTAAGAACTTGATTAATTAAAAACGGCATTTCCCCCATTTTTTTTTCACGTATTCAACAGGGTTTTTCACTGACACGCATATTTTAAAGGGGCAGTAGCACGTTTTTTTTGCTCAAATAAGTTGATGAAATGAATTTGAAAAATAATTTCACCAATAGTAAAACACCCTTCTCTCTTCGAAAAATCAAGTTAAAAATGAGTGTATATGGTTCGGTATAGCCATGGTAGTCTTTTTTGTTATTCCAAATAATAAAATGTGTTCACAATAAAATCGCCGCCATGCAATATTTGCTTTATACGCAACACCGTTATCAATACTACAGGTTATTGGTTTGTGTAAAAAAATGCTTTACCCTCTAAAGTTAATATAAATGACATAAACTATTATTATAAACGGGAAATTTGAAAAAATAAAATGTGCAAAAAACGTGCTTCTGCCCCTTTAAATATTGCTTAAAACGAAATATAATGTGCAGTTCAATTAACAAATGAATTCAGAAATGAAAATAGGAGGTCACCGGACGTATTTCATCAATGTAACGTTAATTTTTAAATGACCCTCATCAACATTAAAAACTGACTTCAAGACAGTTTTGCTGATATGAAATGTTACTTTGATGGCCTATGGTGTACATGTTATTAGGTCTTCAGATGAAAGTCTGGAAGACCTACTGTTATTATCCTGATTTGTATACATTATTAGGTCTTCAAGACGAATGTCTCAAAGACGTTTTGTTTTGATCCTGAATCTTTTATTAGGTCTTCAAAAACGAATTTCTGAAGACCTATTGTTATCGTCGAGATTATTAGGTCTTCAAGACGAATGTCTGGAAGACCTATTGTTATCACTATGGCCTTTTTTCTTCTTCTTATTTTTTTGTACTTTTTTGGTGCGCCTCACTGTGACGTAACGGCTGAACCGATTTGCATGAAATTTCCAGGGATTATAGATGGCTACAAAAACTAGCCCTGTACGTTCGCCGATTGTTTATTTCGACCTCCATAAAGGGAGATAACCCAAAACGAAAAATCTTTAAACCCCAATGGCTCGAAAACTAATCAAGATAATTTCACAAAACCTTCACCAAAATGTGGGACAACATCATCCATCGACTAGGCATATAGTGGTTTTCGGTCGTAATAATAGATTTTTTGCTATTTCGAAAAAACTGAAAATTTTGTGAAATTTCGCGATTTTCAGGGTACTCGTCTTTGAAAATCTTCTTCTCACTAACGGAAATACCTACACTTATAAATGATAGCTCATTTTGAAGCTGAATGAACTGCGCACAAACGTTTTACGCCCGAATTTTGAATTTCGCCCTAGAACTTTAGTTATCGTTCCAGGAAAATCGTCTTTTTTTAATAGGTCGATTTACGGCTTCATGTTCAAAGGGCCATAACTCTGTTACAAAGATACTTATGTCAAAGTTATTTATTGCAATCTATTTGAAATAATCAGTTAAATACTTCCACAACATATCAATATCATGTAAAAGTTTATAGTTTCGGCACAATATGAACATTGTCCTAAAAAAGTACAATTTTGTGATTTTGAGACTTTTCGAGGGCTATTTTATTTGGAGAATTTTCGATTATAAACCACTGAAGATACAATCATGTTTAATACGTCATGCTGAAGTAGAGATCTCATTTAACAAGAACAATAAATTTCAATCATGTATCTGACATACTTTACATGTGATAGGTCATAGAAGATTGTCATTTTTCAAAATTGGCCATTTTCAGCAAAGTTCAAAGGATCATAACTGCTTAACTAATTGAGATATGGACAACAACCATTTTGTTGAACCCTTTCATCAAAAAGTTGATAGTTAAGCTCCGAACATCGCACACGTTATCTAGGGGTCAAAATTTTATAATTTTTCAGTATTTTCTTGAATGTTCAGAAGAACATAACAAATTCATTATATATACCATCTAAATGATAATTACATCTGCTTGAGTGGAAATTAAAGCACACAGTATTTTCTTGAATGTTCAGAAGAACATAACAAATTCATTATATATACCATCTAAATGATAATTACATCTGCTTGAGTGGAAATTAAAGCACAATGTTTTCTATGTTGCACCTTAGTATGAAAATAGCAACCATTTTGTCTTAATCTTGAGAATGTAGGTCACGTAGGGATTCATTAATAAGCGATTGTTTAGAGGGTCATTGTCTTTGGAGAATTTTTGTAAAATAACTACTGAAGATAGATACATGTTTGATAGCTCATTTTAAAGCAGAGAAACTGATGAATAACCGAGAGTCCAACATGGAGTTCAAGGTCAAGAAGAAGTCTTGAAGACATAAGTATTGCCTTGGCAATCCTAGTTATTATTATTATTACACAAAATTTTTGGAATTTATAGTAAATAATTGCCGTGCCTATGTTCATGAAATTTTCAGGGATGATAGCCTCTGGGTACAAATGAAAAAAATCCTGATTTCCGGTCCCGGTAATCTGAATTATGGACCTTGGAAAATTCGATTTTTAACCTGGGAATTATTTTCAAAATGCACATAGAGACTTGAAACTTTTTCTAAAAGATGCCTAATAACATTCGGAACAAAAAAAGTAAATCATGGCGAAATCGTAGGTCACGTGACGTTGTGGCAATTTTGAATTTACGGATTTGGGGTGAATTTTGACCCAATGCACTTTTAAAAATCTTCTCCTCTGAAACTTCTTGTGAAAGACAGTTGGAGGTTACATAATCTTGAAGCAGATATATTGTAGTACCTGGCTATCTCACGGGAAGTGTGAACACATTGTATATTTGTCACAGTGAGCTTTCAAATGAGAAAAAATGAAAAATCTCAAAGTCTAAGGGCAGAAAACTCAAAAGGAAAGGGAACTTTATTTATTTATTTATTTTTTTAGGGAAGGAAGGTACAAATGTACATATGTCATGAACAGGAATCAATAATAAAATGCCTCGCGTACAATAATTATCGGTCTGTAGAAATGTTGACAAATTGACATTTTTCAAAATTTCTTTTTTCAACATGGCCAAAACTTTTCCAAATAGATCCAGAGACTTGCAATTTGTGGTACAATGTTAATATGACATAAAAAGTAAATCATGACGAATTCTTAGGTCAGATGGTTTAGCCGCCATTGTGGATCTGCTGTACAATAATGCGATTTTGACATAGGACATTTTAGTCAAAATGCATCTAGAGACTTGAAAGCTTGTAGCAGGAAAACTCTTGATCCAAAGAGATCTACTGGGGTTGTGAGGCTTGACAATGTTTATTCCGTGGCAGCAGGTTCACAAATAGATAAGTCAGTAAGAGTCACAGTCACGTGGTTATCTCATTAATAAGAATATAAATCCTCTTTAAGTTCAAAGCACCGCCTCAAAGCACCGTAAATATTCACAGACGATAGTGACCAGCTAAAAACTGAATCGTATAAAATACCTACATACAATATATAGCAATCTAGACTGCAAGAGGAGAGATGAAAGGGAGATGGCTAGGGTATTGAGTAAAGTGCATGTGACAGAGCATTTGCCTGAACTGCAGTGACTATTATTAATAAATACTTATGTAAGTTAAGTGTAACTCAAAGCAATGGTTTGCTTTAGTAACTAATTTGACAGTTAACACAAAGAATTAATGAAATAAATAACCTTTTACTAAATAATAAAGGATTCAGCCATTTGGCTGAATCTTATTGTTGTTGGGTGTTAATTCCTATTTCAAGAATGTTTCCCGTCAGATTCAGCCAAAACGGTGGTAGTCCTTATTCTGGAAAATACTTCGAAGCTTAGGGCCAGTTCGAATTAAATTTTTAACATAACATATTTAACATTTGAATATTTTTCAAAAGCAACTTAAAAGTTTAAAAAGACGCACCATTTCAATACAAGCAAATAAGTTAAACATAACGAATTCGTAGGTCACATGGTTTAGCCGCCATTTTGATTTTTGTCACTTAAAAAATATCTTCTGACCCCATGTACATGTACCTTTGAATCAATAATAACATCGCTCGCTAACAGTCATTTCCGGTCACAAATAAGGCCGAAAAAAAGAGAGAAAAAGTCAGGACTTCAAATTTCAAAATATACTTTTTTCCAAATTGACAAAGAGACTTGAAACCTTTTCCCAATATACACAATAACGCTACAAGCACAAACGTAAATCATGACGAATTCGTAGGTCAAGTGGGTTAGACATCATTTTTATTTTTTTTTAAATTTTCTCATTTTGAGCTGTGACATTTGGGCCAAAATAATCCTAGTGAGAAAATAGAGACTTGCAACTTGTTTTAAAGATTCTCATTAACTAGACAAGCAAAAAGGGCTTACATGGCGAAGTCGTAGATCATGTGGTTTAGACGCCATAGCGAATTTGTAACTTTTTCAATTTTGTCACCCCATACACTTTTGCGGCTACACCACAGTAGAGTAAAAGAAGGTCATACAAACCTATGAGGTTTAATTGCTCCTTACCTCTTGCTCTTCACCTCAAAGTAAACATTAAACCTCTTCATAAAACCTCTCAATTACAACCTCAAAACTTCATGAAACCTCTTCATATCTAGTATTATAATAACGGTTTCCCTTTAACTGGTGGCAGTTGATAGAAATCCCCAACAGCAAGAACTGAAACATTGCCAAATGGAATATCTGCAGGTGTCTGCTTTATTTGTCGCAGCCTGCCATGGGTGTATGACAAAAGTTTGTGATCTACCATGGAGATTTCATCAATGATAAGCAGCTGCAAATTGTTTAATTTACATCTCAACGTATTTATCTTGTCTTTGCTAAGTGGTACATACGGCAGATATGCATCAATGCCGATGAAAAAAGCACTATGAATAGTTTGAGCGTTGATATAAAAAGCAGCAACACCAGTTGGTGCAGTCAGTAAAACTGAAATGTCATCAGGATTTTCACAAATTTTGGCTAGATGTCTCTTACTTTCATAGCAAATTGCCTTTATCAATTATGACTTTCCAGTTCCTCCAGGACCATGGAGAAACATATGGAAAGATTTAGGTTCACGTCTGTTTCTTTTATCAAGGGCCCATTGTCTTACCTTGTAAAATAGTTGTCTCTGTTCTGAATTCATGAGCAGCATGAGTCTCCTGGATTCGGGTTTTGACAGTGAATTTACAACTGTATCAGTTGTACACAATCTTATTTCACTATTTTCACTGCTTACTTAGTCAGGAATGTTTTCCTCACCATCATCCTCTTCACTGTCGACAGTCATTGCCTGAACGATTTGTTCACTTTCTTCCCTTTCCAATTCAGTCTCCGGACAAATCTGGACCCATGCATCGTCCAAGGGTCCTGCATTCTGTAGAATGTTTTCAGCCTGTTCAAGTACTTCCAGGTTCTTCTCAAACTTATTTTGATTTTCATGTACGATTTCTTTAACAGTTGTAACAACTTGTCCAATTTTCACAGAACCTTCTTTGTAGAAATGTTCAAAGGTTTCAAATGTGTCTGTTTCAAATGAGCGTTAACCCTGTAAGGAAGAAATAACTGTAAAATGCTGTAGAAGTATTGTTCAGGGTTTTTTGTTTTCGAAAATCTTGGGTAGCATATGACTGCAGGTTTACTGTTGGTTCTTCTCTGCATAAAACCCAAGCCTTTCTGGAGTTCTAATACAGGTGTCCGCCGTTTAGAGTTATCAACACGGGACATCTCGGAAGGTCGAACAATTCGATATTCAGAACAAAATTCAGCCAGGCACAATGTATCCATTTCATACCCTTTAGGTCTGTGAACATAACGATCAACAATGCTCGTTGCCACGATGTCTTCTTCATTTAAGTCCCCAGAAGAAGATTTACTCTTTAATTGTTTCGATTGGAAAACTCATGCGAACATTTTCAGTGCCAACAGGTATGAACTGTACTTTGTGAGAGCCCTGCTTTAAATGTAAATTGCAAACTCTAAATACAGATTCCTGGGCACTCACTTCCTTGTGCGTCAAATACACATGTCCGATGTTTTTCAGTGCCTCTTTGGCTTCAGCATTTTCTTCACGAGCTTCTTTTTCAGTTTGGCTGAGTAATATACCCATCTCTCGTTTAGCTTTGCTGATGTAGGATATGATATAAACTACGCATGAGTACGCATCAACAACATATTGGATATCCATGTTGGCATTCCAACATCAATAAATCTGGATTATACTGATTAATCCAAATATCGCTAGGCCGCCTTTCAAGCATAACATATGGTTTTTTTCCTAATGCAGAAAAAATAACATCAAATATTGACTGTGTGATACAAAGTTCATCAAAAAGATCAGCAGCAGATCCGTAAGTTTTACTTTCATCACTTATTTCATTCCAAATTCAGTTTAAAGGAAGGCCGAAATGAAATATTTTCTATTGAATTCTTAACTGCAATTGGTTCATTAGACTATTTTGTGAAAAATGAGACCAAAAAAAAATCCATATGTTGTTCCTATATTAAACTAGAGCGGCTTAAAAACACCCAAAAACATCGTCTGCTTTTCACCCGTGACCAACAAACCAAAAATGGGGCAGGGCTTAGAGAGTTGGAAGATACCGGAAGTGACGTACGTGAAGGGACGGGGTGTAAACATTCGCTTACTATTTACAATGGCAAACACTGGGGAATCGGTCAGTTAATCTGTTATATCTACGCTTTGCAATGATGCAACATCGCTGTTCTGCTGTGTAATCTGTTCGAGTAAAGTTAGTTATCAAGTTTCACTTTACAAATGCACCAAAATATCGTTATATATATCAAATCAAATATAATTGGTATACCTAGTGAGAGACGGTGGATCCATAGACGTTCGTAGACATAGGATAAATCAATGCTAATGATATATAAGATGACAAAATGAAACCAAGATATGATAATATGAACGAAGTACAGTTGAGACAACGAAATCAGATAGTCGGTGTTGTTGTTATTTTTTGTTAGAGATTTTTTGTGTTTATAATAAAAAAAAAACGTGAGATAAGCACGCCGGCGAAGTAGACCCTATTGTAAGCCATCGACAATAAAAGCACTTCACAACATCCTGTTTTAAACATCGTTAATCAACCGACAACCTAATTTACTAACTGTACATTACAAAAATCAAAATAACTCACCACATATTTTAAAACATCAAAAGAATAATACGTCTACGAATCCACCTACGAAAACATCACATCCCAATGTTACATTTTACGATTTAGTTATCACTTATAACACATTAAAACATTCAGAATTTCATAGCTTATAAGATAATGTTTTCAATAAAATGTGTGGTTAATCAAATATAATCAAATAAACATCGTATCAAATTGACAATTCATCAAGAGGGTCAATTAATGTAAGAAACTTACCTTATAAACGTATCCAAAAGGACAATATGAATATCCAAATGCACATAAGACACAAAATGTTAACCTATAATTCCATCAATGACAGTACTTGGAAACAGAAGATGGTCAAATAATAACCCTCTTTCAGCAAAAGTCTTTTCGCAAATGGCAAGATAGAAAACCAAATAGTTATGATGATTTTACACTAAAAATAATTTCATTGGTACATTAGATTTAAACGAGAGTTTTTATTGGATAACTTGATAGAGATATGTTCATTGGCTGACAATTTCTAGACTGAATGTGTATTGTGTGTCACCAAGACAGGACGTTGGCAATAAACATGACATGCTGGTCACCGACTTGTGTTATATAATTGAGTCGGTCCAGTAAACTTGTTATCTGTACAAACATAATTACACTCCTTCCTTCTCACATACTCAGCTTCTTAATTGCGTAAACTAATGTGCTGTAACAACACTTCTCCCCTTTGATCTGGAAGAAACATCTATATGGTCCGCTAAACTGAGAATTGTGTTGATGTGACACATAAAAGCTATCAGACTATTAATTAAACCATTTCGTTTTCATTAACGATATGTTCATTAAAATGCTTCTGGTAACATAATTCTTTTATTCGATAATGTTCGTTGTCTATATCAATCTGTGTATATGTTTAGCGTGCACAATAGAGCAATCTTCATGTAAATTTCATTGAGCTTGTTGACCAATACAGTTCATTTATTTATTCATGAAAGTGAAGTGAAAATGGTTTGCATTCCATTACATCATATATAGAATATTTTAATTGCCAAACTTAAAATACAGTAATCTTTTATATTAAATTCAAAATGTTATTTATAAATCTGCAACGTTGTCTCGCTTGTTTGAACAGTCAATCGTTCAGTGTATATGAAGTTATACCTACCATATATATTTATTTATTAATACATACAAAACAAAATTAACATGCCGATTATTCAACATACTTTGATCAATTGATGCTACTTAATCTCTGTTCACCCGATTCCCGCGATAATCTTCTTCCCTTGTTTCAGTGTCACTTGAACTGTGATACCTTCCCTTCTAGTTCCGCGATTAATTGCTACAAACATACTATACAAAAGCGCAGAATGCACTCTAATAAAGCACGCCCCGGTTGTTGTAACCATATAAAATCGCTAGTTGAATAGTTAAGTAATCCGTTTATCGAAAATTGGGGTTGTTTTGATGAAGTTTTCTGTCTTATATGAGCAGTTTAAAAGTGGGGAAAACGCGTTAAATTATGATTAGCGGCCATGTAGAGGCTCCTTCACGTACGTCACAGCCCGATACGCTTCAGTGACCACCCCCGCCCATTTTCATTCTGGTCGCCGGGGCTTAATTGGGCACTTTTAAAAAAAAGCCGTATATAAGTTATTTATGGGTCGATTTAAAAAATTTAAAATCTAGCAATTGTCAAATTGAAACCCCTTTTCAAAGAATCCGAAAGTGACCATATGTCATTTCATTTAACCTTTAACAAAATCTCAGCTATTTTAGGCGACATTATCTTGGGAGTCGAAAGTTAATTCAGGAGTGTCAAGTGTCTTTTGGCAAATCATGAATTATCTTGGTTTCTTCTTCATTTACCTTGCAAATGAAAGTCTTACATGATGGTGGTCTGGGAAAATTAAATCGACAAGTTTTCCCAGTTTTCCTACATGTTTTTGTGTGTCTTTTACTGTGTTTCTGAACACTCACATGAGAAACATATGGGATTTCATGAAGTATCCTGACCAGGATACTCCGAATTTCAGGACCAGTATACAATAGGATACTCGGAGTATCCAAAAATATCCTGCTCAGGATACTCCGGGTTTCATGATTCAGGATACTTCAGGATACTTCAGGAAACTCTATTAAACTATCGGAAATTGTTAGAAATTTTAAAATATTACATATAACACTACAAATTATTACACAGACATACGCGGTTTACCCCTGTCATACAGTTTTGTCATTAGTTGTTTCTGTCAGACGACATAAAATTCATGTAGATGCTTTTTTTGGAGAACATTATACAATGCATGTGTAAAATCACGTTTGAAGCTTGGTCATTGTTGCTTCCCTATGATATGTATCAATATCAAATGCATTAGTTGCCTGCATTAAAGTTCTTTATACAGGTTCTTTATTAACTGTTGTCTAGATCGTGATAGATTTATGAAAAACCTAAAACTCACCTTTTGAAAAAGCGTATCCGAAAGAACAATATGACTATCCATATCAAATGCAGGTATTACACGACACATGTGTATCCACCATTGATGCAACTCTTAGGTGTTTACACGTGTAGTATCTCGGGATAAGTGGTAAATATCTTGCCCAATTGATTATCCCGGATTTCAGCTCAAATCTCATTGGTGTTTCACTTAACTGATCTCATTGGATAACTCAAAACAGTATATCATCCATTAGCTGTGACGCGATTCTATTGACAGGCAATTAGTCACCTGCCCATAAGCCACCCGTATGTGTTTTTACAGGTGACAAGTTCACACCTGCTTAGCTAGTATTGTCTGAGTAGCTTAATTGACACTAACAAAGAAGTCTGCATTTCATAGACGGTCTTCACAGGAGATGACTACAATGTTATATAACAAACAAGATTCACCCAGATGAGGGATTAATTAGTGTGGTCAATATGGGTACCAACTTGAGGCAAAGCTCATGTCTCTTGATAGATGTTGAAATAAACTGATTCAAATTTTATATGGTTTTAACAATATTTATTCATGTACTCAGGGGAATCAACAAACAGGGTTGTTGGGTGAATAGTGTGTGTATGTTGGGGTGTGTTTCTGTTTGGGGGGGTGGGGGGTTGCTGTTTGAGGTGTATGCATGTTGTGTTGATGGCAGGGTGTGTGGTGTGTCCAGGGGAAGGGGTGTGGCTGCGGGTGTTTGTATTGAGTGTGTATTAGTCTAGTATGTACCGTATGCTGAATGTGTCTTTTTGTTATTATGTTGTTTATTTAATGTATATTTTATGGAAAAGGTCTCCCGTAACCCTTTTGGGTGGCCGATATGATAAAAAAAAGGTTTAATATTTTATGTTTTTGTATTTTGTATTGTATTGGGCGAGATTGTAATAAATAATATCTCTCTCTTTCTCCTATTCAAATGTTTCTCCCCAATAAAACAAGATAATTATATCATAAATACAATCATACATACATTAATGTAGAAAAACACAACATCATTTTAAAAGACATTTCATGAGAAACTTTGCCATGAGAATAAACTTATGAACAGCCTGGATTACGGATTATTTATGTATTAATATGATTTGACAAGGTCTTGTTACCAAATAGTTCAGTATTCAGGTCGTAACCATTTAAATAAAAGAAGCTTAAATGGCGGATATTTGTATAATTTGGACACAGTCAGACATAAACAAGATAGACGCCTTCCACAACACCTGATTGCGGAACATCTGTAACATCTACTCGCCGAACAAGATCTCCTACACTGACAATGTGATGATTTTATTTTCATCTCAGTTCAAATACACTTGTGGTGCTGAAAACATATCTCCTTTTAGCAAATAGGTCATTTTACTCCTTAAGCATAGGTAATACCGTCAGAATTAACAGCAAATAAAATATTTATTTTTAACAAAACGTTTGTGAATTCAAACTAACTAATTCTCTTTCAGTCGTATTTATCACCAGTTGATTGAAATGTCTTGTATTTTGTATGGTGAAGTTAATGGTTAAGTGTAGGGCCACACATTAATTAATTAATCTTACCATGGTTTGCTCGCTGATGGAATCAATGCTATTTATGAACAAGGACACGTCTACTTCAGTCGGTGTATCTGAAACAGTCAAATCTTCATCTGAAGTTCTTAAACACTACATGCTTATTACCTAAACATATTCCAATCAAGATAAGGTTTGACAAGAAACTATACCCCCATTGCATTGGGTCGCGGTACAACTGCTTAACGTCCAAAAGAATCTAAATCAAAACCGAACGAATTTATGGGAACACTAAATGTTTAGTCACATAACACAATCATTCAGCTACAATGTATGATGCACATCAACAACAAACACACATTTTGTTCAGATGATACTTGAGTAGCGTTTGGGTCGAGTGTCGAACGTTAACGTCATGCCCCTGAGGGGGCGATAGGCACGAAGACCATGGTGACAGAGACGCCTAGCGATAGTCTGTCAACTGACACGATATCCAAGACTGGTGATGCTTGATGACGTCACAGTCATGTGTCGATTCCACAGGTGAAGCGTCCATATATAACGGACTGATGTGTTTGTCTTGGTATATCTGAATAGGAACTCAAAATATCTCAATTATGATAAATTAATTTTGTAATGAATGAAACTGGATTCGAACATGCAACCCTCCGTTTGGTAGTCAGCGCTGTTATCCATTAGCCTATGAACAGCTGTTAGAAACCATAGGATTGTTTGTCAGAAAGTATCATGCGTTGTCTATTAGACAGGTAACGCATGGAAAGGCAGGGTTCGAGCTGTCAATCACATCGCTTCGCGTGGAAATGTTGGGCAGCACGTTGGTGGAAGAATCCATTTCATGAGGGTCGTAGCTAATTGTACCATATGCGATGAATGAGCACCGACATTTGCAAAACAATTAACTTTGGTGTCACATAAATGAACACTATTTTTCATAATGTAAATTAATCACATATGCATGTTTCGTGACGTCATACACGGATTAAGGTAGATAATGCATTCGGAGCAGTAGATTAGTGAAAGAGTAACAAATATGTTGTGTTCGAGATATGTGTTGTTGATTGTTTTCGAACAGGTTGACAATAATTTGATAACTGTACACTCATTTTAGTTTTGTAGCGTTTCTTTTTAAGTCTCCATTGTTTGATTTATTAAGTATCTTTTACATGTTACAACCGGTTTTTCTATCTCATTTCCCTTTCAGTAAAATGTGCACTGTATACATAGTAAATATGTTAAGCTCATGTTCTAGTGTTATGTAATGTTCTTAACGCTTTGTGACAAGTTTAATGAGAGTGTTTAGGTTACAAATAATTGACTGATGTTTAATTTTCTCTTTTGAGTGTTTATTCATTCCTATAGGCATGAGAGGTTTTCTATTTTCCTCTACTCTTCTTTTTGTATTGGTTAAGCATGTTTATCGTAGCACACGAGTAAAATAAGGGTTACAAAATAGTCTTCGTAGAGTTTTTTCTTAAAATTTCAAATAACAAAGTAAAAAGGAATTAACCCCCATAAGCACATATGCTCCTTTTGAATATTTAATAAAAGGATGATATTTTACGAATAAATTCTCTTGAGCATCTGAGTCTAAGACTAAACCAGCCCCACACAGAGACTGTAACACATCACAGAAGTTTGAAGTAACCTGAAACATCTGTGTATTAGCACTGTTTGCATCTCTCTACCAGGGAGTGGTCACTGCCCATGTCAACACAAAGCAATTACACAACATGCAGACCCTCGACTCACAGCCTGTGAATAATATATATTTTAATTGTTGTTTTCCTCACACTTAAACATTATTCTTTACTAGAGAAGAAGACATTAAATAGTGTTATCTTATCATTTCATAACCAGTCATATTCAGTTCACATATCTCATGTAAACTCCTCTTCATTTTTTTCCATTGCGGCCTGTCACAATATTCAGTTCATAGGCTTTTCAATAGTTCACATTTCACATTAATTACATCAAACATATTCACAATGTAGATATTAATCTTAAGTCAAAATATATTTCACATTACTATTGAATAAGATTAACTGCAAAATTACTTTCTTTTCTCAATTCCTGCATTTCTCAAAGCACATGTAAGGACTAAAAAAGATGCGATGGGTCTTTTATAAGGGATTATTTCTCTCTTGTTAACTCTCTAGAGTCATTGGTTCTGGAGAAGAAGATGAAAATAGCTTTTTAGGTAATGGCAGACATCTGGAGTCACATGATCACCAAATCTACAATTTAGAATCTTCTTCATCCAAGGAGTCTGTACATAAAATTTCAGCTCTCTGGGGTCATTGGTTCTAGAGGAGTAGATGAAAGAGCGAAATGTTTTTGGACGGATGGACGGATGGACGGATGGACGGACGGATGTAAACAAACTCTCTATTTTCTAAGAAACTTCTAAATTGATAAATCCCTAATGACAATTGTTTTACCAACCTTTTTCTACAAAGTGTATTGACTTATAATTCTTTAAGTTGGTATGGAGGTTTATCTGTTCGGAACAAAAATACACTTTTCAAAATTGTAAATACCGCCAGCAAAATCAGTGGAGTACCATTCTAAAACATGCCATTTATCTATTGGCGCCATACTTTAAAGAAAGCTACTAAAATAAGAACCGACAGTTCCAATATATTGTACCATCATTTCGAACTACTTCCTTCTGGACGCCAAATTCCGTTGCCCTAGTTAAAAACAAAAGTAGACAGTCCGTCATACCAGCAAGTATTCGTGAAATTAATTAATGTGAATTATCAAGACGTAGCAACTAAAAGTATTCAACATGTTTATGACCAATTTGTAATGAAAATATTTACTGTATTATTTACATTAGTGTGTGTACATGTCATATATTGTTCATGTAATATAGTTTATAGTTGTACATTGTGTCTAGGTATATATAAGTGTCTGTTTTCATGTAAACCGAATTTCCTCGGGATAACAAACTTTAATCTGATCTTATCTTATATTATCTAACTCCTGTTGCAGCAGTATTCTGTGTAATGTTATGTCGTCATTTTGCCATATGTTTTCAGGAGAATCCTTGAATATTAAAAATGAGTATAAGTTTCTATTTTCCATGGGGTTTTGTCCCATTTCCCGCGACAACATACTTCAACTTTTACATAGATTCATAGTAAGCACATCCGCGCAAAGAAAGAAAGCATTAGTTGTGTGAAGTATACATAAAAGAGCCACTGAGTATTTTTTCATAATATTTTATTTCGTTTTCATGCGTGCCGAAAGGCTCTATGTGCTGATTCAAGTTAAAACAAGAAGATATAGTCATCAACATCCCCCGCCAGACCCAAGAAATTGGAACAAGGGCAATAATTCAAGAAGAGATAATTGTGCACTTCACATTTTCATTTCATCAAGGTGTCGGTACCCTCAAAATGCAAGCCACACAACCTTTGAAGATACCTGAATCACGCTATTCTGATTTTCATACCCCCAAGCCACACATCTAATTTAGTTCTCCTATCTGAAACAGTTTCTGAGAAACGCTGTCCCCTTTGACATTACCTGGAGTCGAAAAAAAAAACGATCGAGGGCAATAACTCGGGAAAAGATAATTGCACGCTTCTCATTTTCGAACTCCATCAATGTATTTATACCCTCAAGCAACACACCAAATCTGGTAATCATATCTTAAACGGTTTCTGAGGAAAGCTGTCCCCTTTATCTCGGAATGACGGACGCACGGACGGGCGGTCAGACGGACGGAGCCCAAACCTATATCCCCCTTCCACTTCGTGGCGGGGGATAATAATTTCAGTTGACTTGAATGTTCATACCCTATAATATGTTATAATTACCTTTTCCCATTGAAAATCGAGCCACAACCTTTTACATGTTCAGAAACCGAAGTTGCATAGCAATTATAATGCATATGTATTTATAATAATTACAATGTAATTTGTCATGTACACAATTATTTTTATACATATTTTATCGTGGTTTGTATGTGTTTAGGACACACGTATATCATGTTGCGGTCATCAAAAACTCGGTTAGGATATTAACACTCTGATTCTCGATAAACTGACACATTTCATTCTGCAATACAGTGCCTATCATATCATCTAGCTTCGAAATAGTTTGACAAAAGGATCCATTACCTTGATCAAACGTGGGAGCGACCTGGTTATCGTAGTCGGCAAGTAGAGCTTTGACAAAGTCTGTCCTACAACATAAAACAAGATTAGTTTTAGCGCCATTTGAAAGTGAAATGAACATTACTGAAATTTCAAAAACATCACATGTAACCTTCAACTTCAACAAGAAGAGACAATAAATCATGCTACCATAACGTAATCACTATAAAACTGAAAATACAGGGCATGTAATAATTATAAAT
Organism: Gibbula magus; assembly: GCA_936450465.1. Lineage (NCBI taxonomy): Eukaryota > Metazoa > Mollusca > Gastropoda > Trochida > Trochidae > Gibbula > Gibbula magus. The sequence continues at coordinate 52,383,039 of OW388294.1, read as the reverse complement.
ATGTAATAATTTAAATAGGATTGTCGTAATGAGTGTTCTGATTAAAAGTCGCAATTGGTATAATTTAAGTAATTTTAACATCCTCTTCTTTCTCCTTAAAGAGCCATCCAGTATGTCAGGGATTCAAATAAAAACATACATTTTTTAAAACCAATTTATGACATCAACCGCTAGATAAATCAGTTATCTACAACATGACATATGATATTTTCATATCACGACATTCCGGAGAAATTTTGTTTCAAAGACAAGCACAACTTCTATTAACGTGCTTTCAATAGAATCTTATAAAACAGAATTCCCTTTATTGCATAAAATGTAATACACAGCAACGTTTGCCATAGCAACCCATGGAAAGCTTCTCGACTGTTTCAATCTTGTCACTCATTACAGAATGTGACGATTGTTATATTAACACGGAGGGGGGCGGAATAGAGCATTGGTTAGCGCGTTCGGCTTCTGGGGTTCGAATCCCGCCAGGGGCACGGCAACTTTGTCTGCAGTAGAGAACTGTTCTACACGCAGTAAGGTTTGGGTGCAATGCTACACTGAATTTCAGTAGTAATATCACCCATGGTTCGCTAGTTCGATCCAGCCGATGCTCGCGGGCTTTCTTCCTGCCATAATACTAGCAGCCGCGATATAAGTGAAATACTCTTGAAAGCGGCGTTGAACCTCAACTCACCTCACCTCACCTGTATAAACACGTTTCTAAATGCCCTGGGAATATACAAATTATTTACATTTTACCTGATAAATGATTATACCAGCATATTATGAGACATAGTATGTATACACAATTCATGCAAAATACCTAGTAAAATTTCTATTTCAAAATATGTAGGAACTACATAATTGAATGAAATGGTAAATAAATAAACACCAAAAGCTGTATAGTTTAATCTCTTTTAGTATACATAGACTGTGTTTGTCTTGTGTTTGTTTGTTTACAGTGTGTGAGTTAGACCACAAAATCCTTTGAAAATAAAAGACTTGATCTATAATAAGACTTGAAAACACATTTACAAACATACAACATAAATGTACATAGTCATGAGAATTCGCTGGACAGATATGAAGACATTATCCTGTTGTTATTTTTGGGTGGGTTTTTTTGTATTTGGGTTTTCTCTATTTTGAAAAAAGGTTCCCAGGTTTTTTCCCATGTGCTTTTGAAAATCTTCACATCGCTTAAAGCAAAACATATAGCTATACGTGTAAGCTCATTTTAAAGGTAAAGGCATATAATATGCGATACACCTATTTCAGCTGAAATTTGAAGTTGAAGATTTGCTAGGAACATATTCCAGCTGAATTTTTAATATCGCCCTTTAATTATTTGCCCTTGAAAATGGCCATCTTTTAAAAATACGTTTTAACAGTACCTAAACTCATCAAAAAAACATCATCAGAGGTCTATTATTGCTGAATTAAAATTGCGTGTCCTCCTTATACATCTTCCTAAAGATTGGCTTGCCAAGACTATGTTAAAACATGAATATAATGAAATAAACATGTTTTGAATTAAAAATTCATACTTTTTTCAGTTAACATTAGTGGCCTTTGCCGGTAACGGTTTTGACAAGGGCAGTAATAGAACGGAAAATCCACACTGTATTTACATGAAAATTATATAAATGAGTTCTCAAATATTTCTTAATGATGTTCCTGGAATATTACATCACGAATTACTCATTCTATATGCATACATTAATTCATAGATACATCTTTGGATATGTTGTCATGTTGTCAGTAACAGAAATGACATTTCTGGTAACAGTATTGACATTAATTGAAAATATTTTAATTGGTCCTTAGAATACCACTGTATCTATCTGTTTGCAACTATTTTGGGTATTAAACACTTCCTGAAATTTGCATATCCATTTAATCTTTTCCATTTAGCATCAAACTACAACAAACAGTAGTAACAGTTTTGACATCGGTCCGTCAGGACTGTAACATTTGTGTAAAATGGTAACATGCTCATTAAACATTTCATATGATATCAGAATTAGGAATATCTATTTAAGATAGTACAGTGTGCAATATACTACATAAACATACACTTTGTTTCTCATAAAGAGAAAGGATAAACACCGAATAATTATGAAAATATAATAACACTTTTGACATGTTATGTCAAAACTTTTTACCAAAATTCTTTTAGCATCCAATATACTCATTGCTTTGCAAAAATGTACCTAGAAACACATAAAGGAACATAAGTTCATTAAAAAGAACTAAGCCTTAGTTTGAATAATAAGCAGTGACATATCAGAACTGTTATTGGTTATGTTCAATCTGTTACCGATTTTTCATATATTTATATACAATGATTAAATCAATGAGATTTGTTAGCAGATGATAAGAAATCGACAAACTCTTACTTGCTTAGAACCACAGCACTTGATAAAATTTCATTTTTGAATAATTATGTGCAACTTCCAAAACGCAAGGCATAACTCTTGCCAGTCTCCATTACTTGCGGATTTAAGACTTGCAGTATTTCCCTCGCTTTGTTGTGCCAATATAATAGATCGCTGCACCAGAAATGCATAGCGGGCCCGGATTGTCATGCACAGAGATCTTAAGGAAATACTGCAAGGTCTAAATCAGCCAGTAATGGAGACTGGCGAGAGTTATGCCTTGCATTGGGAAGTTGAATTATGTGTTGCAATATCACAAAATGTCAAAACTGTTACTTCATAATGTCAAAAGTGTTACCAAACATTTGAAAAAATATCAAGGAAATACATTAGAAGCGGAAAATTATAAAGAATTCAGCCTTAGTTTGAGTGAAAAGCAGTGAGATGTCAGAACTGTTACCACTTATGTCCAACGTTACTAGTTTGAACGGCAACATAACTGACGGTAACCGTTCTGACTATTTCCCATTTATCAGTTCTGTAACAATGACTGCTCCTGTTTTTAACCATAACAAATGACTCACGTGATTGATGGCTTAATTTGCTTAAATGTGGAATTACTACTGGTTCGATAAGAAGTTGGTACATATGTTTTCATCCATGGTAACAGATTTGACAATAAAAGAAGTGTGTGTGTGTGTGTGTGTGTGTGTGTGTGTGTGTGTGTGTGTGTTTGTGTGTGTGTGTGTGTGTGTGTGTGTGTGTGTGTGTGTGTGTGTGTGCGTTTGTAAACCTCTACTTTTGAGGTACATTATATGTTTACACACCAACATAATGAGGTACACCAAACTACTGAGGTACATTTTATCATTACCTAAGTTTTACCTCACTTTCTACGTGCATTCAACGAGTGTTTCCCACACTCGAAATATCTCATATACCTCGGTATAGCGGCCAAATACGTGTCTGTGTGTTTGGTGTGTGTGGTGCAAAAGTAGCACACATGGGGCCATCGTACCGCGCATCTAACTGCGCATACATGTATGGACAGTTACTAATTTGCATATGACGTTCCGCCTGCCTGGGCATGCGCGTAGTATCAATACCGGAAGTGCTATCTTGGCGCCTCATATCGTTACGAGAACTGTCGGGACTGCCGAACAAAACCACATCAAAGAATGATCTTGACGGCTGCCATGATTTTGATCAACGATGATGAAAGGTAAGGTACAATTTAATTCAATCATGGCGTTTTACACTCTCACCATAAACTCTAAGTCATAAGTATAGTGTGAAAGGTCACATAGTTTGTTTTCAGTGTGTATTATATAGTTCTTTATCGCTATTTTGAGGTATATACCATCGTTTTCTGGTATGCTGGGTATTGGGATATCAATTACTGTGGAATTTAGCCTTATTGACAAACATCATTAGCAAGATAACGTGATAGATTACACATATTTCTAATATGTGATGCGACACGATCATTTATTTTATTATTTTGTCTATTTTAGTTTCATTATTCAAAGTTGCTAAGTTGTAAAATATGGAGGTGTCACTTGTTTTCGTGGTATTTGATTTATAAGGACGTACAACACATCACATGCTACGATGATTTATTTTACTGCATTCCAATCACAGATTGTCATGATAGAAATGTATGAACTAAAGTTGTTATATGTTTTGTTTTTACATTCTCGCTGAATAATTTATCTTAGTACAGTCATGTAGGCTGAAGATACTCGGAGGGAAATTATACTCACTCACACAAAATTCATTATACTTAATAATTATAGTATCACGTAAACAATAATTTCATTTGCAAAGTTTGGACAATATAGCCTTGTTTGTAAAAAGTTTTAAAAAATAAAATTGCCTAAATTAGCCATAAATGATAACATAGAATTAAATAACCCTTTCATGATAGAGCACATTTCTAACATATACTTTGCCTTAATTCTAGAGCAGAGAATGTGATGTATTGCTTGTAGGGTTCAATAAAAAAATGTATAAAAAACTTATATCAACTTCAATTTGAATGTAATTCTACACCAGTGATTATTTCTGGTGTCTGTCCGGCTCAAATTTGTTTTTTTTTCCGGATTTTAATAAGGGTAATGGGGAGGTAACTCTATTCCCATAAACTAGGAAAATATTGGACGTTGGTCAGGTGTGGCTCGGGTTTCTGCCAAAATCAAGTATTGGGGTATAAATATTCGAACATTTGATCTTATGTATTGTAGTTTAGATTTGTCATTGCTTAAACTATAGGTATCAGCCGTTGACATGTTTGTATTAACCTACTGAACTGCTGAATACGACGATATCTGAACCATTATCAGTTTACTGTTGCTTGTTATGTTGCCAATTGTTGGGGGAGGAGGGGGGAAAGAAGCAGGTCCAAGTGACGCAGTCAAACTTAGTTTGGAAAATATTTGTTCCTATTTGTTAAACAGCTTGCAGTTTGTATGTAATCAAATACATGAACACAAGTATATAAAAGACACATAAACATTAGGGTGACATTTTCAGAAAAAAAATAGAATTTATAAATATCAGTGCAGTAAAAATCATTGCAAAATGCACATACCTTAATAAGTGTAGGCCCCTTTAAAAATAGAATTGATTGATTGATTTCTATATCAAAATTGAAAAAATACAACAATTTAATTGTGATATTTCAATTATTTTCAACAGATTAAAAAGTATATTTTTAAAACATTTCTCCAGAATATTAAAGCATCGTGCCGTCATGTAAAGTCGCGGACATCAATTTTCGCGCACCTTTCATTTCCGGGTTCATGCGGTCGCTACGCATAAAGCCGTGACGTCAGACTTCATATTTACCTAATGCCAGTCGTTTTGGCTTTTTTGCCAACATGATTTGGAAAAAAGTTTATCAATATTTCGATTTCGATCCATAATCATCATGCAATCTAATTTTCATGCCTTTGCTATAATGCTAAAAACACTGAGACAAGTATAAGACCCACAAATTAAAATCATAACGGACGGAAGTTCCCGTTTGGTCCTACGCCTTGCCAAATACCGATGCTAAGAGGTCATGACCTCGGCAGGTGGGATGTTTCGTAGGGAATAAATCTCCGAAGGCCTATTTTGGACATAATCCTTATAACTTTTGAGTAAATTTTGAATAAAGGTTAGTTTTGTTAGGCTAAAACCGAACTTGAGGAGTTATAAGAAAATTTATTTTTTTGATAAATTTTAGTTTAAGAAAGCGTGTTTCGTAAAATGGAAATCTATAGAATAATTTACATGTTTGAAAATGCAAAATAAAAATAGTTTTAATTTCTCGTAAGATAATAATATTGATAATAGCGTTTTGTGAATTGAGTTTTCTCCTGTTAAATGGGGGTATAGACTATAATATTCAATGTTGCTACAAAATCATGTATTAAAACATTTTTTACGATATATTTTACTAACATTATGTATTCAAGATGTAAAATGTAAAAGAAGTGAGACTTATTTTATTGTCAAATTACGATTTTATAAAAAAATTAAAAACAACTCCCTTATATTCTCACTTTATTTCACAACATTTGTACAAGCAACAACTTTCATCCCTCACAGAATGTCAATTTGTCTCACTTGAAATTGAAAATATTCAACACAGAATATTTATTTTGACCATGTCTTATTTGTTGTTTTTTGAAGAATGAAACTTTTATAATTAAAAAAATAAATCTTTTTAAGAACTCTTACTTGAAATAGTTATGTTAACTAATATGATGTCAATGAATACTGAATTCAATTTTTTTATCGTAGAACTATTTATTATACATCTTTGATAAAGAGAGATAAAATGTCATTATTTCTTCTTCAAAGTTATTATTTTGATACATTGGGATATAAACTTCAATAATATATCGATGTCATTTGACATAATTAACTGGGCGCCACACTGTTTGTCCGGATTTTAACTATCACGACTATTGATGACGTAGCGCACATCTGACCCAGATAGTGCCGACTTCAAAATGGCTTCTCCCGCTACGATAGCGATTATGTCAACAATCGAAATGTACGTTTTTATAAAGACTTAATATCAAAAAAGGTTTGTTGAAACTTTTATCATTATGTGTTATGTTGTTTCCGCACAGCCAAACGTAACGTGTTAGGTGCGCGAATATTGATTACGCCAGGACAAATGGTCAAAATTAAAACTGTAGCATTGCAATATAAATGTATTCAATAAAATAGGTATGAATGTGTAAAATATAGAGTATATGGCATCTGGATATCACAGTTTGGCAAATGATTTAAAAACAGGTAATGTTAATTTTTGGTGTTTGACAATGCCATTTTTTTTAGCACACATACATATTTATGATGAGGAAACAGAAAAGCAAAGCCTTGCTTGTTGACTAAGCCATATTCATTTTGAACAAAATTTTTTTTTTTTTTAATTTAATAAATACAGCATATTTACTTGATATTTAAATTATTTTGAACAGTTTATAAAATAAAAAAGTATGTTATGCAACATTTCCCCAAAATGTTTAAGAGTTAAGTGTAGAATTGAAATGACCTTGAGTGATTTGTTTTCGGCCACTTAAGATATACATCAATAATGCGAATGAACTTGTTTTAAAATTAATAAATACACTTCACTATTTATGCATATGAACTTTTTCTAAAATAAATTAGAGATAACTTGTAGGTTAAAATGTTTTGATGACTTACTATATTGTTCCATTTAGTGAGTGCTTCTGGAATTTTTACAGTGAGTCAGTGAGCCAAATTCGGAATTGGATATCCCAAGCTGTTGATGAAAGTTCCGTTGACCCCGAATATGTTCATAACACCAAGGCTTAGAAATTTTGTTGGCAGCAGGTAAGACTTGTTCAAATTATTAAATTATTGACTTTATTCATAACATGCAAAATGTACTTCAGAATAGAAATCATTTTAAGCATAAAAGAGAAGTTTGTGTGACATTATAAATCTAAAGGAAGTTTAACACAAAGCATGTTGTTCTGATGGCTAGCGACATCACATCATTACAAATATCACGAAAAACTAACCACATGTGAGCTGTTCGAAAACCATTTTCTTGGTAATATATATATATATTTATTCAATTAAATCTTTTGAAATCTATTACAAATACACCAGTGCCGCTTCATTATCCATTTTCTAGCATTTTTTACAAAGTACATCTATTAAAAATATTTCTGTAGTTTACTAGAAAATCTCTAGTGTATTGTGAAAAATTATATGTACCGGGTATGTCATTGCCAGTAAATCTGTACCGTATAGAGGAAAATTTGAATTTTTTTTAACATTTGTACACAATGTTGCAATATATTCAAATTTTGAGAGGATATTTGTGTATTCTTGACTAATACCACGTTTATCTCATCGAGTAAGGTAGAAAGGTTATATTTTCACGAGTGGCACAGTCAAATATATAACTTTTCTACATCACGAGATGAGATAAATATGGCATTGCGCCAATGAGGAAGTGATATCTTCTCAATATTATGACCAGACACGTGAATTCCGCTCAATCTTCTTTATTGCAACGAGACGCCGGGGACACACAGACAGACTCGATAGAACAGCCCGAGAGAGCGAGTCAAGGAGTTAACGTCAAAGGGGGATAACTCGCCCATGAACATGATAGCCTGCTAACAACTAACTAGCCAACTGGCGTAACTTCTCTTTCTTCTTTCTTTTTTTTTGAAAGGTTGACAAGCTTAATAAACACTTGGTTAGCAGGTAAAGTAACAAAAGTCACAATGGCATGAGTCCTTGCACAAAATCATATGGGCATATGTTTCATAAACTGCAAACACAACATCATCAATTTAAACTAAATCAGAGACCGTCACAGGGTAGACTGCCCTCGAGTCTCGGGGATTATTCTGCCCCACTTAAAAACTTAAGGCTTCGCAAGGGGTAATATAACTGTTGGTGGGAGAGACCATCACGGGGTAGACTGCCCTCCAGTCTCGGGGATTATTCTGCCCCAACACCATTAACATGAATAACTCACAACTGGTTTTTCATCACACAGTCATACATAAGAGAAATCAAACACACAACCTAGTCCAGAATATAGTCAGAAAGATGGCTTGGCAGTTTGCGACTGCGACTAGAGCGACGTAAGTCTGAGAGGGGGGATAACTCAGCCTGATCCGTTGTGGGGCTGGTAGCGGCGACATCCGGGAGATCAGCGTACCAACTGCTGTCCTGAGAGTGAGTGACAGAGTCATTTTGTTCAGCATAAGGGTTATTGTATCCTGTCATTGGTGAAGGGAGCTCAGTAATTACTTCCGGTATAGGCGGAGGTTGTGGTGGAGGCAGAGGGACTTGCGACATGTAAGGGGAATCATCCGTTGGTGGAACTGCTTTTTCAGTTGTCACCGATGGGCTCTCAATAGAATAGCACTCAGCTTTCTTTACCCTATATGAAGTGTTTCTGAGTTGTGATCCTGTGAACTTGCGAACATTACACCAGTCATTATCAACGGTAACGACAATATATCGGTCACGGGCCCGTGACTTAGAACTGTCGGCATGGATGTACACGATGCTGCCTACATCAATGTGGGGTGTTTGTCCTTGCCGCAGACTAGGCGTCTTCGACTTCATACTTGATGGATGGTTAATCACACGCTGACTATGCTGACTCAGAATGAGATCCTTGTCGTGTATAGGCAACTGATCGTTGGTGTGTTGGTCTCGCTGAGTCCACATTTCTCGCGCTGAGAAACCTCTAGATCTGATGCGAGAGTTGAGTCTTGCTGTAGCAAGTGCAAGGTTAAGGGGTGACACGTAGCTACACGTAGGATCCTGACGTAATAATTCAGTGATAAGTTCCTGAACTGCACGCTCTGCAACTGGATTCTTATTCTTGTTTTTGACACGTCCGATTTCAATGACCCGTCCATGTTGTTTCATGATTTTATCATTCACTAGAGCGACAAAACCTGGTGCAGGGTCAGTTCGAATCACAGCAGGTGGCCCATCCTTAGGGTGAATTTCACAGCACAAACTTATTACTGCGCTGCGGAGTGTGTCATGACGCTCATCATCCAGGAGACAGGACACCGTGAAAGATGTGACACATTCCCTGACTACGAGTATGAACTGGCGGTTGCGACGGACGACATCGGCTGCGAAACTTATTCCTATCGCATCTGGTGGATCCTCAGTGGATTGCTGAACAACTGTATGAGGCAAACTTCTGAGTGATTGGCACCTATGACAACAAGAAGTGGTGGAGTCTATTGCCCTATCAAGATCCAAGGCATAGAAATACCGGTGTACGACTTGCTTCAACTGGTGATTGGATGGGTGGTCAAGTTGGATGTGAAGAGCAGTGAGTAATCCGCTGAGTATCTGACGAGGAACGATAATTTGTTCCTTGTTGGACGAAAAGGGTTCCTGTTTGGTAACAATAAGTAACCCATCCCGTGCCACTGACGCGATCTGTAAGTAGCGTTTGATGTCCCGAATGTTCGTTAGCTTTTTGGAGGGTCTTGTACCTTGTATGAGGTGGGCATGGGTTCGACGAAGGTCACCACATTCTGATTGGATCGACTTCCAGGCCGCCCTGCTTGTAAATGGTAATCTGGAGTCTCCCGTGATGAAATCCAGGATGGAAGTTGCCCGAACCACTGAATCTTCAGTGCGACATACAAATGAGCATATTTGACAAGTAGGGTCATGGCATTCTGGTGTGTTCTGCTGGCAAAATCTGATGGTAGATTGGCAGCTCCTGCGAGATGGCGAAGGGATGCCTGATACTGGCTCACGATGGACAAGAACGTGTATACGCGGGGACTTGCAGAAAATTCACCTCTGCATAACTTCTCAAAGGCTTGCACACATCATTTACTATCAGTAAGGATACAAGTCTTATGTTTGGACTGGACCATGTATGGGCTGAAGTGCTTGACAGCAAGGGCAATTGAAAGTGCTTCTATCTCACAAGGTAACCATTTCACCTGATGACCCCGGAGTTTCGAGCTGAAGAATCCTGCAAGTAGGGGTTTGTCGTTGCGTGTGACATAGAGGGTAGCGCCGACACCTTGTCTTTTGACCGAACCGTCTGTGACGACCCATAACTGATCACCTGCACGTGGAAGGGTGATAGAGCGACAGGTGGAGAGGGCCTTCTGAGATTCCCTGAAGAGGTGAGCAAGGTCGTCCGTCCACTGCACTTTGTCGGTAGATTGTTTACCTGCAATAGCATCATCCAGGGGAGAGAGGATTGATGAACAGTTGGGGATAACTCGAGCTAACACTTTGTACGTGCCGATGTATGAACGTAGGCCTCGGACCGTTTCAGGAGGGGTACACGTAGATAAAGTGGAGGTCCTGTGTGGACTAGCGGAGATGGTGCCATCCTTCCAGATCCAACCAAGAATAGTCGTTGACTTAGGAGTGATAGTGGTCTTGGATGCCGAAAGGTTTAAGTTGTTTTTATGCAGGGTGTCGAGAAGGCGTTTCCAATTATTGAAGAGCTCTTCGGGTGAATTACCACCACAATACAGGTCATCTGCAAGTTTGACTACCAGGCCTTCCTCAAGGAGATCCCCCAGTACACGGCACATCAACTCTTCTAGTGCGGTCTCAGATCCTGGCATCCCCATGGCTGACCTTGCGTAGACACGAACTCCTCTGAACGGAGTTGCCACGGCACAAAACTTCATAGAGTCCCGAGCGAGGGGTATCTGGTAGAAGGCATTCGTAAGGTCGGTTGAGATGAGGAACTTCCACTGAGCGATTTGTCTGAGGGTAGAATCTACATCAGGGAGTAGGGACGGTTCAGGTTTGGAGTATCTGCCGACATCAGCGAAGGCAGTGACTAAGCGGAAGCCGCCTTGGGGCTTTTTAACAAGGAATGAGGGATTGAGGTACTCTGCAGTCACACCGAGGTCTTCTGGTCGAACAAACACACCTTTGGACTCGAGGTCGTTGAACTTTGCCCGAAGTTCTTCTAACTTGTCCCGTGAATATTGTGGTACCCGTCCTTTCCTTTGAGGGGGTAGTACTGGACCCATGTTCACAGTTGCCTGTAAGGGGCCAGAAGCTCCATTGTAGCCCTTGAAATTGGTATCAAAGACACTGTCATAGTCCTGAAGTAGCGATCTGAATTTCTCTCTCATTTCAGGTGTTAACAGTTGATCAGGATCCAACTTGACGGCTTGGGAGAATCCTGTTCGTCTAATCTGGGGAGAAACATTTCGGTCAGAAACAGGGGTAGTAGGCACTTCATCATCGGGAACATTAGTGATGTGTCTCACCTGGCAGAAATGAGCATGTTTCAATGCGAGGGGTTCACCTGTGAGATTAGGAATTCGTATGCGTCCGCAGATCGTGGGGACAATGTCAACCTGAGGCCAGTCCTCTTTCCCAATTGGAGAAGTCATAGCCCTTGGTTCGATTGCTAGGTGGTCATCATCTGTTGTGAAGTCAGGAGGAACCTCAAGTTCAACGTACTCTCCTGGCCATATGGTAGTGAGGTTGTGATTTGCCCTGAGAACCTGGGCGCGTCGAACAGTGTGTTGGTCAGGATTAGTTTCTCTCCTTGAACTCCCATAATCGACAATCACACGTTCTCCCCGGAAGATCTGTCTCTTGGCTGGTCTGGCATAAACATCATTTTGCTCCATAAAGGGAATGCCTGTTAAGATGTCGACATCGAGGTCTTCAACGACCAGACCTTCAAATGTGAACTCGTCTCTGCCCCGTGAGAAAACAGCGCTGACCTCTCCTACAACACTGAGTGGAGAAACGCCATCCGCTTGTCTGGCAGATTGGGTGCTCTTCTTTATTTCGAGATCCAAGTTTTTGGCGACAGATAACTTTACCATGTTGCCAGTGGCGCCACTGTCCAAGGTGATACGAGCCAAGTGGTGTCGATAGAAGGTATTGAGACAGGGGGACTGTGAAACTTGAACTCTCATAGCACCTACAGGTTCCTGTAGTAGTTTAACATCCTCTACGGGTTCGTCCTCACTGATATCGTTGGGGTCGTCATCAAGGGCCATCACAATTTGTCGAGCTTTGGTGAGATATCGTTTGTCGCTGGCTGGTAGAAAGTTACATTCACTAAGAAAATGGCGGTCAGGTCTTTTGGCCAGCTTGCATAGTGGACAAGACTTGTCACCTTTCTTGAAAGGAAAACGTGAGGGTCGATGTTTGTCTGGATAGGGAGCAGATGCAGCTGTGCGCATCACCTTCATGTCCTGATTAGCGATGATTTCATCCTGGAGGGAGGACAGAGCTTGGGAGATCTCAGGTTTTATAGAGGACAATGTGCGGGAACGTAAATCTGTACCGTAGCGTTGCTTGACTAACCCGGGTAAGTCCTTGTGTATGAGACCGAGCCATGTCAGAACAATGAAGTTCTCAAGGGATGGAGACATTTCTTCATCTTCAGCGATTGCATCGCCATGGTGAGTAATGCCACCGTCAGCTGTCAGTAGATTGTCTTCAACAAAAGCGACGAGACGCTGGTACAAATCCTCGGGACGCTCGTCTGGCAATAGCGAAATGTTGGAAAAGTCAAGAAAGTGAGATCCTGTTGATTGAAACCCATAGTGGAGGCGAATTTCTTGCCATATGTTGTGCAAGGAAGTTGATTTCTTCACAATAGTGGCTCTCGCAATTACCGGGCAATAATTGGCGATCTGACCGAGCATGAGCTTGAGCATAGTCACTTTTTGTTCAGCCGTGCGACGAAATTGTCTTTGAACATCCTCCCCATCATCTATGAAACCACGTAGGGGATTATCACGTGTTTTCTTAGCCCAATTAACGCCGTCGACCAAGAATTGTGCAAAATTCGGGTCCAAAGACAAAGTATAATGCAGGTTTTGTTTCCAGTTCTCAAAAGATTTAACAGTCTCGCATTTGGTAAGGCACCATTGCTTTGGGGCTCTGTGTGTTTGCGCCATATTTGGAACAGGAAGATTATCAATAAACACGTGTTACCCAATCACTATATTGATTGACTGATCATCTACGTATATTGTAGCTACCGAGGAGCATAGGTAATGTGGTTAGTCCATATCGCTGCCACCACGCCAATGAGGAAGTGATATCTTCTCAATATTATGACCAGACACGTGAATTCCGCTCAATCTTCTTTATTGCAACGAGACGCCGGGGACACACAGACAGACTCGATAGAACAGCCCGAGAGAGCGAGTCAAGGAGTTAACGTCAAAGGGGGATAACTCGCCCATGAACATGATAGCCTGCTAACAACTAACTAGCCAACTGGCGTTGTCAAGAAAAGACAAATTTTCTATTTATTATATGACCAAATCTTTGCATATTCACTGAAATAGACTTGCATTTACGTTAGTCGACTCCAGACTGGGCTTGTCGCCTCAGCAACAATGTGACGTCATGAACGTGTCATGACGTCGGAGCATTGTTTTATGACGTCAGGTCATTGTTATATCAGTCACTAGTGACTGATAACACGTTCCATTGTTATTTTCACTAGTGACTGATAACACGGTTTATTTTCATTGATAGATCCGGGTATTTCACCCCAATCATATAATAAATAGAGGATATCTGTCTTTTCTTGACTAATACCATGTTTATCTCATCGAGTGAGGTAGAAAGGTTATATTTTCACGAGTTGCGCAACCACAGTGAAAATATATTACTTTTCTACCTCACGAGATATATATAGTGAGATAGATGTGTTAAAAATTACTGGTGTATACATTGTGAGATAGTACACATGTTGCTATTTTATACCACAAACTGTGGTAGTTATCTTAGGGTAATGTGGAAACATTTTGTAGTGGTGTGTACATTGTGAGGTAGTACACACATGTATATTATTAACATACTGAGGTGAATATGTGTACAGTTTTTTATCCCACCGGTATTTAATACTGTGGAATATTTTCGCCCTGTCCGTCCGTCCGTAATCATTTCGTTTCCGGAGCAGAAGAGAACTGAAGTGGTGCCTTTTGATATTTTCAGTTATCTGAAATTTTTATTTTTCCATTTCCTTAGAAACATGTTTCATTTGGACTTTGTTCAGAGATGGGTTTGCTTCCGGAGCAGAACTCCAAAACCCTTCATCATATCTGAAACTCAGCATGTTTATTATTACCCTGAAGTAGTAGATATACAATTATCTGTCAAAGACGTGTTTTACAAATTATGTGGGACCGGTGGGATATGTCATCTTCAGATAACTATTGTTCAACTATGTAAGTACTTTTTTTCAGATGGTGGTCGAGTTGATTCCACAAATGATGCTGCAGTGAATTGAACCATTCCTCAGAACTATCAACCCATCCTCAGCAACCAAAGGTTAATTGGAAATTTTAAATTGTGATGCATACATTATAAACAATGAGGTATTATACACACATATATGATTAAGATACCAAGGTTACACATGACAAAGCCTCAGAGATTGATGTGTGTGTTTTGGCATACATGCACAGATAAATGTGGTCAAAGAGAGGACAGACGAAAAAATTATTTATTTTAGTATTCAAGTTTATTGTGTCTTTTATCCAAAAATTTGAGAAAATGCAGCTCATCAAACCATTTTAAAGGGATTACTGCGTTCATAATAATTCTGCTATTTTAACCAATTCTTACGATTAAACCATTATCAGTGTTTAAACTACACATTTCAATCACTTACAGAGATCTATAGTTTATCTTTTTTTGAAAATTGTTTGTTTGAACAGTGTAAGTCGAAACAAATTACTTTTATAAGAAAAATGGTAATTTTCTTATCAAATTTTGGATATTCAACAATATATTTTACTTGCTGAAACAGATTAGATATTGCTAAAAATGTTACATGATATTGTAATATTGTATGTAGACTCTTTAGCCTAAATTGTAGGGCTCACAGGCCATGAACTAAAAACCTAATTTTGTCTTTCGTAAAGAAAAGACTTTGAAGGCTGTAATATTGTGTACAGACTCTTAAGCCAATGGAAATTCTAAATTGTAGATTTGGTGACCTATCACCCAATATAAGGGCCTCACGGGCCATGACCTAAAAACCTATTTTCATCTTTTTCTCCAAAATGAAAAGACTTAGAACAATAGTCAATGGATATTCTTAATTGAACTATCAGAGACCCATCAGATTGCTTCTTCTCTCTCAGCCTTAGTTTGATCAGTGCTGCCAGTGTTTAGAGCCTGGCAGGGGCTGTACATAATTACGTGCAAGAGAGGGTGATAGTTTTCATGGGTTAAAAGGCATGGGGTGGGGTTTGTGAGAGGGGGTAGGTTGGAGAGAGTAAGAGAGGGTATGGCAAGGCGTAACTTAAAAGTGGTGCACCCCTTTAAAAACTGTGATAAAACATATCAAGGGATTGTACTTGGGAGGATCAACTTTTCTTCAATGTCCTTGCAGGAATTTTGATACTTGGACAACTAATTTTATCAAAATTTAGCGTCAACTGTCAAGTCATGTTTTTTTTTTGCACTGACAATTTCAAGACAGATTTGTCAGGGCTAGGGATTGTTCATTATATTGTGAGCAATCTATCTCAGTTTTCAAACATCTAACAATATAAACCCTCATGAGCTACAGAGCCCATTGCTCTATTTCTTTGTCTTGTAATGACCAAAGTAGTCCATTTCAATGTCTTACTTAGTTTTCAGTTAAATTACTCCTTAAAAGATGTTATTTTTTTGTTTATTGTGAGGAAGTACAATGTCCCTTAATGTAAACATGATGTATTTCAGATTCTGAGCAAGTTAAGTCATTACTGACACTACGGGGATGGAACCATCTCACAGGTCTACAAGAACCTCCAAGAAAGAATCCAAAGCCTTTGGCAGCCAAAGGTAAATGATAGAACAGATTAAATTGTGATTCGTACATTTTGAGGCCTTGTTTTTGTTTTGTTGAGCCAGGAAATTGGTACCCACAAATTATTTGTTAAATTGTTTAGACAGAGATTATATGCTATATGATCCCAATCCTGGCAATCATCTCTGGATAACAATAATAAATGTCACTATTACAAACATTTCAAATGTTTTTTAAATATAGGGAACTATTTTAATATGTAATGACAACCCTAAATATCTGTTTTTGAAAATTAATGGCATGCACTTTTTTATATTTGTTATACATATTCTGATATTATAATTAATTACATATCAAAATATTCCAGGAAATCTTGAACTATGATCACTTTCATATCCAATTTCCAAAGTAACAATGTTAATATCATGAAGGATATTATGTCTTTTTTATACTACCGGTATGATGATAAGAAACACAAATCTAAATGAAAATATATTGAGGTGTACATGTATTTTGAGCTGGAGGCCTAGTTCTGTCTGTTTTTCATATAATATTAACAAACCTAGGTTACCAATGTAGAGCCTCTAAATTGATGCAAAATGCAGAGATACACTTGCTAAACGAGAGTGAGGATTTTAAGGTAGCATATGAAAATCTGTGAGCACATTAAATCGTGATGTTAGCATTGTGAAGTAGTACACAGGTTGCTATGTGTGGGACTCGGCGAATAAATGTAAACATACATTCATATTTTTCAGAGTCTGTTACTGATGCTGCAGTGAACTCGCTCACTTGTATTGAAGAGTCTGGGAGAGCAGAGCATCGACTCGCCCACATCAACAACATTAAATGCAGCTAAGGTACTTTATAGCCTTACACAGTGATATAATTTGCCAATGGGTTCATTGAAATATGTATATATTTTTTTATCCTGTCAACAACGTTGTTGCTTGGGTTTTAAATTTGACTGTCCATCCATAACATGTATACGTCTGGCTTTTAACTTTGTAACTTTTAAATATGGAAATACCCATATGTGAACAGTAGAATCCCTCTACAGCCCTTCAATTCACAGTAACTAGTTTCTAAACATAAAGGGGTTTGAATAGCGCAGTGGTTAGGCTTCGGATCAAGAGGCCATGGGTTCAAATTCTGCCGGGTCCTCGGCAACTTTGTCTGATGTGGAAAACTGTTCAACATATAGTACGGTTTGGGGACAATGCTTTCAGCGCAGTACCACCCATAGCAAGTTCCAGCTGATGGTCACTATATCACAGTTATAAATCTTGCTGCTTTTTGTTTATCAGGATAGGTTACTAGTATAACTAAGCTGGGACAAAGTGAAAGAGACAATTTTCAACTAAATTGCATCAGAATAAAGAAAGACAAGAATTTGAGAGTTAATGTAAGTTAGTAATAGCAAAATAGAAATAAAAAGTATAGGTCATTGTCAGTTGAGATATCGTCAAAGGGGAGACAATAGGCACAGATTATCTCCCCCTTGACTATCATTTGCAATGATATTTTACCAAAGTCCACAGCCATCAGTTTTGGAGACATTATTTATCCGTCATCTTTTTTTGCCAATTTTTGTTCATTTCAGGCTCTTGAATTTGTACCTGTCAAGCCCTTTTTGTCATCAATTTTTCTGACCTTTGGTTTATCAGCAGCCCCGACTAAGTCGGGGCTGCTGTAAGTTTTTGCGCAGTTTCCATCGCCACCGTGTTTTGTTTTGGCTATAACTTTTTTCCAATAGGGTTTCAAGAACTCATATACATAAGTTCCTCTATATACCCTGGGGAATGTTTTTGACATGTTTACATTCAATGTCAAAGGTCAAGGTCACGAGTTCTGAAAGTGCTAAAACATCCTTGTAAACACAGTAACTTGAAAAATATTAGTGCTATCAGGCTGTTTTGTAGTGTATATCAAGTATGGAAAATGTCAGAGATTTAAAAAACTTTTCAATAAAATCCATCAAAGGTCAATGTCACAATGAGGTCACGACTTAAGCTTGCTTTTGTAAAAATGCCTTATTTAAACTATTAACACTTTGAATCATTACATAATTGTAATACACAATGAAAAGTTATCATTGATTGTGTGACCTTGGTGGTCAAAGGTCAAGGTCACGAGATATCGTCAAGCTCACCAGTTTTGAAATCACCAAATAACGTTTTTTCCATAAAGATATTAACACCTCATATATATTGTTTCTTTATACCCGGGGAATAATTATACCCCTGCTATGACGTAGTCGGGGTTTATAGTGCTCCACATTTCCATCCGTGTGTCCGTCCATCAGAAATTGTTTCCGGAGCATATCTCAAAAACTATTTCACTTGGAAACTTCAAATTTAGTCTGGAAGTAACCTAAATAGTGCTGTTGTGTCTTTTAGGGGTCTTGACTCAAAGGTTCAAATCATTTTGAAATTTTGACCAAAAACGGTCGGATGGGCTTATGGCATGGCGTCCGGCGTCCATCCGTCCGTCCGTCCATCCGTCCATCCATCTGTAAACTTTTCGCTTTTTCGACTTCTTCTCCAGAACCAATGACTCTGGAGAGCTGAAATTTTATGTACAGACTACTTGGCTAATGGGGATTCTAAATTGTAAATTTCGTGGACCCATGACCCCAAATGGCGTCACAGGGGTCACAACCTTAAAAACCTATTTTCATCTTGGTCTCAAGTTCCAAAAGGTCTAGAGAGCTGAAAAGTTGTGTGGAGCCCTCTTTGGCTAATGGGGATTCTAAATTGTAGATTTCGTGACCCCATGACCCCATTTGGGGTCACAGGAGTCACAACCTTAAAAACCTTTTTTCATCTTCTTCTCAAGTTCCAAAAGGTCTAGAGAGCTGAAAAGTTGTGTGCAGACTCCTTCCGTAATGGGGATTCTTAATTGTAGATTCCGTGACCCCATGACCCCAAATGGGGTCACAGGGGTTACAACCTTAAAAACCTATTTTCATCTTCTTCTCAAGTTCCAAAAGGGATGGAGAGCTAAACATTTCTGTGCAGACTCCTTGGCTAATGGGGATTCTAAATTGTAGATTTCGTGACCCCATGACCCAAAATGGGGTCACAGGGGTCACAACCTTAAAAACCTGTTTTCATCTTCTTCTCCAGTTCCAAAAGGTCGAGAGAGCTGAAAGGTTGTGTGCAGACTCCTTGGCCAATGGGGATTCTAAATTGTAGATTTTGTGACCCCATGACCCCAAATGGGGTCACAGGGGTGACAACTTTAAGAAACTATGTTCATATTCTTTTGTAGAAAGCTGAAATGTTGTGTGAGAGTTCTTTGACAATAGGAATTCTCAATTGTAGATTTGGTGAATCTGTGACCCCAATCTAGGTCACAGGGGTCATGATCTAAGAACCTATCTTTTGCTTGTAAACAATGTATTACTTAAATATTTAACCTTAGGTGGTAAATCAATGAAATCCTGATGAGCTAAGTAGGCCATTTAAACGTCTTAGTATGTCTTAAATGTATTTGGCTTTCAGTTAATTAATCCTTTAAAGATCGTAACTATAAGATACATGTGTTTTATCTTTTAACATTATGTGTCTTTTGGATACGCGTACAGTTTTTTATGTGACTAATTTTCATAATTTACATTTCAGGCAGGGACGTGGCTGGTAGCTGCTGAAGATCAAGTTATGTTCAGATATTTATGTCAAGAATAAAAATAAATTTTGAATAAAAAGTATTGTTTTTTTTAACTGCAGTCTCTTGCTGCTAAGCGGATTGGATGACTAAGTTCATTGCTCTGATTATAAAGTCGGTCATTGAATGTCATTCAGAGTTTGACTATTTTCCACTAATTTATTACAATAATATTACAATAAGCAATGGTGTTATTATGGTCTATAGAGGCGGGCTGCTATAACTTTGGGAGTTGGAGAATGTGGAAGAGGTATTGATGCTCCTGTACTTTTACTCGGGAACTTGCTTTGGAGTTTGCATGCTGAGATATATGTATACATATAGGGGTATGACACACACTTGCATCATTAACTTTGAGAGGTATGTGGTTGCTTTGCCCTGTTTCCATGCATATGTAGGTGGTAGCAAGAAAGGTAACAACACTTAAGCAGGTCAATAAAGTTGTGACATGTGATGCTGTTTAACCAGTGATGTTAATACGATGTAGAACTTTTGAATATAAAAGGCATTCTAAACTGATGAGTAAATATACAGGAGTACATGTATGAATACTTCTGTCCTTATACATTCTGAGGAATAAATGTAATCATGCACACATTTCACTCTGTATGTTTGACTTCTTTTTTAAAATGTATGTACTTTATTTCATTTTAGCCATAATAATATAAGTGACGTACCTCTTCGAGTGTATGTAATATTGACCACACAAACATCTACTGCTGAATGCTTTCGACACATTTTATATGCAAGTGTTAAATACCTCAGAGTGTATCTGGTATTATATGCATATATCTGTGTTCTACCCCAGAAAATTGATGGGATATCACATGTGTGATATACCTCATTATGCGTGGAATAGGCAACACAGTCACTTGATTATACCTCTATATGTGTGTGACAGACGTGCGTGTACTACCTCTAAATTTATCTGGTATTATATGCATATATCTGTGTGTTCTACCCCAGAAAGTTGGTGAGACACCATATGTGTGATGTACCTCATTATGCGTGGAACGAGCAAAACATATTCACTTGATTATACCTCTCTATGTGTTTGATAGACGTATGTGTACTACTTCGAAATGTATCTGGTATATATATATATATATAATATTATAATATATATATCTGTGTGTTCTACCTCAGAAAGATAGTGAGACACCATTTTTTGTATGTACAGTCAACCCGCGATAATCCGGCCACCGATAATCCGAATCTCGCAGTTTCCGAACGGTAGGAAGATGTAACCAAACTAATATCTTTAGTAGTCCTCAGTACTCAGTAATCCAAACATTTCACTATCCGAATGTTTTTGATGAAAAACGGAAGCGTTCGGATTATCGAGGCCTGACTGTACCTCATTTTGCCTGGAACGGGCAATACAGAGTCATTATAACTATTTATTATACCTTATATTATACCTATCTAAGTGATTGATAGACGTATGTGTAGTGCTTCTAAACGTATCTGGTATTTTATGCATTTATCTGTGTGTTTTACCTCAGAAACTTGGTCAAACACTATCAGACACTATCTGTGTGATATACCTCTGTCTGTGTATAACATTGGCAATACATTATACCACTGTTGTATGATAGACGTGTATGTACATGTACTACCTCTTAATGTATCTCAGAACGTTGTTGAGACACCATATGTGTGGTATAGCTCTTTATAAAGATGGCAATACAAAGTTATTTTTGTATAATTATATATGCATTTATCCGTGTGCTCCGCATTATATATTTTTATTGGTACAGGTTCAACCTCAACATGAACTTAATTATTCCTTAATTTAAGAACTATCAGGAAACAAGTGCTCGTGAATGAAAGAATTTCATTTAATCAGCAAGAAATTTATTCATTTAATCAGCAAGAAATTTATTTTCCAAAAATGAGTTGCATACAAATATTCCATACTAAGAATGTACCTCACAAGGGTGAATGTGTACTATGCCCTTTTTTGGAAAATACCTCAAAAGGTAGCACCCGAATATGCACTTCCTTATATGAAAGTACCTCATTAATATGCAAAACCTCAGAATGTTGCTGATGTGTTTACGTCTTTATTTTAATTTTTTGTCGAAAGTCAACATATGACATGATTTTGGTCATTGTGCAAATGAGTATTTTATTTACAATTTCCATATAGCATGCTTATAAAGGGTAGACCTCATTACGTTGGTGTGGTAACATATACCTCACTTGTATATGAAAACGAGTGTGTGTGTGTGTGTGTGTGTGTGTGAGAGAGAGAGAGAGAGAGAGAGAGTGAGATAGTGAGAGAGAGAGAGAGAGAGAGAGAGAGAGAGAGAGAGAGAGAGAGAGAGAGAGAGAGAGAGAGAGAGAGATACACAGAGTGGCAGAGAGTCAGACACACATAAAAACAATAAGGAAGACACACAGAGTGGCAGAGAGTCAGACACACATAAAAACAATAAGGAAGACACAAGGTATAAATTAAAAGAAAGGCAGACTGTAGGAGTTTCACTGACCTCGATTACTATGACGTTATACTAAAGATATTGTATATAATGTTTTACAAAAATAATAAACAAAATGAAGCATGATAAGATCTGAATAAAAAAAAGAAATTATTGAAGGATTTGATTGTTGCACAGTGAATAATAAAGGGTCTCCAACTTATCTACATTAATGATGTCTATATCAATAATGTGACATTGAGCTATTTCAACATGTGGGTCGTTTCGCGTATATATATAATGCATTTTCCAAAATATTAACAACAACATTTATCTGTTGATGATAATTATAAATCTTTCTTTTCGTAATGGAGAAATGAAAGTGAAGCATTCTATTTTAACTAAAATCATAAATATTCAGAATTTGGTGTTAATCTATCTGAGATTAATTGTTTTACAGGATAGATCCTCCAAAAAACTGAATATAAGGTATTAGACAGACTGGAATTAGCTAAAAGAGTAAAATACATTGTTACAAGTACAAGCAAAGACCTAAAATTGGCAGTCAAAGTAGAAATAAAGTTGTCAAAGATTGAGGTAGGGTTATTAGATTTTACCGCATAGCGTCTTACAATTTACCGCACTTTTTAGTAACATTTTACCGCACCCCCTTATTACAATTTACCGCAGTGATCTTTATTATATTTTACCGCGTTTTTGTTACAATTTACCGCAGTATTACATCTTACCGCGGTATTTATTACAATTTACTGTAGTTATTACATCTTACCGCGTTTATTACATCTTACGTCGTAACATGGTTTCCCACTTCATTGCTGAATTAACAGAGCGTTTGAAGGGTGATTCCCTGCCCCACACTGAGACAAGATTGGAAAGACTTGTAGTGTCACCCTGGGTAAGTGACTTTATCTGTTCACCCAGCAGTAAGTGGGTACCTGATGTAAGATGTGGAGGAGGTGACATTTAAGCGCTTTGCGGCAGCTTAGGTTTGTCCACAACGAGGCGAGTTTTGCGCTATATAAAAACTATCCATTACTAGGTCTTCAAGACGAAAGTCATGAATACCTATTGTTTTTTATCCTGATTATTAGGTATTCAAGACGATAGTCTGGAAGACCAATTGTTATCATCCGTTTTTTAGGTCTTCAAGACGAAAGTCTGAAGACCTTTTGTTTTTATCAAGGTTATTATTATTATGATTTACACCGATTCTGGTTTAAGAGTTATCTCCCCTTGAAGTTGAATCTTCAAACCTCAATAGCTCCAGAACTGAGAAAATAATTTTCATAAAACTTTGACCAAAATGTGGGCAACAACATTCCCAATCGATTAGGCTTATAGTGGTTTCGGCCATTATAATAGTTTGTTTGCCATTTCCAAAAAACACAACATTTGGTCCACTTTCGCGATTTTGAGGGTACGCGTCTTCAAACATCTTCTCATAAATCACAGCAATACATACAGCTTTTTCTGATAGCTCATCTGAAAGCAAATTGAATTTCTTTTAAATGTAATCTGAACACAATTTTGAATGATGACCTTAAATTCGAGTAATCTGCCCTTGAATATTGACGTTTTTAAAAAGATCGTTTTTTTCCCTCAAGTTAAAAGGGGTATAACTCTCTTATGAATTGACTGTTGTTAAAGTAACGCAATGCAACCGCTTTCTAATATTCAGTTTAACAATTCCATAACATGTCATTATCATGTCAAATTTGATAGTTTCGGCAGAATTTGGACATAGTCCTAAAAAAGTAAAATTTTGTGATTTTGAGACTTTTCGAGGGGTATTTTCTTTGGAGAATTTTCGATTGAAAACCACTGAATAAACTGATGTCATTTATCAATAACAATACATTTCAATCATGTATCTGTCATACTTTACATGTGACAAATCATAGAAGATTGTCATTTTTCAAAAATCGTCATTTTCAGCAAAGTTCAAAGGATCATAACTGCTTCACTAATTACGGTAGTGAAATTGTATTCAGACCTACGTATGCGAGTTACATGCAAAACAACGTTTCGGATGAACCCCTTCATCAAAAAGTTGATAGTTTAGCTCCGAACATCGCAAACGTTATATAGGGGTCCAAATTAATGCATTTTTAAGTATTTTCTTGAATATTCAGAAGAACATAACGCATTACCTGTGAATACAATCTAAATGGTGATTACAACTACGTAAGTGGAAATTTAAGCAGAACATTTTCTATTTCACACCTACTTATTAAAATATTAACCATTTTATCTTAATCGTGAGAAAGATCATGTAGGGGTCGATTAATTAGCGATTTTTCGATTTTCAGAGGGTTATTGTCTTTTTTGTACAAAAACTGCCGAAAATAGAGACATGTTTGATAGCTTATTTTAAAGCAGAGAAACTGATGAATAATCGAGAGTCCAACATGGAGTTTAAGGTCAAGCAGAAGTCTTGAAGACCTAAGTATTGCGCGCCAATCCTAGTTTCTTCTTATTAGGTCTTCAAGACGAATGTCTGGAAGACCTATTGTTATTATCCGGTTTTTTAGGTCTTCAAGACTACGTCTGGAAGACCTTTTGTTCTTATCCTGATTTTTTCCTTTTTTTTTATTATTATTTGTACTTTTCTTGTGCGCCGTGTACAGCTAAATTGACTGCACCGATATCAATGAAACTAGCACAATTGATGGGCATAGGTGTAAGCTCGTGGCGTACGAAGCCCGATTTTTGATTTTCGCCCTCTAAAAGGGGAGGTAATTCAAAACGTCAAAACAATTCAAATTGCAATATCTCGAAAACTTATTAACTTATTTGCAAACAAATTGCACCAACACGTAGGCGACAACTTGTTTCATCGAATGATGTAATAGCGGATTTCGGCCGTAATAACAGATTTTTCGCTATTTTGAAAAAACTGCATTTTTTTGAATTTTTTGCAGTTTGAGGGTTCACGTCTTCAACAATCTTCTTCTCCAGATCGGCAATACATAGAAACTCATACAAAAGCTCATTTGAAAGCTGAAATACTGCTGTTTATATGAATCTATCAACCTCGGCTCTAGATCAAACCGTTTTCTGGTTACAGCATTTTGAAAAATGACCTTTTTGAAAATGCAGATTTCTGGGCAATGAATTTGCAGCGACCTAACTCTGTTTGTGTCTCGTTTACAACAAAATTGACTACACCTACATCAATGAAATTGGTAGAAGTAATGGGCCTAGGTATAAGCTTGTGGCGTACGAAATCCGATTTTTAATTTTCGGCCTCTAAAAGGGGAGGTAACTCAAAACGTGAAAAAACTTTAAATTGCAATATCTCGAAAAGTTATCAAGATAATTGCACTATACTTTCACCAAAATGTAGGCGACTAATTGTTTCATCGAATGATGTCATAGCGAATTTCCGCCGTAATAATAGATTTTTCGCTATTTTGGAAAAACTGTAATTTTTTCGACTTTTCGGGTTTCGAGGGTACACGTGTTCAACAATCTTCTTCTCGAGATTGGCAATACATGGAGACTCATAAAATAGCTTAATTGGCAGCTGACAGAATGTTCTTTATATGAATCTATCAACCTCAGCTCTGGATCAAAACCTGTTCATGTAAGGGCTTTTTAAAAAGGTAATTTTTACATCATGTGGGGGTCCATTAATAGGCGAGAGTTTCAGAGGGTCATTGTCTTTGGTGGATTTTTTAAAATTAACTATTGACAATAGAGACAAGTTTGATAGCTCATTTTAAATCAGAGAAAGTGGTGAATAACCGAGAGTCAAACATGGAGTTCAAGGTCAAGCTGAAGTCTTGAAGACCTAAGTATTGACGCGTCAATCCTAGTTAGGTCTTCAAGACGTATGTCTCGAAGACGTATTGTTATTATCCTGATTATTAAGGATTCTGCCCTTTGGGGCAGAATCCTTATTGTTATTGGCGTGTTTTTTTATTTTTTTATTATTTGCACCGATTTTGTCCAATCTATTCTGCAGAAATGGCTGCAGAGAATTCAACCAAACTTTACAGTCTGACAGCCCTGAGTGTGAACTAATTAAATTTAGCTTTTCGGCCCAATCGTTTCAGCCATTAAAGGTCCAGTTCGATTCCAAATTTCGATTTTTAACATGGGAAAAATTTTCAAAATGCACTTAGAGACTTGGAACTTTTTGCAAAAGATGCGCAATGACCATGCGAGCAAAAAAGTAAATCATGGCAAATTCGTAAGTCACGTGGTTTTTCCGCCATTTTGATTTTAGACACATTTTACAATTTTCCGACCCCATGCACCTTTGGCAATCTTCTCCTCTGAAGATACTAGCATCTAAGAGCTCAAACTTGCATATATGTGTAGCTAATGGGTTGGTGATTAAACGATAGTCCAAAGCATTAGCGAACTCCTCATAGTTTTTTCACAGTGACCTTTCAAAGTCCGACAATTTTTGAAAATCGAAAACTTCAAAGGGACATAACTCAAATACCTACCCATCGAATTTAATGATTTTTCCAGGAGAGTGAGATTGGACTGAGGTCTTTATGAATCAATAATAAAATCGCTCGCGAACAGTCATTTCCGGTCATAATAAAGAAAAACTTTAACATGGGGAAAATCTTCAAAATTCACATAGAGACTCGAAACTTTGTTCAAAAGATGCGCAACAACAATACAAGCATAAAAGTAAATCATGACCAATTCGTAGGTCACGTGGTTTAGCCGCCATTTTAATTTTCTTAAAATTTGTTTGATTTTGACATGTTAAATTTGGGTCTAAATAATCCCAGTGACATACTAGAGACTCGCAACTTGTTTTAAAAGATGCTTAATAACTAGACAAGCAAATACTGTTACCATTGCGAAGTCGTAGGTCACGTGGTTTCGACGCCATATTGAATTTTAACCTTTTTTGATCATGCACTTTTGCGGAAACACCACTATGAAGACAGTTGCATCTAAGTGCTGAATCTTAGATTTATATGCAGCTGAAGCATTCGAGAATAACAAGTTTGTTATATTTTGAGTAAACTCCTAATACTTATTTCACAATCACCTTTCAAAGTATGGTTATTTTGAATATTTTAATACGTTTGATTTGAACTGACTTGAAGATTTTATTGAAAGGTCACTAGTTAATAGACCAATATTAATTTGATTGTCAGTAATTTCTATTGTAGAGGCATTGGACATAGCTACGAACTTTTACTTCAACCCGGAAGCAATTCAGAGACAATGCAGTCCATTTCATTTTGATGTGTAAACAGAGGAAATTCCTACTTTCGTTTTGACATACATTGTGTTGCTGGGGAGTCAGTCCTGCAAATGCTTCGCAATTACATCAGAAGGATGGCTTCATTCATTACATTTAATCTATTTATGCGCAGAATCCGCTTGTCGTCGCTTGCGACTATATTTTTATTAAGGATTCTGCCCTTTGGGGCAGAATCCTTATTGTTATTGGCGTGTTTTTTTTTTTGTTTTTTTTTCTCTGCACCGATTTTGTGACACCTATTCTGCAGAAACGGCTGCAGATAATTCCAACCAAACTTCACAGTCTGACAGCCCTTAGCGTGAACTTATTAAATTTAGCTTTTGGGGCCAATCGTTTCAGCCATTAAAGGTCCAGTTCGACTCCAAATTTCGATTTTTAACATAGGAATTTTTTTCAAAATGGACTTAGAGACTTGGAACTTTTTGCAAAAGATGCGCAATGACCATGCGAGCAAAAAAGTAAATCATGACGAATTCGTAAGTCACGTGGTTTTTCCGCCATTTTGATTTTAGACACATTTTACAATTTTCCGACCCCATGCACCTTTGGCAATCTTCTCCTCTGAAGATACTAGCATCGAAGAGCTCAAACTTACATGTATGTGTAGCTAAAGGGTTGGTGATTAAACGATAGTCCCAAGCATTAGCGAACTCCTTATACTTTTGACACAGTGACCTTTCAAAGTCCGACAATTTTTGAAAATCGCAAACTTCAAAGGGAGATAACTCAAATACCTACCCATCGAATTTTATGATTTTTTCAGGAGAGTAAGATTGGACTATGGTCTTTATGAATCAATAATAAAATCGCTCGCGTACAGTCATTTCCGGTCATAATAAAGAAAAACTTTTAACATGGGGAAAATCTTCAAAATCAACATAGAGACTCGAAACTTGTTTCAAAAGATGCGCAAGAACAATACGAGCAGAAAAGTAAATCATGACCAATTCGTAGGTCACGTTGTTTAGCCGCCATTTTGATTTTCTTAAAATTTGTCTGATTTTGACATGTTAAATTTGGGTCTAAATAATCCCAGTGACATACTAGAGACTCGCAACTTGTTTTAAAAGATGCTTAATAACTAGACAAGCAAAATATGTTACCATTGCGAAGTCGTAGGTCACGTGGTTTCGACGCCATGTTGAATTTTAACCTTTTTTGATCATGCACTTTTGCGGAAACACCACTTGAAGACAGTTGCATCTAAGCTCTCAATCTTAGATTTATATGCAGCTGAAGCATTCGAGAATATCAAGTTTGTTATATTTTGAGTTAACTCCTAATACTTGTTTCACAATCACCTTTCAAAGTATGGTCATTTTGAATATTTGATAAGTTTGAACTGACTTGATGAAGATTTTATTGAAGCGTCATGTGGAAGAGTTACTTCCCCTTGACCACCCTACGATGCTGTGAGCATGCACACTGACAACAACTTCCTCACCACATACACTACCTAACTGGAAAAAGGGCACGATAATTTGATGACTGATGAGTTTTAAATAGAAGTTCATCAAAATTGACTTTATTTTGATGTGTGAACAGGAAATTCACACTTTCGTTTTGGCTCGCATTGTGTTGTTTGGGGTCATGTATGTTATATATGGTGCTATTGTATGTAGAAGTACTGACTGTTGCCGGAAATTACCAATTTTAAGATACTCGACACAGGATAATGACAATATTATCGAAACAAACCGATGTCTAAAAGATGTATAAAATATTATCAGTAATTGCCTGGCAACTTATCAGCTGTTAGTTTTGTCGAAACGGTAAAGCGTCCGATGTTTAATCAAGCAGACATGGTGCAAGAGTTCAAATCTTCATAAGAAAAACTTTTTCGACTTAAATATAATTTTAAATATTCAAAACTTATTTGTGTTTGTATGTTAACTTGTTTTGACTTGTTTTAGCGCTTTTGTTTATGCAAAAATTCATATTGGCAACACTGACCAGATTAGTGTACTGGCTACTTTTTTATGTTATATTTTTGAATATTTCTTCACATGTAACCAATAAGCTGCTGTCATGGAACATTTTGGTACATTTGCCCATATCCAAATTAATCTATGACCTCGGCCGATTTTGGATTTTCGACTTCTTCAATGAGATTTCTGTCCAATAAGTTAAAATTTCAATCTCAATTTCCGGGAAACTGTATCAGACAGTTTCACAAAACCTTCACCAAACTAAGTAAACCAAGAACAGGTTGACATGGCGACTGTAGAGCAGGCTGAAAAAGGATTTTTGACAAAAGATTTTAAAAAAAATTAACATAAAGACTTCAAACTTTTTTAAATAGATGTGCAATACAAGGGACCTATATAATGTCACTGGCAATACTCACACAAACAAAAATGCAACAATCACGCGGTTAAGCCACCATTTTGATTTCCTTTGAAGTTGTTCGATTTTGAAGTGTAAAATCTCAAAGCTCCTAGAGACATCCTAGAGACTTGAAACTTATTAAAAAAATATATGCAATTACATTTGGAAGATGTTCTATTTCATTATCTTTGAATTAAATAAAACATTTAAGCGCAGAATCCGCTTGTCGTCGCTTGCGACTATATTTAAGGATTCTGCCCTTTGGGGCAGAATCCTTATTGTTATTGGCGTGTTTTTTTTTTTGTTTTTTTTTCTCTGCACCGATTTTGTGACACCTATTCTGCAGAAACGGCTACAGATAATTCCACCAAACTTCACAGTCTGACAGCCCTTAGCGTGAACTTATTAAATTTAGCTTTTGGGGCCAATCGTTTCAGCCATTAAAGGTCCAGTTCGACTCCAAATTTCGATTTTTAACATGGGAATTTTTTTCAAAATGGACTTAGAGACTTGGAACTTTTTGCAAAAGATGCGCAATGACCATGCGAGCAAAAAAGTAAATCATGACGAATTCGTAAGTCACGTGGTTTTTCCGCCATTTTGATTTTAGACACATTTTACAATTTTCCGACCCCATGCACCTTTGGCAATCTTCTCCTCTGAAGATACTAGCATCTAAGAGCTCAAACTTACATGTATGTTTAGCTAAAGGGTTGGTGATTAAACGATAGTCCAAAGCATTAGCGTACCTCTTATATTTTTTTCACAGTGACCTTTCAAAGTCCGACAATTTTTTAAAATCGCAAACTTCAAAGGGCCATAATTCAAAAACCTATTAATGGAATTGAACGATTTTTTCAGGAGAGTAAGACAGGACTATGGTCTTTATGAATCAATAATAAAATCGCTCGCGAACAGTCATTTCCGGTCATAATAAAGAAAAACTTTAACATGGGGAAAATCTTCAAAATCCACATAGAGACTCGAAACTTGTTTCAAAAGATGCGCAGGAGCAATACAAGCAAAAAAGTAAATCATGACAAAATCGTAGGTCACGTGGTTAAGCCGCCATTTTGATTTTCTTAAAATTTGTTTGATTTTGACACGTTAAATTTGGGTCTTAATAATCCCAGTGACATACTAGAGACTCGCAACTTGTTTTAAAAGATGCTTAATAACTAGACAAGCAAAATATGTTACCATTGCGAAGTCGTAGGTCACGTGGTTTCGACGCCATATTGAATTTTAACCTTTTTTGATTATGCACTTTTGCGGAAACACCACTTTGAAGACAGTTGCATCTAAGCGCTGAATCTTAGATGTATATGCAGCTGAAGCATTCGAGAATAACAAGTTTGTTATATTTTGAGTAAACTCCTAATACTTGTTTCACAATCACCTTTCAAAGTATGGTCATTTTGAATATTTTAATAAGTTTGATTTGAACTGACTTGATGAAGATTTTATTGAAGCGTCACTAGACAATAGACCACTCATAATTTGATTTTCAGTAATTTCCATTGTAGAGGCATCGGACATAGCTACGAACTTTTACTTCAACCCGGAAGCAGTTAGGAGACAATGCAGTCCATTTCATTTTGATGTGTAAACAGAGGAAATTCCTAATTTCGTTTTGAAATACATTGTTTTGCTGGGGGATCAGTCCTGCTAAAGATTATAGATGGTGTTATTGTATCGAGATATACTGACTGTTGCCGAAAATTACCAATTTGAAGATAGTCGACTCAGAATAATGACAATATAGGCCAATATGTAAAAGTAGTTCTGATCGAAAACCGGACACTGCACCACGATTAACGCAAATCTATTAGACGATCGAATTTGATATGGGAAACCCATTTAAAACACACAAACACGTCAGTGTAGGTTTATATTGTTTTAAAGGCCTGTGCATGTCAATGGGACGTGTAGTTTCGGTTCTGTATATTTATAATGATGTTAATTGTCGCTCATGCTGAAATAACCTACACGTTTGCTGTACAGTGTATGTTGACGTAGTTGCATCAATGCATAATGATACTCCAAAGAGCAAAGAAATGATTTTGGACAAAATATCAACAAAAGCTACATAAATTCCCTGAATTTCGATAAATATTATCCGAACAAAACAGTGTCTTATAGATGTATAAATATAATCACTAATTTTCGTTTGTTAGTTGAATCGGACTCGTGGTCTCATGGTAGAGTGTCGGATCTCTAATCCAGCAACATAAAACAGGTAGAGTTCAAATCCACCAGTGAAAAACTATTTTGACTTAAATATTATCTTAAATGTTCAAAACTTATTTTGTTTTGTATGTTAATTTGTTTTGAATTGTTTTTGAACTTTTATTCATCTAAAAATTCATACTAGCAACATTGTCAACATTAGCGTACTGGCTACGTTTTTTGGTTGTATTTTTGAATAGTTCTCTACATGCAACCAATAATTTAAGATGATGTCTTGAAATATTTTGGTACGTTTGTCGTTTTGCCGATTTTGAATTTTCGACTTCTTTAATGAGATTTTGGTCTAATAAGTTAAAAATTTAAATCTCAAAGAAAATCCACTTTCTCAGTTTTTAGGGTACGTGTCCTCATAAATCTTCCCCTAAATTACAGCATTACATACAAAATCCAACTTCCCAATGCAAGGCATAACTCTTGCCAGTCTTCATTACTGGATGATTTAGGCCTTACAGTATATATTTAAGAAATCTGTGTTTAGAAATCAAGGCCCGCTATGCATTTCTGGTACAGTGATTCACTATCTTGGCACAACAAAGCGAGGGAAATACTGCATGGGTTAAACCAGGTAGTAATGTTTTGTCTGCGTTGTAGACTACCCATTGTCAATGGGGGTGGTTCCCGATGGCAGGTAGGATGAGGATGTAGTGTCTTCATGTACACGTTGGTCTATGTCTTCCAAGTCAGACTTCGTATGCCAAATGGATTTGTCTGTACTGTTTGAATGAATGGTACATATCATACTGGTAGTTGTTGGACTCCCGGCATAGGTTCATTATAAATGGGAGAATCATAATTATTCCGCTTAAAAGGTCTATACTTAAACAAATCGTTACACCACTTTTAAGGTATTTGCATCGAAGCGAAACAACTTATATTTATATGCCGCTGAAACATTGGGGAAAGCAAGTAACATTGTGTGTAACAAGTGAACATGTTGGAAATGATGAGGATTTTATTGAAGCGTCATGTGGAAGAGTTAGTTCCCCTTGACCACTCTACGATGCTGTGAGTATGCAAGACTGACAACACCAGATAGACGCAATATCACCCTAAATGGAAAAAGGTCCATAATTAGCATGATAATTTATATGACTTAGGAGTTTTAAATATAAGTTCATCAACTTCGACTTTCATTTTGATGTGTGAACAGGAAATTCACACTTTAGTTTTGGCTCACATTGTGTTGTTGGGGGTCAGGTCTGTTATATATGGTGCTATTGTACATAGAAGTACTGAATATTGCCGAAAATGACCAATTTGAAGACAGTCGACTCAGTATAGTGACGATATATGTAAAAGTAGTTCTGGTCGAAAACCGGACACTGCATCACGATTACCGCAAATCTATCAGCCAAAGACAAAAGACAAATCTAGGTTGATTATGCTTGAAAGATCTGTGCATGTAAATCGGACTGTAGTTTCGGTTCTTCAAATATGTTATAGGATTCACAGTGAGTGTAATGCACACAGACATTTATATGCAATTTGTTATCTTTACATAATAGAGAATTATTAAGGAACGTAGCACGAGTCAACGCATTAACGCTTCATTCATTCATGAACAAGATTTTACTATTGTCATAGTAAGCTACTTCCATATAAGGCGAGATGGTATTTGCCTCCGCCAAAATAGTCCGGCTTGCATCATTCAAGCATTACGCATGTGACAATTGACTAACAAACTCATCAATGAAACTACCCTTGTTTTAAGCCAGTCTTTCTCACAGTATAATAACTGTAACCATTCAATGCGTATTCTAAAACCAGCCAAGTGTAACGGATTTGAGTCATCATTGTCTCATATACACAAACATTTATTCTACCCTTTCTAACAGTTAAATGTCGTGCTGTAAATATTCATTGTCCTTGCAAATCTAAACTATTTCAATTCTATTCTTCTCTTTTCTTTTTATTCGAACGTTATTATCAAATCATATTCTACCTAACCAGTACACCAATTGCTCCCTTTTATAAATAGGTCTGAAAAAAACACTTGCGGTCTATTCATTTACGTTAGTACACGCTCAAAACCATTTTCTATAGTCATACAATTGTTTGATTTAAACATGTAAACTTTGGATGGCAATACTCCTAAAGATATGCTAGACACTTGAATCTTGTTTTGAAAAAATACGCAACAACATAGGACAGAGTGAGTGAGTGAGTTATTGTTTAACGCCGCTTCGGCAGTATTGCAGCCATTAGCGGCGAATATAGGACAGATGTCTTAATTAAAACAATTGAAACGGCAGAATCCGCTTGTCGTCGCTTGCGACTATATTTATTATTATTCTTTGTACCGAAATTTGTCCAGAGGTTTCTGAGAAAACGGCTGAACCGATTTCCTTGAAATTTGCAGGGGTTGTAGAGTGTAACCCAACTTAGTGCATAGCGGAGCCTGATTTTGGATTTTCGACTTCTTTTAAGAGTTATCTCCCCTTGAAGTTGAAACTTCAAACCTCAATAGCTCGAAAACTATTCAAGATATTTTCACAAAACTTTCACCAAAATGTGGGCAACAACATTCCCCATCGATTAGGCCTATAGCGGTTCTCGGCCGTAATAATAGATTTTTTGCTATTTCGAAAAAACTGAAAATTTTTGCACTTTCGCGATTTTGAGGGTACGCGTCTTCAAAAATCTTCTCCTCAATGGTGGTAATACATACACCATCATGCAATAGCTCATTTGAAAGCTGAATGAATGTAGTTTAAAGGAACCCCCCAAACCTATTGACTATTTTCAGCGGTTAACGAACTACAGCCATTTGAAAAATGAACTTTTTAAAAATACATTTTTTAGGGCTCGCATTCAAATGGACATAACTCTGTTAGGAATCAACTTATGTCGAAGTTACTTAGTGCAATCTTTTTCTTATGAATAGTTTTGAAATTCCATAACATATCATTATCATATAAAAGTTATTAGTTAGGGCATAATTTGAGCATTTTCCCAAAACAGTGAAATATTTGGATTTTGAGACTTTTTGAGGTGTTTATCCTTTGGGGAATTATTGATAATGAACCACTGAAGATAGGAAGACTTTAAATTGATCACGGTGATGTAGAAACGTCATTTATTAAGGACAATATTTTTCAAGCTCAAATCAGTCTTAGTTTTTTTGTGACAAGTCATAGAAGTTTGTCATTTTTTTAAAATCGCCATTTTCAACAAAGTTGAAAGGTTCATAACTGCTTAACTTCTTATGCTATTGAAATTTTATATACACCTACGTATGTACAATTTCAAGAAGAACAACTTTTTGTTGACCGCTTTCATCAAAAAGTTGATAGTTAAGCCTCAAACATCGCAACCGATGTCTAGGGGTCCAAATTTAAGCATTTTTGACTATATTCTTGAATATTCAGATCAGCATAACGCAATTAATATGTATGCAATGTAAATGATGATTACATCTTCTTAAGTGGAAATTAAAGCACAACATTTTCTATGTTGCACCTTAGTTTGGAAATATTAATCATTTTGTCTTAATCGTGAGAAATGTAATGTAGGGGTCCATTAATATGTGATTTTTCCATTTTCAGAGGGGTACCTTCTTTGGAGATTTTTTGTAAAAAAACTACTGAAGATAGAGACATGTTTGATAGCTCATATTAAAGCGGAGAAACAGACGAATAACCCTGGGTCCAACATGGGGTTCAAGATCAAGCAGAAGTCTTGAAGACCTAAGTATTGACGTGTCAATCCTAGTTAGGTCTTCAAGACGAATGTCTGGAAGACCTATTGTTATTATCCGGTTTTTTTTCTTATTATTTGTACGTTTTTTGTTAAACGGATTCTGAAGTAACGGCTGAACCGATTTGCACGAAATTTTCAGGGATAATAGCCTGTAACAAAAACTCGCCTTGTACGTCGGCCGAATTTTGATTTTCGTCTCCTATCTTGAGTTATCTCCCCTTTAAGTCAAAACTTTAAACCTTAATAGCTCAAAAACAAATAAAGATATTTTCATAAAACTTTCACCAAAATGTGGGCAACAACATTCCCCATCGATCAGGCATATAGCGGTTTTCGGCTGTAACAATAGATTTTTTGCTATTTCGGAAAAACTGAAAATTTTGTCAACTTTCGCGGTTTTAAGGGTACGCGTCTTCAAAAATCTTCTCTTAAATCACGGCAATACATACAACTATGTGTGATAGCTCATCCGAGAGCTAAATGAATGGACAACAACTTGATCTTTTCCGAATTTTGAATTTCGTCCTCGAATTTCAGGAATATGCCCTTGAATATGGACCTTTTTTTAAAAGAGCGTTTTTAGGCTATATGTTCAAAGGGGCATAACTCTGTTACGAATGAACTTATGTCAAAGTTACTTATTGCTATCTCTTCCATATAACTAGTTAAACAATTCCACAATATATCATTATCATGTAAAAGTTGATAGTATCGACACCATTTGGACGTATTTCCAAAAATGTAAAATTTTGGGATTTTGAGACTTTTCGAGGGGTACTTTTTTGTAGAATTTTCCATTGTAAACCACTGAAGATACAATTATGTTTAATATATCATCCTGAAGTAGAGATGTCCTTTATTAAGCTAAATAAATTTCAAACATTTTTCTGTCATAGTTTTTGTGCTACAAGTCATGGAAGATTGCCATTTTTCAGAACTCGCTATTTTCAGCCAAGTTTAATGGATCATAACTGCCTTACTAATTAAGATAATGAAATTGTATTTACACCTTCGGGTGCACAAATTCAAGAACAACAACTCATTTATTGAACTCTTTCATCAAAAAGTTGATAGTTAAGCTCCGATCATCGCAAATGTTGTCTAGGGGTCCAAATTAACGCATTTTTGAGTATTTTCAGCCAAGTTTAATGGATCATAACTGCCTTACTAATTAAGATAATGAAATTGTATTTACACCTTCGGATGCACAAATTCAAGAACAACAACTCATTTATTGAACTCTTTCATCAAAAAGTTGATAGTTAACCTCCGAACATCGCAAATGTTTTCTAGGGGTCCAAATTAACGCATTTTTGAGTATTTTCTTGAATACTACAAACAACATAACACATTACTTATGTATATATATTTTAGTGTAAATCAAAGCACAACATCTTTATGTCTGACCTTATTTTGAATATTTAATCGTTTTGTCATGATAATGAAGGAAATAATGTTGGGACCAAAACATGTTTCATATAATCAGATACGGTGCTTTATTGAATATTTTACGAACGCTTCTTCAGGTATAATAGGCATATAGGGGTCCAAAATACGTATTTTCAGTATTTTCATAATGTTCAGAAGAACATGACGCACTAAGTATGTTTACAAACTAATTAATGCATGGTTTTAAGTAAAACATTAGTTCAAGCATTGACACCTGCGTCTAGGGATAAAAAACAACAACATATAAATGTTCTGAAAATTCAGAGCAATTACTCCTTCACTGTGTAAGCAATCCAAATAATGTTTCCATCTACACAGGCCTTTGTGGTATTCAAGCACATCGTCTTTTAGCTAATAGCATATATCATGTAAGAGTGAAAACAATATGCATTTTAAACTTTGATCATGAAACATTCCTTTGTAGAAGACACATACATTGTATATTTATGGAGGATCAAGAACAACAACTCATTTATTGAACTCTTTCATCAAAAAGTTGATAGTTAAGCTCCGAACATCGCAAATGTTGTCTAGGGGTCTAAATTAACGCATTTTTGAGTATTTTCTTGAATATTACAAACAACATAACGCATTACTTATACATGCAAACGTAATGATGATTACATCTACTTAAGTGGAAATTAAAGCACAATATTTTCTATGTTGCACCTTAGTGTGAAAATATCAACCATTTTGTCTTAATCGTGAGAAATGTCATGTAGTGGTTCATTAATAACCGATTGTTCCATTTTTAGAGGGTCATTGTATTTGCAGATTTTTTGTAAAATAACTACTGAAG
The DNA here is from genome assembly GCA_936450465.1 of Gibbula magus. NCBI lineage: Eukaryota > Metazoa > Mollusca > Gastropoda > Trochida > Trochidae > Gibbula > Gibbula magus. The sequence goes on along the minus strand of OW388294.1, from coordinate 52,344,998 downwards.
ATAGAGACATGTTAGATAGCTCGTTTTAAAGCAGAGAAACTGACGAATAACCGAGAGTCCAACATGGAGTTCTAGGTCAAGCAGAAGTCTTGAAGACCTAAGTATTGCCTGTGGCAATCCTAGTTATTATTATTATTATTTGTACGTTTTTTGTGATGCGGTTTCTAAAAGAAACGGCTGAACCGAAATTGCATGAAATTTTCAGGGATGATAGACTGCGACAAAAATAGCCTTGTACGTTGGCCGAATTTGATTTTCGCCCTCAAAAAGGGAAGATAACTCAAAAGGTGAAAAACTTTAAACCTCAATAGCTCGAAAACTAATCAAGATATTTTCATAAAACGTTTATGAAAATGTGAGCAATATATACAGCTGTGTGATAGCTACATGAATTTAGAAAAAAGTGAACCGAACAGAATTTAGAATTTTGACCTAGAATTCGAGTAATCTTCCTTTGAATATGGACGTTTTTCATATAGGCCTTTTTCGGCTACATGTTCAAAGGGGCATAACTCTATAACAAACTGACTTCTATCAAAGTTTTTGACTGCAATCTCTTGCTAATAACTAGTTTAACAATTCCATTACATATCACTATCATATAAAAGTTGAAAGTTTGGGGACAATTTGGACATATTTCCAAAAAAGTGTGTTATTTTGACCATTTTCGAGGGGGTATATCCTTGGGAGAATTATTGATTGTAAACTACGGAAGATAGGAAGACGTTTAATAGCTCATTTGGAAGTAGAAACGACATTTATAAATGTCAATTATTTACATAACTCACCGTAGTCATTGAGTTTCTCTCAATTGATCACTCGACCAAAATAACACAGTTAAAATGAATAGACTTACAGATACCCTCCGTCCCCGCTAGGTGGCTTAACGCCAGTGACGTCAATTCTCTGTCGCTAGCAAGATAGCACGTCCATTTTGCTAGCTCTCAGAGTTTGCGACTTTTTGATTAAATACCCTCGGCCGAGGTTTCTAGCTCTTGTTGTGAGTTGTTTGATGCATTATTTGATGTTCTTCTTTCCCCGCTGGGTTGGAAGAGTGGTTTGTTGATTGCCTTCTTCAGTGTGCACCTCCACTGTAGCGGGTTATCTAGGTCAGCGCTTCCCGCTGTGTTGAGTGGAGAGTTGTACATCGCAACTCATGCGGCACCTGCTCACTCATGCTTGAGCGCTTGGCAGTTGCTGAGGGCTGTCGCTACTCGCTTGTTCGTCGGTAGGAGGCGTGTACGCTGACTGCCTCTCACTTGAACTTAGACGCTCCGTCGTCTGTCCAGTTGTCTCGCCTTGGAAGGTTGGCCTGGTTTGTCACCTCGTGTAGACACTCCTATCGCTCCGGAGGATAGGGATGTGACGCCGGCTCGGACTACTCGCCGGACGCCAGACTGGGACCTTTGGGTGGAGACAAACGTAGGGGTTCCCTCCATCGGACGACATCGCGTTCAACGCGTTCATGCCCCAGGACACCTTTGAACACCAGACAGGGGGTTACCATCGTCTCTCCGTTGACACCTCCTGTCCTCCATTCATTCCCTTGTGGACAGTTTCGACGCAGGACCTTTAACAGATGTCGGCCATTGTGGAGTGGTCGGGTTTCTCTCTTCTCCCCTTCATACGCCAAGAGGGCGAGGTTGGAGACTTTCTGTGAGAAGGCTGCGCCCTGCGTGTCCCTGTAGATGTTAAGACCACACCAGTTCTTCACCAGCACGGCAAAGGAATTTGAGGCCACGATCACATCCGCCGCTACAAAATTTTGATGCCTCAGCTGGTTTTGTCAGACCGGCATCGTACGTTGCTGCCGATAGCCGAACCTCCGGTTCCCTTGACGCCTCCTATCTTGAACGAGGACATCTGTCGGGTGGCGGCACTCTTGGTAGCTCATGCGTTGTTGGACATGTACAGACACCTGGTCCACCTGGATAAGGAGGCTAGGTCCATCATGGCGTTGTCAGAGTCCATTGCCCACACGGGTCAGGGTACAGTTTGGTGGCAGGGAGGGTCGCGTGATGCTCGGTGCTGCGCGTATTTCGGCAGGCTGGACGGGTTCTTGTCCTGGACTTACCCCCTGAGATCAGGACAAGGATCTGCCTCCACACTTTTCGGTGGTCAGATTTGCGATGCTCTTCATCAGAGGCAGGAGACGCAACAACAAGAAGTGACCAATCCGTTGGCGTTGGAGCATCCTCGGAGTAACTCAGGCACTCTGAAGAAGAGGAAGTTCGGACCCTCTCCATCTTTACGAGGTGCAAAGACAGGTGGCGTTTCCTTTCGCCTTTCGCCAAGGACCGTACAAGTCTCGTGAGCCTATGGAGGTCCCGTCAGGGCCATCTCTCCCACTTCGTGGCGAATTGTCGACAGTTGTGCCTGGACGAGTTTGTTTGCAAGATACTGGAGCAGGGGTTCCGTATTCACGTCTCTTGACTCTGTCGTCAGTCATGCGATTACTGGAGCTCTCGGACTCGATGATATCTCTCTACCTTCAGGATGCGTAACTGCATATTCCTTGCGGACCACAGGTACCTGCGTTTCATTCTGTCGGGTCGCCAATTCCAGTGGAATGTTCTCCCTTTCGGGATACCGTCAGCTACTTGGCTGTTCACTCGAGTGATTCAGCCCGTAGTCCACTTCGCTTGTGACTGCTGGACCTCTTAACATTAGCGTCAGGACTACACCCGGAGGGGCATGCTTCAAGCCCCTCAACACTCACGTGAGGGAGAAGGCGTGTCGCCGTCTCCTCTGTCCGGAGATCGACAAGATGCAATTGGGGGTTTATCTGAGATCGGCAGTCTTCAAGGCGGCGGGCCTCCCTCCTCCTGCTCGCTGTTATCCTCACGAGATTAGAGCAGTATCGGCGACTTTGGCGCTCCATAGTAACATAACTGAAGCGGACATCATGGCGGGCTTTTTCTGGAAGTCTGGTATGGTGTTTGCTAACCATTACTTACGAGATGTTTCAACTGAAGATCTGGAAGGCGTGGCAAGGCTAGGGCTTCAGGTGGTTCGCCCAGCACCGTACCTCCTCAGGGAACTTCGCTAGGAGTTTCCATTCGTCACGATAAGAGGTTCGTCCCCATCTAGAAGAGCGTTAAATAAACTTCACATCGCACTTTTCTTCGTTGTTGTGTGGTCTTTTTAGTAGATAATTGGCGACCCCTATGGTCTGGACCGTCGACCCCTCAGGGGCGGGGGCAGTAGAACCCTTAGGGTTGTAGTAAGCTCTTAACACTGTGCCTTACGGTCCGCCAATCGTAGTGGACCAGTCGCCAATTCACTCCTAGGGGGAGAGTTACCTTGTCTGCTCTCGGGTTTCTCGCAGCCCATCTCCTTCAGTGGCATGCTGGCTACGGTGAGTAATCAACTAGAATATGTAAATACTAGTACGTTTTTTTTTTATTAAATGTCATTATCTATTCTCACCTTTGATAACTCACTGGTCTTTATACACCTCCCACCTCCCCTCCTGCGAGTCTGAGAGCTACCTGCGTCCAGGCTCCAAGACGAAGAAGTGACGTCATTGGGGATAAGCCACCTAGCGGGGACCGAGGGTATAGGGAGGTAACTCTATTAATTTTAACTATGTTGTTTTGGTTTGAATGTTCAAATGAGAGAGACTCAATGGCTACGGTGAGTTATCAACGGTGAGTATAGATAATCAAAAACATACTATAAATATCAAGCACGTATCTGCCATAGTTTACATATGACAAGTTATAGAAGATTGTAATTTTTCGATGTTCATGGATCATAACTGCTTAACTAACTAGGATATCGAAACTTTATTTGCACCAACACATGCACAATTTCAAGAACAACAATTCTTCTGTTGAACGCTTTCATCAAAAATAGAGCCATGGGCTCTGTAGCTCATTTGTGTACTATCTAGGGTTAAATATTTAAGTTATCTCAAGTAAAATATTGTTTACTAGCAAATGATAGGTTCTTAGATCATGACCCCTGTGACTTAGATTGGGGTCACAGATTCACCAACTCTACAATTGAGAATTCCTATTGTAAAAGAACTCTGCACACAACATTTCAGCTTTCTAGACAAAAGAATATGAACATTGGTTCTTAAAGTTAAAGTTAAAGTGATCCCTGTGACCCCATTTGGGGCCATGGGGTCACAAAATCTACAATTTAGAGTCCTCATTGGCCAAGGAGTCTGCACACAACCTTTCAGCTCTCTAAACTAGACCTTTTGGAACTGGAGAAGAAGATGAAAACAGGTTTTTAAGGTTGTGACCCCTGTGACCCCATTTGGGGTCATGGGGCCACGAAATCTACAATTTAGAATCCCCATTAGCCAAGGAGTCTGCACACAACTTTTTCTCTATACTCCCAAATCCTAGTGAAGGCATCTTAAAGGACCTTGAAAAACTATGTTATAATTTCATTTGGAAAGGTAAACCAGATAAAATCAAACGGAAAATAATAACTAGTGATTATAAAGACGGTGGCCTTAGAGCTCCTGATATAAAAATACAATCTTTTCCAAAAAATAAGTTTGGTTAAAAGACTTTTCAATTCTGATAGCTAAAGAATGTTTTATATTAACGTATCTCCAGCATACAGGGAATTTTATCAATATAGTGCAACAACCCTGACCGAAAAGGTGTGTACACCAACAACAAACGATTTTTGGAAAGACGTCTTAAAAGCATGGGGATGCTTTATTACGCAAAAGGGGTTATTTGCAAAAACTCAATCTGAATGACTCTCCCAGCCAATATGGACTAACGACAATGTAAGAATAAATAACAAGACAATACATTTTAAGCAAATGTCAAAATCGGGCATTCGTTTCATAAACGACGTAATCAATATAAACGGAAAATTCATAATTACATAGAATTAATTCAAATGTACCAATGCAAAATGAACTTTCTCGATTACGCTGGTATCACCAATGCAATCAAAGTGTATTTAGTCAAACTTTAAAATAGAGAGAAAACTAGAAAGGCCGTTATTCCCATATTTTATTGAAAACATTGATAGTAAGAAAAAAGGATGTCTGATATTTTACGATATATTACAATATTCAGTAAAAGCACCGAGTTGGTACAAAAACAGAAAAAAGTGGGAAAGAGATCTCAAATGCCAAATAAACGAAAGTGAATGGAACACAATAAACAAAATGCCTTTTGTGTGTAATCTGTCTTCGAAAACAAATGGTTACAATATTCCATAACACATAGAATTCTCCCGACAAATGATCTTTTGCATAAGATGAAATATAAAGACGAAAATATATGCAGCTTCTGTGAGGAAGAGATAGAAACAATAAGTCATCTCTTTTTCGAATGTCCAATTGTTAAAGATATTTGGACTAAAGTAAAAGAATGGATAGAGACACATACGCAAGCAAACATAAATCTATCAAAAAGAAACATCTGTCTTGAATATCCTGAATATAGGAACAGAATACTTAACACGATAATCACAACCATTAAGTACACCATTTTCAAAACAAAATAAAATCGCTTGAAACCAAATTTAACCTACATTAAAAATAACATTAAGAAAACATACAGTATCGACAAATATAACGCTTATTCTACTTGCAACTACTCCAAATTTATGAAATTTTGGTCAACTTGTCTTTTGCTATTTGACTAATTAAAAACATCATACTATCTTTACCTTTGTTCCTTCTTTAACCGAAAACCCTCACAAATTGTAACACAAAACGTAGGGTTTGATTGCTTAGAATCCATGTGTGCTATTGTAATAAGTTGTACTCAGAATGTCACTTGTAAATTGTTATGTGCATGTACCACACAAAAAAAAGAAAAAGAAAAAAAAAAAAAGAAGATGAAAATATGTGACCCTATTTGGAGTAATGGGGTCACACAATCTACAATTTAGAATCCTCATTGGCCGAGGAGTCTGCAAACAACATTTAAGCTTTCTAGACCTTTTGCAACTGGAGATGAAGATGAAAATAGGTTTATAAGGTTGTGACCCCTGTGACCGCATTTGGGGTCATGGGGTAACGAAATCTAAAATTAATGATTCCCATTGGCCAAAGAGTCTGTAAATAACGTTTTAGCTCTCTAGACCTTTTGGAACCGGAGAAGAAGGTGAAAATAGGTTTTTAAGGTTGTGACCCCTGTGACCTCATTTGTACATGAAATTTCAGCTCTCTAGTGTTATTGGTTCTGGAGAAGAACTCGATGAAGCGAAAAGTATAAGCCCATCGGACCTTTCAGGCCTGTGCTGTTGGGTAAAGCTACGCACCTAAGCAATAAAGGAGCATTTATACCAGTAAAGTATTTCACAAGTGAAAAATCGATGTCAAGATGAAAATTTAGGCATTTATTGTTAACATTAATGTAAAGAATTTAAGACGAAATACTAATACATTGACATTGATCAGGTGACTATTTCAATAGGTCAACAAGTGTAGGCCAAAGATACGCAGTCAGTGTTTGACTTCATCACACATTTTCAATTTTATGATGACATAAATGTTAAAAGTATTTCCAGAAGCTGACGAGAGGACTAGTAGATGGTAGCAGAAATAGTTTGGTTTCCTTTGACATTTGCTATGTGAAATAACAAAATATGTTTATGATGTCTTGTTTGTTTCATTTTCAGGAACTGTTCACTATATGGGTCAACAATAAACGTCATTCTACAAACAATGTAATATCTTCATCTTGTATTTAAATTGCTGGATGAGGGGCATTCGAGCTATAGATCTGGGTGCCGTTTCATTAAAGATTCGTAACTAAGAACATTCGTAAGAAAATCGTAAGTCTAAGATTTGTTTAACGATATTTGTAAGGATATGAACGTTTAGTGAAACGGCACCCTGTAGGCTGTACGAGCTATAACAGTACAATGCCACTCAAGAAAGAATTTCCGCATTTGTAGCAGAGCAATTACTGTTTCGTCTTTTTACTGATAATTTCATATTTGACTGCAATGGATAACTTAACCCTAGCATTTTCGAGTAATTACTAATTAGCTGTTAATTGAACATATCTTATCAACATTCACACTTATGTGACACAATATACCTTCTACCTCAAAATATCCTCACAAAAAATATAATTGGGGATATTTGAATTCAGTAACATTTTTTTTTTATAAAATGCAACTTTCACTTATTTATTATAACCGAAATGAGATCACTCAAACACTGTAACAATGTACCAATGCCAAGATCTCAAGACACAAGGAATGAACTCTTTTGACTTACTTTCATTTTTATGATATTTCCCTTTCTTCATTAAGTGCTACATTAAAAAAGGAAACATCTACAGCCTTTCCAAATATATCACATGAAAACGAAATTTACGAATTACCAAAATCAATAGCAAATATTCTAAATGACTTCTTTGTCGCCCAAGCCACTATTTCAGACCCAGACCGCCCCCTACCTCCCCCAGATATGATTACTGAAAGTAGATTAGATTCTATTAAAATAACACAGGGTGATGTTCAAGGCATGCTGCTATCACTGAATAATAGGAAAGCTACTGGCCCTGACGGAATTGGAAATACTTTTCTTAAAGTGAGTGCTAAGAAAATATATTTCCCTCTTACTGAGATTTTTAACAAGTCGCTCGAGGCAGCTGTATTTCCTAAGATATGGAAAAAAGCATCAGTAATCCCCCTGCATAAGAAGGGTTCTGTAAATGAATGTGGCAACTATAGGCCTGTCGCCCTTACAAGTTGTGTATCCAAAGTTTTCGAAAAGTGTGTCCATAAATATTTGTTTAATTATTTTAGAGATAACAATTTAATTAGTACAATGCAATCAGGATTTCTTCCAGGTGATTCTACAACTTACCAGTTACTAGATTTGTGCTTTAGATAAGGGTAAAGAAGTAAGGGCAGTGTTTTGTGATATAAGTAAGGCTTTTGATAAAGTATGGCATAGGGGACTTTTGAACAAACTACACTCTTTTGGAATAAGTGGACAACTAATAGATTGGCTTCGTAGTTATCTAACTGACAGAGTTCAGAAGGTAGTCATAAACGGATATAACTCCGAATTTAAACCTGTTTTGGCCGGTGTCCCACAGGGATCAGTTTTAGGACCTTTGTTATTTTTAATATATATTAATGACCTTGTTGATAACATTGATTGTAACATACGTCTTTTTGCTGATGACACTTCATTGTATGTAATAATTGAAGATCCGGTTTTATCGGCAAACAGTCTAAACGAAGATTTACACAAAATTTATGTGTGGGCAAATAGATGGCAGGTGAAGTTTAATCCCGAAAAAACGAAAACTATTCAATTTAGTAAAAAAGGGGCCCCAGTCAGTCAGTTATATATGCAAGGGACTCCTATAACTGAAGTTGAAGAACATAAACATTTAGGTGTTATATTTCGTAAGGATGCTAACTGGGCTGCTCACGTTAACAGTATTGTAGATAGAGCTACTCCCATGATAAATTGCTTAAGAAGTTTGAAATATCGATTATCACGCAAATCGCTTCACATTATGTATCAGTCCTTCATTTTACCGCTTTTTGATTGTAGCCATGTTTGGGATAATTGTACTCAGGCTCAAAATACAAATCTGGAAAAATTACAAATAGATGCATTAAGGACAATCTGCGGGGCAACAAGAGGCACAAGTCATTATAAACTATATGCTGAAACAAATTTCATACCCCTTGTCGAAAGAAGACGTGTGCAGAAATTAACTGTTTCATAAAATGATAAACGGCAAAGCACCGAATTACTTATGCAACCTTGTCACTGACTGCGTTTCAGCCACAAATTCGTACGAATTAAGAAACTCATCAAATATACGAAATCTTCATGTTAAAGCATCTGCTTATTCAAAATCTTTTTTACCGAGTACAGTAGACCTTTGGAATGCATTACCAAACGACACCAAAATGATACAATCTCAAAGATTATTTATTGAAAAAGTAACTCCTCAGTTAGGATACTTATTCGCAGTTGATCTAAATTTTGGAAGTCGTTTTTGTCAAATTACTTATTGTAGGCTCCGTTTAGGCTGCAGTGATTTAAATTATCATAAATTTGAAAGACATAGTTCAAACGACCCGTCCTGCTCGTGCGGGTCAAGTCGTGAAGACACATTAAATTATCTACTTGAGTGTACAAACTACTCCTCTATAAGAAATGATGCATTATATTACAAAAATGGTTATACCCTGAAAACAATTTTGTATGGAAATCGTGAATTGCCTGAAGCTGAAAACTTAGAAATTTTACAATCCCTTTTCCTCTTCATCGTCGCTTCTTGTAGATTTGATAACTATCAAAATTGAACAAATGTTAGTTTTATATACATTGGAATGATACATACATTTATTGTTTATTGATTATGTTTTGATTGTACATTAGCCTTGTGGTTGTCATGAGTATGCTTTGATTGGATGTTATTTGTTGAATTTGTGTAATTTTGGAGCGGCATTTACATAAGCTCACAGCTTGTTTGCCAATCCATTTAATTGATGAATAAAATATGTTTAAACCATTTCCCTTTCTTTGGTATTTAAAAGTACACGTGGAGAAATAGCAAATGCTCAAGGACACTATTCACAAAAAAAAACATCATGTAGTTACATGTTTTACCCACAAAATAATCGAAACTGACACGTTAAGTTGTTAATATAACATTTCATTGCTATAACTGTATATATGCTAATTATTTGGAAGAACAAGTTTGTCATTCATAGTTTCAACCAAAACAACATGATTTTCAACACGTTTATTATTTTCTGTTCCTTCAGTTAACATATACACTTTGTGATTTCATTTGTCATTATTGTATGCAGTGATGATAACATGATCTCTTGTTCTGCGGGATACACCCACTGGGTAGAGTTTTTGTTCGGGATAAATTTGTATCTTCACAAAATACAGACTCGCAGCTGGATGCGAATTGGGATCATACATCACCTGATGCATATCGACGACTGCAGAGAAGTGAGCAACATTTACAGATTTTTTTTGCTTAATCAACTTCTTTATTAAAACAAATTGGAAAAGACAAATATTGTATTTAGCTGTTGGACAACCTGTTGTATGTTGGATTAACAAATCAATTTTTACCATTCTGGATTACTACTCACTTCTGTGTTCAAGCTGACTGTGTTCACACCATTAGCTTGTGTTGATGTGACTTCTTTAGAGGCTTTTGGAATTTCTTTAGATGAAAAGTAGTTCTTTGATTTACAACTTCTTTATTCCAGAAGTAAAAAAAAAATATGGGCCCTGAAGCTCATCAGGGTATATATTTGTTTATGTTCAAACCTGAAATAGATTGTTCTCCAGATAAAGTTAAATCCCTTAACATGATTTTTAAAAATCCAATCGACACCATAATTGTTCAGTGTCCGTGCATTAAAAAACTACATTTTAAGGAAATTGGTTATCCAAATATCACAATTACTGAAGTTATCTTGAAGAAGACAAATATTTTATGGATGATCAACTTATAGTATATACCGAAACATCACACCATCTTCTAGAATGCCTCTCAAACAGTTTGAAGTTATCTTGAAGAGAAGATGACTTTTCCAATTCAAATGGTGTCACTAAGACATATTACCTACATTAAATGCTGTGACTATAGATGATGGTGAAATAGAAGGAGTAACAGAATACAAATATCTGGGTACTGTCTTGGATTCAAAACTTTCTTGGAATGAAAACACTGATAACATTTATAAGAAAGGGCAGCAACGTTTGCATTTTTTGTGGAGATTGAGACATTTTAAAATAGATCAGACCATACTGAGATTATTTTACAGAACGTTTATCCAAAGTGTCTTGACCTTTAATTTCTTGGGCTGGTACGGAAACCTGTCTGTTCGGAATAAAAACAAACTCTCAAAAATTGTTAAAACAGCTTCAAAAATGATTGGACTTCCAATTGAAAGTATCGGCGAATATTATGAGCAGCAAATTTCCAAAAAAACAAACAAAATTTTAAGTGACCAATCACATATCCTTTTTTCGGAATATTCTTGGCTACCTTCAGGACGCAGACTGCGCATGCCGACTGGGAGAACAAACAGGTTTCGCTACTCTTTTATACCAAACAGTGTTCGTTCGTACAATGACCTATTTATTGAATAATGTCATATTTTTATTTGATCAAGTGAATTGTGAGTGTGACTAACTCGGATGTGTTCATGTTAATTAGTCAAATTCTATTATGCAAAATAATATTATCATGTATATTTTGTTTGCGATGTGTGTTTGAAACTGGAGAACTGTATATATGATGTAAAACAAATTTCCCTTGGGACAATAAAGACATTATCTTATCTTATCTTACCCAAATCATGTTTTTTAGATTTTAAAGAATTCGATGAGAAAAATTATTTTCTATTACTATAATTAAAGGTGTCCTGACTACATGTAAAGAACTAACACACAATGCCAAAATGTATACATATATAATCCTGACTCCTTTCCACTTCAAATTGAACAAATCTCCTTACAAACCAGCCCTGAGGACGCTTAGTAGTCCAGCCCCATGACTGGGTGTTATATAAGAGCCTTTAAATTAAAACAGTCTTGGTCTAACAAGCTCACTGAGCCTTGTTCCCCATCCAAGTATTAGCTGACCAGGTGATATGCAGTGCATGTGCAAAATAAAAGCCTTTAATACAGTCTTGGTCTCACACTCTGGTAGTGGCTGACCAGCTGCTATGGCCTGTGAAACATGAGATCATTATATAAAATGTAGCTCTGATTACAAATTGTTTCAAATTTCACTCAATGCTCAATGCACTTGGCCAAGGACAGTTTGAGTGACAGGCTTTAATCTGGGAAATTGCAAGGGAAAAGAATAAAAGCTATACTTCAGTTCTTATTTTTAGTCTCTGATACAATATTTGGTACGTTTGAAAGGTCATAGAAGATATCATCAAATGTTTACATGTGAAAAAAGCGTCCGGCTCCGATAGAATAAGCCATCAGCTTCTGAAAAATGGTGTCCACTCATTAAGTCATGCATTATGTTTATTGTTCAATACGTCTTTACAAACATGTGTGTATCCATTTGAATGGAAAGTTGCTAATGTCATGCCTCTCTTTAAGAAAGGTGACGCTACTTTATCCCACTTATCAGTTGTGTTGATACAGTTTTTGAAAGTGTTGTTTTTAAACACTTGTTTAATTATTTTCATACAAACAAACTGCTTTCAGCCTTGACATTCAACTGTACATCAGCTGATATAAATATATCATCAGATCTGTGAATCTTTAGACACAAAAGAAAATTACTGTATGGTATTTTGCGATATTTTCAAAGCATTTGATCGAGTTTGGCATAGAGGTTTATTATTAAAACTTGAAAAGTATGGTATAAAGGGGCAGTTATTAGGATGGTTAACAAGTTACATAAGTAATCGAAGTCAGAGCGTGTTTGTAAATGGATCAATTTCTAAACCGCGAACACTCCAAGCTGGTATCCCCCAAGGGTCAGTTCTCGGCCCATTCTTATTTGTTGTGTACATTAATGATATTGCAGATGAGCTAGACTGTCTAACACGTCTATTTGCTGATGACTCGTCACTTTGATTCTCGTCAGTAAACAGTATTGTGATAAAAATGAAACTGAATGCTAATTTATGCAAGCTTAACTTGTGGGGTAAAAAGTGGTTAATCAAATATAACCCAGACAAGACTGAAGCTGTTCTATTTTCGCGTAAAAATAATACGGATAATGTACGCCTTTACTTTGATGGAGTTGAAATAAAGATGGTTGAGATGCATAAACATATTGGTGTAATTTTAGCAGAAAATGGAAAATGGGCAGAAGATATCGAAAACATTTTAAAGGAGTTTTAAAAAATGGTGACCTCTCTCCGACGTATAAAATATTTATTGAGTAGAGATACTCTTAAAAAGATTTATGTTATGTTTATAAGGTCGCATCTTGAATACGCATGCGAAGTCTGGGATGGGTGTACACAATAAATTAGAGCAAATACAGTTACAAGCAGCACGGATTATTACTAGATTGCCCAAATACACATCTACGAAATTTCTATACTTTGAAACTGGTTTGGAACCACTACAAGAACGCCGGAGAAAAAGAAAATTAAACTTAATGAATAAAATTCAAAATCAAATGGGTCCCCAATTTTTAACTGAACTACTCCCCAAAAACGTTGGTTCAAAAAGTAATTACAATTTACGTAACTCCCAAAATATTGTAACTCCTCACGCGAGACTTAAAGAGTCAAGAGAATCATTCATTTCATCAGCAATTTGTTCATGGGTAAATCTATCAAATCATGTCCGCAAATCAACAAATATCTCAGTATTTAAAGCATGTATTACTGATAAGTATGTCACTGCTCCACAATATTTTTCATGTGGTAAAAGAAAATTAAATATTTTGCACACAAGGTTACGATATGCTGTGAGCACATTAAATTTTGATTTAAACAAATTTGGAATGAAATCTGATCCAAACTGTATGTGTGGTACTTATTCATCCATTCCTGTATTTGAAGTGGGAAAGGAAAGATGGACGGAAGCGAGTGCTGCACAGGAACCTTCTACTTCCAGTTGGATCCATGCCCATCAAGGAACCAGCTATTGTGAAAGCCTGGAAAAGACAAGTGTTACCACCTGTGCCTAAACCGAGACAGAAGAAGATGAAAGAAGCAACGACCATCAACGAAGATTCATCGGATGAAGAATCAGTCGTGCCTATCGCCTATCCTTCAGAACCTTCAGTTTCTACTGTGATTCAGTGGAAGGGCCAGCTGAAGAGGAGCCTACAGGAGCTGTTGAAAGAGATTGGACTCCTACTGAGGAGGAAGAGTCGACTGATGCTGCTGATCCTGAGGATGAGCAGGAAGATCTCAAAGTCAAAGTCAAAAGTTCTTTATTGTATTCGAGGCCTCTGGCCCATATACATTTGAGTTACATGCATTTTTAATCACCAGTTCAATAACAAATTAAATGGGTACAAAGGTGATTGATTTTAACTTATCATCTCGATGAGATATGGCATAGGTAACATATTGTGCAAGTCTAAGAATGCTGTTATTGTTATCAGAAGAAAGGATTTGTTTAAATGCTAAAGCAGGAGGTGGATCTCAGGCAGCAGGTGGTGACGAAGAAGATGACACACAGGAGCAAGCAGGTGATCAACCCGATCCTCCACGGCGCTCAACCAGAACCAGGAATCAGCCCAGTTGGATGAGGAGTGGTGATTATGTGTGTTCTGCTGTGTCCTGTGCTGATTCAGAATCCCCGGATTGGCTTGCTCGGGCCAAGTTTCTCAGCTCCCTCATTGCTGACGATAGATTCAAGGATCAGCGTCACAAAATTTCAGATACTCTCTTCGATGTTGTCGCAGGCAAGAAGAAATGATGAGACGTCATTTTCCGATAGGGGGGGGGGGGGGGGGGGGGGGAGGGGGGGGGGGGGAAGTATGTGGCAGGCGTTTGTTAATACATTTTAATAATAAACTTGTTGTTCATGTCATGTCTTTCTGTTTTTATTTTGATATGCTTTTTAGTTGTGGGTTAATAGTTTTCAGTTGTAGTGCAAGTAGTAGCTTTAGCTTAAGATCTCATGTGCATTGGCTTAGTCTATTAGTAATAATAGGGAGGTTGGGTTATTCCATTTTTATTATGTCAATTTCTGTCAAATTAACCCGAAACTGTCCTCCTATTAGTTCATTGACTTCCATATTGCACATCTATCACTGCACTGATGACAACAAGACGGACAGACGAGATAAGGGACAATCTATATATACTCTAAGGTTAGTAATTAATATAATCATTATTATAAATGTTGTTTGTAGAGTAGTATAAAGTATTCATATCTAATTATATAAATAATATATTTCATAAACTTTGTATAACTTAACTTGTAATTGTAATGGTGATTGCCGCCATTTTGTATAATCTAATAAGGTAAATAATTTACTTATCATCAATACTATGTCAATCTAAAGTAAGCTTTTATTTCTTTCTCTTCTTTGTATTAATGTTTCTGCAGTGAATGCGTAATTAAGTGAGTGAAGGGATATGTAGAGTAATTGCTGTGTGAATTAATCATTTATGATACTTATAATCTAATATATGATTGTGTATTTATTCATCTTGTCTGCAATAAGGGACCATTTATTTATTGTATATATTGTATTCAGGACATGATGATGGCCAGTTGTTATCCTCGTGGTTAAGGACTGATCACCCCGGAATCACATTCAAGGTATGCCTATTTGTATATTTTAATGTTTCATGTATGCTATATATATTTATGCTGTTATGCATTGAATGTATAATGTGATGTTTGCAATCATAAAGTTAATTGCCAGATTGTGGTAATTAAGTGTAAGAACTTTTTCTTTTGTATTGCTTCACTATGTGTCATTTGAATATATTGAATGGGTAAATCTCTCTTTGTAGGTGTATGCTATGTGTGATAATCATTGATGTATTGCTCTATCATGTATAGGTAGTTCACCTTTCAATCAATGATTATTGGTAATGCATAATGTATCTTTTTCTCTATGTATTTATCATAATAGTATATGTTATGCGATAATGATGCAAGGAATGTGTTATATATTTTATGAATATTTATGTTGGATGTTGATGTATTGTATACTGTATTCCGTTGTGTTTTGCAGGGTGTACATATCGGTTCTTGTGCTTCTATCGCACTGAGAATAAACCCTCACAACCCGTGACCAGTGTTGGTTATTTCTTCACCCTTACACGAAAGCGGTTACATTAATATCATATAAAAGTTGATAGTTTGGGCACAATTTGGACATATTTCCCAAAAAGTAAAATTTAGTGATTTTGAGCATTTTCGATAATTATTGATCATGAACCAATAAAGATAGGAAGATTTTTAATAGCTCAATTTGATGTAGATTAATTTAATTAATGACAATAATTTTCAAGCAGTCACAGTTAAAGTGTGACAAGTCAAAGAAGATCATAATTTTTCGAAAATCGCCATTTTCAGCAAAGTTGAAATTTGACTCACACCTACGTATGCATAATTTCAAGAAGAACAACTTTTCTGTCGTTTGCTTTCGTCAAAAAGTTGATGGTAAAGCCTCGAACATCACGAAAGTTGTCTAGGGGTCCGAAAATGAGCATTTTTTAGTATGGTCCTGAATATTCAGAAGAACATAATGCATTAATTATGTATGTAATCTAAATGATGATTACATCTTCTTAAGTGGTAATTAAAGCACAACATTTACTTTGTTATTCCTAAGTATGAAATATTAACCGCTTTGTCTTAATTATGAGAATATAATGTAGGGGTCCATTAATATGTGATTTTTCTATTTTCAGAGGGGTATGTTCTATGATATTTTTTGTAAAAAAAAACACCTGAGGATAGAGACATGTTTGATAGCTCTTTTTAAAGCAGAGAAACTGATGAAATACCTGAGAGTCAAACATGGAGTTCAAGGTTAAGCAGAAGTCTTGAAGACCTAAGTATTGACGTGTCAGTCCTATTGTTATTATCCGAAATTTTATGTTTTCAAGACAATGTCTTTTTGTGATATTGAGACTTTTCGAGGGGTACTTTCTTTGTAGAATTGTTGATCGTAAACCACTCAGAATAGCATTATGTTTTCAAGCTTATGTTGAACTAGAGATGTTTTGTATTAAAGACAATAAATTTCAAGCATGTATCTGTTTAGGTTAAGTGTGACAAGTCAAAGGAGATTGTCATTTTTCGAAAATCACCATTTTCAGCAAAGTTCATAGGATCATAACAGCTTAACTAATTAAGATAATTAAATTGAATTTACACCTTCAGATGCACAAATCCAAGAACAACAAGCAGACAGAGTCGGCCATACTCCCCCGCATTTGGGGGAAAACCATTGAATAGTTGTTGAATAACAGTGACTATATGAACCTTTTTTCAACTAACCAGTGCCCAGTTATAAGCAATCTATATTGGTCATACTTTTGATCTTACTCTCCTGCAGATTGTAACATTTCAACTTGAGCCCAAAGAATCTTACAGAATTGAATTAGATACAATATTTAAATCATGATCATCCTGCTATAATGATTGTACCTGTCTATAGTCAGAAAATAGCCAGATATGACGTCATCACTTCCCAGGGTAGGGGGATACATACGAGCGAACCATTCAGAAATCGTTAATTTATAACCGAATCGTGACGTCATGGCGTCACTACGTGAACGGATGAGGTCATATATAAGGATGAGTCATGTCTCGATAGCGTCCCCACGGCAAAATGATCGAACCAATCAGAAATCGTAAAATTTTAACCGAAACGTGACGTCATGGCGTCCCCACGGCATCGTGAACATTCGTATCACTTAGCGTGGGTCACATGCAGACAGAATTTCCGAGCGAGCAAACGCGTGCAGTTCAATTTTATAACTATTGCTTGTAGGTAAAACAATGGTTATAGTTTTATTTAAATTTCGTAGAACATCGTGAATATATGGATAGAACCGTTTATCGAAAACACGATAGTACATTCTGCGTCGTCTAGAGAAGATGATGGTAGGATAGAGAGTTTGAGAGATTTTTTCTAAGCGCTCTACGCTGTCAGCGGATGAACGAAAAACCGATACGACGCGCCGGGCCTGTAACGCGAGTCAATGCGAGGCGGCTTAAATATACTCACAGACCCAGAGGCGAGTCGACAGGGTTTGCGCTATTAGGGACGCGGAGGAGAGGAGAGAATACAGAACCTAAAGCTTACTGTCATATTTCAACTGAAGTTCAGGATAAAATCCACCGACAGTAAATTTCATAGGCTACAAGCTTGTATCAGACGACACGTGGGGACAGTCATACACTCCTATCTAAACACCAACGAAACGCGTGGTAAAGTCCATATAGTGAGCGGTGTAAATAAGCTTATGCGATAACCACATGCTTTTGTGATTGTTTTGAATCTTAATCAGTTAGCTATCTAATTTTCAATAAGCATTAGTAACTGATTATATGTGCGAGCGACGATTCGCACATAGCTGATTCAATCACAGTCCTATTATATTAGCGAGGGGCTGTTCTATTTTTAGCAAAGAATCGGTGTAGGTCACTGTGTTACGCACACACACACACACACACACATAACAGACTTTCACTTCGCGCATGTACCGGACATTCGGAACAAGAACCAGGCAGTGAAAGGAGCTAAGATGTCCAATGTTATAATATGTATTAATTAATTCAGAACGATCAACTTTAAACCCGCACTTCTTCATCCGTGATGAACATTTTCTATATATCCTGTGAGAAGGCACAGATCTTATTTAGTTGACACACTGACGACAGACAGAGAAAAGAAGATATGCTATTTATTAGGCTAGGTCTGTACGTTGACAGTCACTATAAACAGGTCTTGTCCTGTATGCTGGCACACACTATTGTGCCAGCATAGGTATGAACGTACATGAAAAATGATATTGTAACATTCTCGCAAAATAAAATATCATGTTCATATATTAAAAGCAATGTTCATTTGCGGTTGTGTGTTTAAGGTACTTTTTCGACCTCATAATCGTTTCCATGGTGTGTTGATTCAATGTCATCACTGGTTGTGTGCTCCTGAACCCATGCTCTCAGTGATCTCAAGCTAATAGCCATGCGGAGAGTGATACAATAAATATATGCGACAGTTCAACACGCCTTTTCAGGAACTACAGGAGATGCAGTCGTTTTAGCCATGTAAATGATATATTTGATATATTAAAGGGGAAAATATGAAAGTCGGGTAAGAAGCTATAACCTAAACCAGCACCTTCTGTGATTTGGTACATTTTAGAACCAAATAAAAGATAATGCGAAACTGATCACGCATATGTTAACATAGTTTATAACTATCGTATTTAGGTACGTGTATAGCTTATTCATAATGGAAATACAACCATAATACAAGTCAGGGTCATGATCGAAAACTGGACAATTCACCTTGGCTTAAGCTACATTCATGAATTCAAACGTATTTTTTTAAACTTACGTAAAGTAGATACGAAGAGAGGTTTGCTTCTATAGCTTTTAATAGGTCTTACAACGAGTACATAAACAAGAAAGAGCCATAATTATTAAGTTGTAAGTTTAAACTATGGTGTCACGTGTCAAACGAGAGATCTCGCTTAGACACATCTATTTGAATTGTTCAAGAATAGTCATATCAAATACAATGCATTACACGAGTGAATTTAGTTTCAACTAGTAAAGGTTAAATATTTTTGTATTCTACATTTTTCTATACGATAACCCAAGCGAAAGAAAAGTAGTACGGGAATCGAAAGCGATTGAAACGAAATTTCTAAGTATATAAATAAGAGAGCTAGAGCCATTTAAAGCCCTAGACGTCACATCAGAGTTATTACAAACATATGATTCATTAATCCGTTGATTCCGAACACCAATTAGGTGTAAAGGATTATAGTCGTGTACAGCTATTTCTGGTTCATTAATCTCATCAAATTCGTTAGGGTAATCCCCTTGACAATCGAGCAATATCATGATGGGATAGGTGAACTCGAATGACAGAAGATTGATATGGGAGTTGAACGTATCAGTAGTTCGTAATTAAAATAAGGTGTAATGTCTCACTTTACCTGTAAGGAGTTTTGTGATGTTAATCAATTGAAATCATTTTGCTTGATACGAACGAAGACCTGTATGTATAAAAGGATTCACGTTGTAATCAATTAAACAAACGTCTGAAATGATTGAATAAATAGATGTCAAATACCAAATCATTGTATATCGTTATTTGCAAAGAATGATTTCATTTGAACAGATAAAATGTAATTGATTATTCGATGTAAACATCGCTATAGACATCATTGAAACTGGGGGCTGTCTAGATGGCAAACATCGGATGGGATATTGGAAGATGTGCATACTACACCAACATTTTATAGACGAAATTCTGTTATACGAAAACCTATGACGTCACGATATTCTTTGATTATAAAAGATTGATATCATTAATACTCACATGTGTGCGCATGCGCTACGGGCAGCAGCAACATTACACAGCTCTCACAAGTTTTGTGAAATATCTGAATTTATGGACTTTACAGATGTGTGATTTTCACACAACTTCATGCCGATGGTCTCAGGAACACTTTAGTGTATTCTCTGGTAACTGAAGTTTTATGACTATGCTCAAAATCATTTTGATTGTTTTCACTATTGTGATAGTCAACACCAGTTCAAAGCAGAGACATTTTGAACGGTCAGCTTGGGTCCTCAGTGATGTGGTGACTATGCCTGGGACACCAATCAAGCTTAACAACACGGATAACATTGCTGGCTTGTTGACACAAAGCAAAAGCTATTCAAGTGAGAAACTTCATTCACTAAATAACAATACCTTTTTACTTCCACAATCAATTTTAAAATGGGTTAGAGAGTTGAAAATAGGTGCTGATAAACCAACAAAAAGGGGTACAAGAGGTGGCAGACACAAACAGCATAAGATCCAAACTATCACTGGATTTAGACATGGTCTTCATGATGTCATTTCCAAACAATCTGGCGTCAATCAAGAAAATCTCTGTCAAGTTCATCCAAGTCGACATCAACCATCACTACAATTTGTCCTCTGGAATGCTCAGTCCTGTAGGAATAAGACGATCGACATTGCAGATTACATAGTGAGCAATGACCTTGATGCGTTATTCTTAACAGAAACATGGCTCAAGGACTATGGTGATGAGGCGAAAATGGTAGAGCGAACACCGACTGGATATACTTTCAAACACGCACCACGAACGCAGTCAAGAGGAGGTGGTCTTGCTGTTATCTTCAAATCCCAGTTAAACATTCATGTACTTCCAGATAAAGTCTCTTTTACATCAATGGAATTGATGTACTTATCTCTCACTTTTGGAAGCAAATCTACCAAAATTGTATTTATCTATAGGCCTCCCCCCTCAAAGAAAAATGAACTCACAAAAGGAATGTTCTTGAAAGATTTATCTAAACTCCTTGAGGATTTGAACAACAAGCAAGTGATCTTGTTAGGTGATTTTAACGTACACTTTGACCAGGTGAACATTGAGAAGAGGCAATTGTGTAAGTTGCTAGATTCTCATGGACTCCAACAACATGTTAATAGTCCGACCCATCGCTCTGGTCACATCCTTGACTGGGTGGTGTCTAGACAGGACAGCGATCTGATAAACACAGTGTCTGTTGAGGATTCTCAAATGTCTGATCATTCCTGTGTGAAAATCCTTTTATCCTATCAGAAGTGTAAAAAGTTAAAAAAGAACATTGTTTGCAGAAATATAAAAAACATGGATGTCACTGCATTTCGCCTGGATCTTCAATCTTCAGATCTCATAACCTCTTCACCTGATGGATTGGAGGACATCTGTGACTGTTATAATAACACACTAACTGCTATCTTAGACAAGCACGTGCCACCAAAAACTAAGAGTATCCCAGATAGGCCCTCTGCACCCTGGTACTCTGAAGAGATTGCAATGGCTAGGACAGCTCGTCGTACTGCTGAAAGAAGATGGCGGAAATCTAGACTTGAAGCGCATAGGCAAATGTTTGTTTCAAGCAGAAATGCTGTTTCAAGACTCATCACGAAAGCAAAGGCGAAATACTGCTTAACTAAAATAAAGGAGACTAAGTCGAATTCACTTTTGTACAAGTTTTTGTTCTCGCTCATTGGACGTGAGAGTGAAAATTGTCTTCCAGATCGTAACAACAAAGATAGTGTTACTCTTGCCAACGAGTTCAACAACTTTTTTTAAACCAAGATTTCAAGTATCAGACAGGAACTGGATCTTCTGACCACCACAGATTCTGATGTGGATGAGGCTGTCGGAGAAGATCAACTAAATAGACTCTCAATCTTTGAACCCTTCACAGAGGAGGAGGTTCGTAAGATTGTTCTGGACTCAAAGCCAACCTACTGCTGTTCGGACCCGATACCCACAAAGCTAGTTCTAACTCATTTGAATATCCTTCTTCCAGTTGTTACAAAGATCGTCAATACTAGTTTAGCATCAGGTCAGGTCCCTTGTTCATTCAAGGAAGCAGTTATTAAACCACTTTTGAAAAAGAAAGGGCTGGATTCAAATATATTCCAAAACTATCGTCCAGTGTCAAATCTGCCTTTTCTTTCAAAGATTTTGGAAAAGGCCGTCAAAATCAGATTGAATGCCCACATGGAAGAGTTCCATCTACAGGATATATTTCAATCCGCTTATCGAACTGGCCACAGTACGGAAACAGCTTTACTACAGGTGACTAACGACCTACTCTGTGCGGCCGATAGAGGTAACGTCAGCATCCTCGTCCTCTTGGATCTATCGGCCGCATTCGATACGATAGACCACGCAAAACTCCTTAGACGTCTTCAGACACACATAGGTCTGGATGGATTAGTTCTTGCCTGGTTCTCATCCTACCTCGAGAATAGGTGTCAGTCTGTGAAGATCGATGATGTCAGATCTACTCAGTGTGATCTGTCCTATGGAGTTCCGCAAGGATCGGTGCTTGGACCGCTGTTGTTCACTATTTACATAGGTTCGCTCAGATCAGTAACCGGTAAACACAACGTAAATCATCACTGCTACGCGGACGATGCACAGTTATTGAAATCTTTCATACCTGAAGAGTCACAAAATCGTATTGCTCAGTTACAGGACTGTATCTCTGAGGTCAGCTCTTGGATGACAACGAAAAAGCTGAAACTGAATGGTGGAAAAACCGAAGCTATCCTCACTGGCTCCAAGTCTAAAAGGAATCATGTCTGCGAACAGTCGTTGAGAGTTGGTGAGTCTACTATCCACTTTTCCAAGTCTGTGAAAAACCTTGGCGTTCAAATTGACGAGGGACTAACTATGGAAAAACATGTGAATTCTGTAGTTAAGAACTGTTACTACCACATAAGGAACATCAGCCACATTCGCCACCTTATCTCATCTGAAGCAGCCCACCATCTCGTCCGATCTCTGATACTTTCTAAACTGGATTACTGCAATAGCCTTCTTGTAAATATTCGCCAAGACCTCAGTTCAAAACTTCAATCTGTACAAAACTCTGCTGCCCGCATTATATCCATGAAAGGAAAGAACTCCCACATCACGCCTGTATTGATGTCACTTCACTGGCTTCCCTTTGATGCCAGAGTAGAATTAAAAATTCTCTCTATATGCTACCGCTGCTACCATGGAACAGCTCCACCTTACCTCTCGGACATTGCCCAGAAATACTCTCCTTCCAGGACACTGAGATCAATTGATTTAATGCAATTTGAAATGCCACCAGTGAAATTGAAATCCTTTGGACAAAGATCCTTCAAGTTTACTTCTGCAAAACTTTGGAATCAACTTCCATTGAACATCAAGCAACTCCCTACTCTTGATACTTTCAAAGGATCCCTGAAAACATATCTTTTCAGAAAGTACTATTCAGCATATTGACACTATTTCGACATTATGTAGCGCTGTGAGCAATCACCGAGTGACTGGATACTGGCGCATGACAAATGGACTTATTATTATTATTATTATTAATACTCGCACATTTTCGCTACGACCATGGACGTGTGCGGAAGGGACTTGTGTACTGACTCCGAGGGAAGTATGAGTTCTCCGTCTCCTCGTAAGTACAGTAAGTACGAAGATCGACTGTTATCTTTTGACAAGTGGCCGATACAGATGAATCAGAAACCCTCAGAGATGGTATGTGCCGGACTGGTGTATACCAATTGCGGAGATAAAGTGTATTGTTTTTCCTGTCACATTCGTTTGAAAGACTGGAAACCGAATGATGATCCGTGGAGGGAGCACGAAAAATGGTCTCCATCATGTTATTACGTTAACATGGTGGGATTACATCATCAACGGCCCAAGCATCGAATAGGATCTTTTAACGGAATAACGTCTTTCGCATTCGGATGTAAGGAAGACAACAATTCTCAACAAAACTAAGATTGAAAACGAAAGTGACGTCATAATTTTTCGATTATAAATATACCCAATAGGGAGGGACCATAACTTTGACAGTCAAAAGTGCGACCAATCAGTGAACGGTAACCATCCCCTATATAGCCGAGGTAAGATTGAGAGTTCAATATTCTGCAGAGAGAGACTCTACGATCAACGTCAAGACTCTATCGGATCCAAAACTGCAATGGCTAATCAAGGGGCAGAGGCTAATACGTCCGTTGAAAAGTGCCGACTAGATATCGGACAGAATGTGTATATCGTAGCTAAGGAATGGCAGGGACAAACGTTGATACACGTCAGGGAGTACAACAACAATGGTTTGGATGGGAAAATGTACCCCACACGTAAGGGTATCGCCTTGCAGCTGAGACAGTGGATCGAGTTGGAATCGAAAAGGAATGTTGTTGACGAAACAATTCAAAATTTGATAGAGGGAAAAGAAGATAAGCTATGCGGACATTTGGGTGCCAACGTATACGTCAGCGTCAGTAAGACATTCGCCGGTGTGGATCTTCGCAAATGGTGGTGGTGTGATGAGACTTCGGAGATGAAACCATCCAAGAAAGGCATCTTTCTCCGTTTACATCAGTGGGAGAAACTGAAATGGGCCATGGACGTCATCGCTGACTTTGTTCCCGAATTAAAAGACACAATACCTTGCGCTATGCAGGGAGACCATCAAAACCAACTCGGATTCTTAGCGTGCGCTTTCTGTAACCCAAACGGATCTCACTTTTGGCAGTCTTATTGATGTTTCACCGATTGGTATGGCATGTTATTCTAAATAAAATGTTGAATTCGTTATTTTGTCGTTTGTTCGTATTTGGTTTAAATAGATTTGTAATGGTACGAACGAGTGATTCAGTCTCGAGATGGGGCCTTGTGGCTGATATTGTAGTTCATGCGGATTTAATGCAACGTTGCATTAATTACTTCCGGTCTTTTAAAGTTAACTTTAAAACTTGAATATGTACATATTTTGCAGATTACATATATAATACATTACCTTAGGGTAGGTTGTTTGTGATATCGAGAGATGGGCATAATCCGTGCATTATTTATATTTTAAAACAATTGGCGTGCTACAGTGCCTTTAAGGAGAGATGGGGCGATGAAACAAAATATTTTAGAATTCGTTTTTTTTTCAAAATAGCAGGTTCATCGTGTCTTTTATCCAAAAATGTAAGAAAATTTGGGAGGTCACCGAACGATTTTAAGAGTTATCGGCATTAATAATAATACTCCCGTCAGCAAAATACGCCATTTTTTTCACTGATTTGATGTATTAAGATGAAATACTCGCTTTCAACGAATAAGCTCAGAATCCTTTCAAATACATTTCAGATACATACGGTAATGCATAGTAAGTCTATAATGTGAACATTAATGACACTGGAAAGAGAAACAAAATTAAATTAAGCACTTTTAATTAAAAACGGCATTTTTCTCATTGAACAGGATTTCTCACTGACACACATATTTTAGATATTGCTAAAAATGCAATATAATGTGCACATTTGAATAAACAAACAAATTCAGAAATAAAAATAGGGGTGGTCACTGGAAGCTGTTCATCACTTTAACGTAATTTAAGTACCTTCATAAACGAAAAAAACCTAACGTCAAGGATTTTTGATGGTTTCAAGTGTAACGTTGACGGCCTACCGTGTAATCATTATTGAACATACTATCTATCTAGGGGTGCATGATGGAAGAATAACTATCAGTTGATTTTACCAGGCGATTTTAATTCGTCAGTAACTAAAGATGCGTATGTAATTCGACTAACACACACACAGTAACATATTACCGCAAATATAGGTGACGATAATGTTATGCGGAATGTCGTAAAATGACCGTTAAAAAGGTGTTACGGAAAATTTAAGCCCTTTCCATTAGTGTATGGATAAGCGTATGCCCAAAACATCGTAATCCATATATTTTTAGACTTATTCACTACAATAATTTGTTGTCGCAAAATGTTCGAATTCTGGGTCCCATCTCTCCTTCAAAGAATTTCAATTCGAAGGGAAGCGATTCAGGTTTTTCTGTAACCACTTCTCGGTTAAATGTATTGACTGCTTGTCCCTCCTCACAACTCAACAGGGTAATTTAATTATCAGAATTATTTAGTTAACTCGCAGTGAGCAACAGTTATTATTGATGTTTCAATAAATCCTAATTGCCACCATGAAGGTTTAGTGTTATGATCAGAGGTCAGGTAATGTGTGCCAGATTTTTAGAATGCGCACAAAGATGGATCAACTGAGCATTGATATGTAAACTTTGTCATGGTATTAAGTCGGATATTTAAGAAGATCACATACACTCATTTTAGAAAAAACGTGATAGCTTTATCTGTATTTATGCACAACACAGTGAGGGACACATGTTTTAATTCAAATAACATTACTCTCCTTGAGATTTATCAATTCAGATATTCAATTAGATTGTCAGAAATAGGAGTCATATTCCTTTTGTCTAGATTTAATACATTCTAAATGTGAATTCAAACCCTATTTTACTGATTGTGGGGAAATGTGACCGAACATCAACACTTAATTAGGGCATTTGATTTATTTACATAAACGAGGGCAATGATATGGAAGTTCATATTTTTCATTCGATGCTCTAAGGCTTTTTAATGATGTTGTGACGTCATAACCAATTTTATGACGTCAAGCTTTGTCTATCATGTAAGATTATAACTGTGGAGATGATAGGCAGTAGCCTATGCTTAAAAGTAGATTTTAGCATATTTTTCTACCCATTCCGTGGCTTCGGTAATAAATAGAACTTTAGGTCGTGTCTGAATTTCGGTTTATCCCTCGTTCTTGTTCAGACCTCATTAAAAGACGTTTTATGTAAATAATATTGAAAATGGATTGTATCTTTCAGAATAACTGATTGAATAAGAGAAACTGTTATATAATCCACCAAAGAGAGATGTTGAATTTTATCTTTGACTTTTTATTAAGATTACATCAATACAGTTATTGATTGGTTCTACTTTATGAAGGAATACCACCTCTTATAGAATAGCCAACCTCAATGACAGAATCAGTTGTGTCTTTGAGTGACATGTTAAAAGTAAAAAGGATAATGACTAACTTCTATACATTTATAACTTCTTTTTGGTAATGAATGCTACTCGTCGTTCTCTGATGTTGTTAGGTAAGGTCTTATGGGCCATTTATTCAATAAATAATTCGTAAATTTACAATAACTGCTGCAGTTTTGGGATGAAAAGATAATGTAACAATTGAGCACAATAAATGCAATTGTACAACTGTTTCAAGGATGAGTACACTGTCAGACACCTATCACCAGCACTGAATGTTCCATGAGCTTGTCCACTTCCATGAGCCACCATGGTATTGCTACGACGAAGCCAAGCAAGTGATAGTTATGACCATTATAAATAATAATTTTGTAATGAAATGTTTTCATTCAATGAGTTTTTATTGTTACCTTTAAACCGAAACAATATATTCTCTTTACTGTAAATAAACATATATGGTTAGGTAGGATTAACTGTATCCATGTATCTTATCACATGTTACTAAGGGTTTAATTTTTAATACAGAAACGGTTACCCTGTTTATTCTGTGATGTAAATAATTATGTCAAAGTAGTAGAGAAGAGTAGAGACTATTGCATCTTTGCACAAGTTCATATAGATGACGTGTTTACATATATATGTTTTTTTCCAATATTGATAAAACATTTTGCTCAAGACACCTAAGTTTGTGTACAAAGAACTAGATGCCATACTTGGAAGATTGAAAGAAAACCTCGAGACTGTCAGGAAACGCAAGTGCACCAGTGAATATACAAGAATGTTCCTGAATAAGAAAAGCAAACTTCAAACCTCGCTATGAATGAAATGAAAATGCTAGCCTTAATGTCAACATTGCATCGTACCACTCTATGCATGTAATGTAACCTCCTAAAAGAACACTATTGATATAGCTTTAACTACATCGATAGGAACTTATAGAAATCATTAAGTATGGTTTATGGCTATTACACACTAGTGACCTATTTAAATAATTCGACAAATTACAAATTAAACCGATAATATATGTTTGCATAAGTTATAGGAGCTATCAAGTTTGGATGAAGTAACTATTGATTCTTCTTCAGGGTTCTCTTTTTCTTTGATAAATCAATATTTATCTTGCAAAACAAAACATTCAGATTTAAACACATTATCATTTAAACACAGAAGACAAACATCAGGCATCAGTTGACAGTGTCAACATTTCTACTAGTCTCAAGGGCTTATACAAGGAGTCTTCCGTTTGTGAAACTGATTATACTGCTCTGAGAACTATCTAACTAAATTATTATTAATCAAAGTTAATTGACATTGAGTTAATAAGATTAAAGATTGTGTAAAATCAATGCTGTGATCAGTGAAATATAAAAATTTGGAATATCATAAAGACAACATCAACGTAGTGTGTCCTGAAATTAAATATAGTGTATTGGTAGGAAATACTAAGAGTAACAGCCGATCTTCCAAAATAAGACCTAAAATCAGAAGTTGCATTGTTGTATAACACGAGATATAATTACTGAATACGAATATCCACTAGTAATGTTAACATATTACAACATTATCTCTAAACTTCAGCTCTTCTTCCTTAACTTTTGACTGTGTATGTTGCTCTGACAATTTATTATACTTCTCATCTGTCAGTTACTTTGAAAAAACAAACATGGCTAAATAAAAATTCGAACAAAATCACTTTGTCACCACATTTAAATATGTGTTAAAAAATCTGATGTCCCAAATTGACTGCTAATGTTACAAAGATGTCGGATTCATTATTCATAACATGAATGTATCAGTGAAGTGGTCACTCGTCCATTGGGTGATCACGGTCAATTAAGCTCACCCATAGAGGACCACATGACATGGAATTGTGTTGTAAACATTTTTATGCTTATTTTTCATAACACTGCCAACGATATTCGTACATTACAGTATCAACAAAAAAGTATATTTTTTCTCAATAAGTAATTGAAGTAAATATTATAGTTACCATAATATTTTAGGAAACTTTAGCTAATCATGCAATAATGATTGTGTTGTAAACATTTTTATGCTTATTTTTCATAACACTGCCAACGATATTCGTACATTACAGTATCAACGAAAAAGTATATTTTTTCTCAATAAGTAATTGAAGTAAATATTATAGTGACCATAATATTTTAGGAAACTTTAGCTAATCATTATTGCATGATTAGCTAAAGTTTCCTAAAATATTATGGTAACTATAATATTTACTTCAATTACTTATTGAGAAAAAATATACTTTTTTCTTGATACTGTAATGTACGAATATCGTTGGCAGTGAAATGAAAAATAAGCATAAAAATGTTTACAACACAATTCCATGTCATGTGGTCCTCTATGGGTGAGCTTAATTGACCGTGATCACCCAATGGACGAGTGACCACTTCACTGATACATTCATGTTATGAATAATGAATCCGACATCTTTGTAACATTAGCAGTCAATTTGGGACATCAGATTTTTTAACACATATTTAAATGTGGTGACAAAGTGATTTTGTTCGAATTTTTATTTAGCCATGTTTGTTTTTTCAAAGTAACTGACAGATGAGAAGTATAATAAATTGTCAGAGCAACATACACAGTCAAAAGTTAAGGAAGAAGAGCTGAAGTTTAGAGATAATGTTGTAATATGTTAACATTACTAGTGGATATTCGTATTCAGTAATTATATCTCGTGTTATACAACAATGCAACTTCTGATTTTAGGTCTTATTTTGGAAGATCGGCTGTTACTCTTAGTATTTCCTACCAATACACTA
Organism: Gibbula magus; assembly: GCA_936450465.1. Taxonomy (NCBI): domain Eukaryota; kingdom Metazoa; phylum Mollusca; class Gastropoda; order Trochida; family Trochidae; genus Gibbula; species Gibbula magus. The sequence continues at coordinate 52,315,202 of OW388294.1, read as the reverse complement.
TATTTAATTTCAGGAGACACTACTTTGATGTTGTCTTTATGATATTCCAAATGTTTATATTTCACTGATCACAGCATTGATTTTACACAATCTTTAATCTTATTAACTCAATGTCAATCAACTTTGATTAATAATAATTTAGTTAGATAGTTCTCAGAGCAGTATAATCAGTTTCACAAACGGAAGACTCCTTGTATAAGCCCTTGAGACTAGTAGAAATGTTGACACTGTCAACTGATGCCTGATGTTTGTCTTCTGTGTTTAAATGATAATGTGTTTAAATCTGAATGTTTTGTTTTGCAAGATAAATATTGATTTATCAAAGAAAAAGAGAACCCTGAAGAAGAATCAATAGTTACTTCATCCAAACTTGATAGCTCCTATAACTTATGCAAACATATATTATCGGTTTAATTTGTAATTTGTCGAATTATTTAAATAGGTCACTAGTGTGTAATATCCATAAACCATACTTAATGATTTCTATAAGTTCCTATCGATGTAGTTAAAGCTATATCAATAGTGTTCTTTTAGGAGGTTACATTACATGCATAGAGTGGTACGATGCAATGTTGACATTAAGGCTAGCATTTTCATTTCATTCATAGCGAGGTTTGAAGTTTGCTTTTCTTATTCAGGAACATTCTTGTATATTCACTGGTGCACTTGCGTTTCCTGACAGTCTCGAGGTTTTCTTTCAATCTTCCAAGTATGGCATCTAGTTCTTTGTACACAAACTTAGGTGTCTTGAGCAAAATGTTTTATCAATATTGGAAAAAAAACATATATATGTAAACACGTCATCTATATGAACTTGTGCAAAGATGCAATAGTCTCTACTCTTCTCTACTACTTTGACATAATTATTTACATCACAGAATAAACAGGGTAACCGTTTCTGTATTAAAAATTAAACCCTTAGTAACATGTGATAAGATACGTGGATACAGTTAATCCTACCTAACCATATATGTTTATTTACAGTAAAGAGAATATATTGTTTCGGTTTAAAGGTAACAATAAAAACTCATTGAATGAAAACATTTCATTACAAAATTATTATTTATAATGGTCATAACTATCACTTGCTTGGCTTCGTCGTAGCAATACCATGGTGGCTCATGGAAGTGGACAAGCTCATGGAACATTCAGTGCTGGTGATAGGTGTCTGACAGTGTACTCATCCTTGAAACATTTGTACAATTGCATTTATTGTGTTCAATTGTTACATTATCTTTTCATCCCAAAACTGCAGCAGTTATTGTAAATTTACGAATTATTTATTGAATAAATGGCCCATAAGACCTTACCTAACAACATCAGAGAACGACGAGTAGCATTCATTACCAAAAAGAAGTTATAAATGTATAGAAGTTAGTCATTATCCTTTTTACTTTTAACATGTCACTCAAAGACACAACTGATTCTGTCATTGAGGTTGGCTATTCTATAAGGGGTGGTATTCCTTCATAAAGTAGAACCAATCAATAACTATATTGATGTAATCTTAATAAAAAGTCAAAGATAAAATTCAACATCTCTCTTTGGTGGATTATATAACAGTTTCTCTGATTCAATCAGTTATTCTGAAAGATACAATCCATTTTCAATATTATTTACATAAAACGTCTTTTAATGAGGTCTGAACAAGAACGAGGGATAAACCGAAATTCAGACACGACCTAAAGTTCTATTTATTACCGAAGCCACGGAATGGGTAGAAAAATATGCTAAAATCTACTTTTAAGCATAGGCTACTGCCTATCATCTCCACAGTTATAATCTTACATGATAGACAAAGCTTGACGTCATAAAATTGGTTATGACGTCACAACATCATTAAAAAGCCTTAGAGCATCGAATGAAAAATATGAACTTCCATATCATTGCCCTCGTTTATGTAAATAAATCAAATGCCCTAATTAAGTGTTGATGTTCGGTCACATTTCCCCACAATCAGTAAAAAAGGGTTTGAATTCACATTTAGAATGTATTAAATCTAGACAAAAGGAATATGACTCCTATTTCTGACAATCTAATTGAATATCTGAATTGATAAATCTCAAGGAGAGTAATGTTATTTGAATTAAAACATGTGTCCCTCACTGTGTTGTGCATAAATACAGATAAAGCTATCACGTTTTTTCTAAAATGAGTGTATGTGATCTTCTTAAATATCCGACTTAATACCATGACAAAGTTTACATATCAATGCTCAGTTGATCCATCTTTGTGCGCATTCTAAAAATCTGGCACACATTATCTGACCTCTGATCATAACACTAAACCTTCATGGTGGCAATTAGGATTTATTGAAACATCGATAATAACTGTTGCTCACTGCGAGTTAACTAAATAATTCTGATAATTAAATTACCCTGTTGAGTTGTGAGGAGGGACAAGCAGTCAATACATTTAACCGAGAAGTGGTTACAGAAAAACCTGAATCGCTGCCCTTCGAATTGAAATTCTTTGAAGGAGAGATGGGACCCAGAATTTGAACATTTTGCTCACAACAAATTATTGTAGTTAATAAGTCTAAAAATATATGGATTACGTTGTTTTGGGCATAGGCTTATCCATACACTAAGGGAAAGTGCTTAAATTTTCCGTAACACCTTTTTAACGGTCATTTTACGACATTCCGCATAACATTATCGTCACCTATATTCGCGGTAATATGTTACTGTGTGTGTGTTAGTCGAATTACATACGCATCTTTAGTTACTGACGAATTAAAATCGCCTGGTAAAATCAACTGATAGTTATTCTTCCATCATGCACCCCTAGATAGATAGTATGTTCAATAATGATTACACGGTAGGCCGTCAACGTTACACTTGAAACCATCAAAAATCCTTGACGTTAGGTTTTTACGTTTATGAAGGTACTTAAATTACGTTAAAGTGATGAACAGCTTCCAGTATCCACCCCTGTTTTTATTTCTGAATGTTTGTTTATTCAAATGTGCACATTATATTGCATTTTTAGCAATATCTAAAATATGTGTGTCAGTGAGAAATCCTGTTCAATATGCGAAAAACGATGAGAAAAATGCAGTTTTCAATTAAAAAGTGCTTAATTTAATTTTGTTTCTCTTTCAAGTGTCATTAATGTTCACATTAAAGACTTACTATGCATTACCGTATGTATCTGAAATGTATTTGAAAGGATTCTGAGCTTATTCGTTGAAATCGAGCATTTCATCTTAATAATCAAATCAGTGAAAAAAATGGCGTATTTTGCTGACGGGAGTTTTATTATTAATGCCAATAACTCTTAAAATCGTTCGGTGACCCCCCAAATTTTCTTACATTTTTGGATAAAAGACACAACGAACCTGCTATTTTGAAAAAAAACGAATTCTAAAATATTTTGTTTCATCACCCCATCTCTCCTTAAAGGCACTGTAGCACGCCAATTGTTTTAAAATATAAATAATGCACGGATTATGCCCATCTCTCGATATCACAAACAACCTACCCTAAGGTAATGTATTATATATGTAATCTGCAAAATATGTACATATTCAAGTTTTAAAGTTAACTTTAAAAGACCGGAAGTAATTAATGCAACGTTGCATTAAATCCGCTTGAACTACAATATCAGCCACAAGGCGCCATCTCGAGACTGAATCACTCGTTCGTACCATTACAAATCTATTTAAACCAAATACGAACAAACGACAAAATAACGAATTCAACATTTTATTTAGAATAACATGCCATACCAATCGGTGAAACATCAATAAGACTGCCAAAAGTGAGATCCGTTGGGGTTACAGAAAGCGCACGCTAAGAATCCGAGTTGGTTTTGATGGTCTCCCTGCATAGCGCAAGGTATTGTGTCTTTAATTCGGGAACAAAGTCAGCGATGACATCCATGGCCCATTTCAGTTTCTCCCACTGATGTAAACGGAGAAAGATGCCTTTCTTGGATGGTTTCATCTCCGAAGTCTCATCACACCACCACCATTTGCGAAGATCCACTCCGGCGAACGTCTTACTGACGCTGACGTATACGTTGGCACCCAAATGTCCGCATAGCTTATCTTCTTTTCCCTCTATCAAATTTTGAATTGTTTCGTCAACAACATTCCTTTTCGATTCCAACTCGATCCACTGTCTCAGCTGCAAGGCGATACCCTTACGTGTGGGGTACATTTTCCCATCCAAACCGTTGTTGTTGTACTCCCTGACGTGTATCAACGTTTGTCCCTGCCATTCCTTAGCTACGATATACACATTCTGTCCGATATCTAGTTGGCACTTTTCAACGGACGTATTAGCCTCTGCCCCTTGATTAGCCATTGCAGTTTTGGATCCGATAGAGTCTTGACGTTGATCGTAGATTCTCTCTCTGCAGAATATTGAACTCTCAATCTTACCTCGGCTATATAGGGGATGGTTACCGTTTACTGATTGGTCGCACTTTTGACTGTCAAAGTTATGGTCCCTCCCTATTGGGCATATTTATAATCGAAAAATTATGACATCACTTTCGTTTTCAATCTTAGTTTTGTTGAGAATTGTTGTCTTCCTTACATCCGAATGCGAAAGACGTTATTCCGTTAAAAGATCCTATTCGATGCTTGGGCCGTTGATGATGTAATCCCACCATGTTAACGTAATAACATGATGGAGACCATTTTTCGTGCTCCCTCCACGGATCATCATTCGGTTTCCAGTCTTTCAAACGAATGTGACAGGAAAAACAATACACTTTATCTCCGCAATTGGTATACACCAGTCCGGCACATACCATCTCTGAGGGTTTCTGATTCATCTGTATCGGCCACTTGTCAAAAGATAACAGTCGATCTTCGTACTTACTGTACTTACGAGGAGACGGGGAACTCATACTTCCCTCGGAGTCAGTACACAAGTCCCTTCCGCACACGTCCATGGTCGTAGCGAAAATGTGCGAGTATAAATGATATCAATCTTTTATAATCAAAGAATATTGTGACGTCATAGGTTTTCGTATAACAGAATTTCGTCTATAAAATGTTGGTGTAGTATGCACATCTTCCAATATCCCATCCCATGTTTGCCATCTAGACAGCCCCCAGTTTCAATGATGTCTATAGCGATGTTTACATCGAATAATCAATTACATTTTATCTGTTCAAATGAAATCATTCTTTGCAAATAACGATATACAATTATTTGGTATTTGACATCTATTTATTCAATCATTTCAGACGTTTGTTTAATTGATTACAACGTGAATCCTTTTATACATACAGGTCTTCGTTCGTATCAAGCAAAATGATTTCAATTGATTAACATCACAAAACTCCTTACAGGTAAAGTGAGACATTACACCTTATTTTAATTACGAACTACTGATACGTTCAACTCCCATATCAATCTTCTGTCATTCTAGTTCACCTATCCCATCATGATATTACTCGATTGTCAAGGGATTACCCTAACGAATTTGATGAGATTAAGGAACCAGAAACAGTTGTACACGACTATAATCCTTTACACCTAATTGGTGTTCGGAATCAACGGATTAATGAATCATATGTTTGTAATAACTCTGATGTGACGTCTAAGGCTTTAAATGGCTCTAGCTCTCTTATTTATATACTTAGAAATTTCGTTTCAATCGCTTTTGATTCCCGTACTACTTTTCTTTCGCTTGGGATATCGTATAGAAAAATGTAGAATACAAAAATATTTAACCTTTACTAGTTGAAACTAAATTCACTCGCGTAATGCATTGTATTTGATATGACTATTCTTGAACAATTCAAATAGATGTGTCTTAGCGGTATCTCTCGTTTGACATGTGACACCATAGTTTAAACTTACAACTTAATAATTATGGCTCTTTCTCGTTTATGTACTCGTTGTAAGACCTATTAAAACCTATAGAAGCAAACCTCTCTTCGTATCTACTTTACGTAAGTTTCAAAAATTACGTTTGAATTCATGAATGTAGCTTAAGCCTAGGTGAATTGTCCAGTTTTCGATCATGACCCTGACTTGTATTATGGTTGTATTTCCATTATGAATAAACTATACACGTACCTAAATACGATAGTTATAAACTATGTTAACAGATGCGTGATCAGTTTCGCATTATCTTTTATTTGGTTCTAAAATGTACCAAATCACAGAAGGTGCTGGTTTAGGTTATAGCTTCTTACCCGACTTTCATATTTTCCCCTTTAATATATCAAATATATCATTTACATGGCTAAAACGACTGCATCTCCTGTAGTTCCTGAAAAGGCGTGTTGAACTGTCGCATATATTTATTGTATCACTCTCCGCATGGCTATTAGCTTGAGATCACTGAGAGCATGGGTTCAGGAGCACACAACCAGTGATGACATTGAATCAACACACCATGGAAACGATTATGAGGTCGAAAAAGTACCTAAAACACACAACCGCAAATGAACATTGCTTTTAATATATGAACATGATATTTTATTTTGCGAGAATGTTACAATATCATTTTTCATGTACGTTCATACCTATGCTGGCACAATAGTGTGTGCCTACAGGACAAGACCTGTTTATAGTGACTGTCAACGTACAGACCTAGCCTAATAAATAGCATATCTTCTTTTCTCTGTCTGTCGTCAGTGTGTCAACTAAATAAGATCTGTGCCTTCTCACAGGATATATAGAAAATGTTCATCACGGATGAAGAAGTGCGGGTTTAAAGTTGATCGTTCTGAATTAATAATTACATATTATAACATTGGACATCTTAGCTCCTTTCACTGCCTGGTTCTTGTTCCGAATGTCCGGTACATGCGCGAACTGAAAGTCTGTTATGTGTGTGTGTGTGTGTGCGTAACACAGTGACCTACACTGATTCAGAACAGCCCCTCGCTAATATAATACATCCTCGGTTACCCATGGTTTTATATATGCTCCGTTACTCTCCACTGTATCACCCATGGGAAATTTCATCAGAAAAATCTGTACTCAAATTACCCGCCCTTGGCCGGCGTGAGCCAATCAAACTGCTACGCAGCTTGGACCTGCGAGCCAATGACAATTCATATCACTTCGTTTCAAAGCAAGCGAGGTCATTGTGTTAGCCATCCGTCACCGGTTATCTCCCTTGACCATTTCCGTCTTATCCCATTGAGCATTTTCTTTGGTTACTGATTTCGTCACGCCGGCCAAGGGCGGGTAATTTGAGTACAGATTTTTCTGATAAGGTTTCCCATGGGTGATATAGTGGAGAGTAACGGAGCATATATAAAACCATGGGTAACCGAGGATGATATAATAGGACTGTGATTGAATCAGCTATGGGCGAATCGTCGCTCGCACATATAATCAGTTACTAATGCTTATTGAAAATTAGATAGCTAACTGATTAAGATTCAAAACAATCACAAAAGCATGTGGTTATCGCATAAGCTTATTTACACTGCTCACTATATGGACTTTACCACGCGTTTCGTTGGAGTTTAGATAGGAGTGTATGACTATACCTACGTGTCGTCTGATACAAACGTGTAGCCTATGAAATATACTGTCGGTGGATTTTATCCCGAACATCAGTTGAAATATGACAGTAAGCTTGAGGTTCTGTATTCTCTTCTCTCCCCCGCGTCCCTAATAGCGCAAACCCTGTCGACTCGCCTCTTGGTCTGTGAGTATATTTAAGCCGCCTCGCATTGACTCGCGTTACAGGCCCGGGGGTCGTATCGGTTTTTCGTTCATCCGCTGACAGCGTAGAGCGCTTAGAAAAAATCTCTCAAACTCTCTATCCTACCATCATCTTCTCTAGACGACGGAGAAAGTACTATCGTGTTTTCGATAAACGGTTCTATCCATATATTCACGATGTTCTACGAAATTTAAATAAAACTATAACCATTGTTTTACCTACAAGCAATAGTTATAAAATTGAACTGCACGCGTTTGCTCGCTCGGAAATTCTGTCTGCATGTGACCCACGCTAAGTGATACGAATGTTCTCGATGCCGTTGGGACGCCATGACGTCACGATTCGGTTATAATTTTACGATTTCTGATTGGTTCGATCATTTTGCCGTGGGGACGCTATCGAGACATGACTCATCCTTATATATGACCTCATCCGTTCACGTAGTGACGCCATGACGTCACGATTCGGTTATAAATTAACGATTTCTGATTGGTTCGCTCGTATGTATCCCCCTACCCTGGGAAGTGATGACGTCATATCTGGCTATTTTCTGACTATAGACAGGTACAATCATCACTGCTATCTCAGGTTATTTGTATCAGTTTTAGGCTCGTACAATCTTCTTATAGCCTGATGTAGCAGGATGGATGATGATATGTTTCATTTGTTGGCTCAGCAGGGCAGGGCTGCCACTCCCTGTAAGGTTTGTAACATATCAAAACAACCTAAGCCTACCCAAAATAAGGTTTATTGCAACTGATGGTTATCGTTTGCTGATGATCAAGATGGAAATAGTTTTTTGGGGTTGTGAGCAAAGTCAAGGAGTTTGCACACAAAATTTCAGCTCCTTAGACCAAGTGGTTCTGGAGAGGAAGACAAAATGCGAAAAGTTTACAGACGGACGCCGGACACCATGCAATGCCATAAGCCCATCGGGCCTTTCAGGCCAGGTAAACTAAACATAAATCCATGGCAGTTTTTGAGTTCTGCTCCGGAAATGAATTATTAAGTTATGTATCCATGGAAATGGTAAAAATTAAACAAATTAAATATTGTGAAGAAGTTGAAAACCCCAAAAGGCACATCTGCACATGATGATTGTTCCACACACCAAGTTTCGTTGAGATATGTCTTATAGTTTTGAGTTCTGCTCCGGAAACAATATTTTAAGTTACGTTTCCAATTAAATGGTAAAAAAAAAAAACTCGAAGAAGTTGAAAACCCCAAAAAGCACATCTACACATGATGATTGTTCCACACACCATGTTTCGTTGAGATATGTCTCATAGTTTTCGAGTTCTGCTCCGGAAACAATATTCTAAGTTACGTTTCTAATTAAACGGTAAAAGAAAATAACTCGAAGAAGTTGAAAACCCCAAAAGGCACATTTTATACACATGATGATTGTTCTACACACCAAATTTCGTTGAGATATGTCTCATAGTTTTCGAGTTCTGCTCCGGAAACAAAATCGGGAGACCGAACGGACGGACGGACGGATGAAGTCCATTTCAATATCTATGAATATCTATTTATAACTCATTTTGAAGAAGAGATGTTATTTATTAAGAACAATAAATTTCAATCATGTATCTATGATAATTTAAGTGTGATGTTTCATAGAATATTGTCAATTTTTTAAATTCGCCATTTTCAGCAAAGTACAAAGGATCATAACTGTTTAACTATTTAAGATATTGAATCTGTATTTATACTTTCGGATGCACAATTTCAAGAATAAGGACCTTTCAGGTGAACTACAGCCATTTGAAAATGATTTTTTTTAAACAATCTTTTTAGGGCTCGCATTCAAAGAGACATAACTCTGGTGGGAATAACTTGTTACTTGTGCAATCTCTTTCTTATAAATAGTTTTGAAATTCCATAACATAAATAGATCTTGTTGATGTAAAAACGTCATTTATTAAGGACAATATTTTTCAAGCACGTATCTGTCACAGTTTATTTGTGACAAGTCATAGAAGATTGTCATTTTTTTTAAATCGACATTTTCAGCAAGGTTGAGAGGTTCATTACTGCTTATGATATTGAAGGTTTACTCAAACCTACGTATGCACAATTTCAAGAAGAGATTTTTCTGTTGTCCGCTTTCATGGAAAAGTTGATAGTTAAGCCTCGTACTTTGCGAACGTTGTCTAGGGGTCCGAAAATGAACATTTTTTGAGTATTTTCTTGAATATTCAGAAGAACATAACACATAAAGTATGTATGCCATCTAAATTATGATTACATCTACTTAACTGGAAGTTAAAACACAGCATTTCCTTTCTTATACCTTAGTATGAAAATATTAACCATTTTGTCATAATCATGAGAAATGTAATGTAGGGGTCCATTAATATGTGATTTTTTCGTTCTCAGAGGGATACCTTCTTTGGATAATTTTTGAAAAAAAAAATACTGAGATAGAGACATGTTTAATTTTAAAGCAGAGAAACTAATGAATAACCGAGAGTCGAACATGGAGTTAAAGGTCAAGCAGAAGTCTTGAAGATCTAAGTACTGCCGCGGCAGTCCTAGTTTCTTAATATTATTATTCCACAGATTTTGTGTACAAAATTCAGCCAAAACGGCTAAAAATAATGCAACCAATCTTTACATGCCACTAGCCCTTACTGTCTAGTTGCCAAACTACAGTTTTGGGCTTAATCGGCCCAGTCATTAAGGGTTCTGTTCGAATCCAAATTAAGATTTTTAATATTGGAAAAAAATTCAAAATACACCTAGAGAACTTTTTTTAAAAGGTGCGCAATGACAATGCAATCAAAAAAGTAAATCATGACGAATTCGTAGGTCACGTGATTCAGCCGCCATTTTTATTTTAGACACATTTCTTCATTTTCCAACCCCATGCACCTTTGACAATCTTCACCTCTGAAAATACTAACATCTTAGAGCTCAAACTTGTATTTATGTACAGCTAAAGGATTGGTGATTAAACTATAGTCCAATGCATTACCATACTCCTAATACTTTATTCACAGTGACCTTTCAAAGTCAAGCAATTTTTTTAAATCGCGAACTTTCAGGTAAGAAAATTTAAAAACATACCCACCGAATTGAACGACTTTTTCAGGAGAGTAAGACAGGACTGTGGTTTTTATGAATCAATAATTAAATCGCTCGAGAACAGTCATTTCCGGTCATAATAAAGGAAAATAAGGGAAAATTTTCAATATCCACATAGAGACTTGCAACCTTTTGCAAAAGACGCGCAATAACAATACGAGCAAATAAGTAAATCATGACAAAGTTGTAGCTCTCGTGGTTTAGCCGCCATATTAATTTTCTTTGATTTGTTTCATTTTGACATATTGGCTATCAATAATCATAGAGACATGCTAGAAATTTTTTAAAAGATGCGCAGTAACATTGAAAAGATGTCTTAGTTCAGTGTATTTCAAATAATTGAATTATTTATGCGCTGAATCATTTTATCGTCGTTTGTGATTAAATTTATACTTATTATTATTCCACATGAATGTTGTGGAATTTATATAAAACAAAGAAAAAGTGAGCGTGGCTCACTAATACCCCCGACTGTTAAAGTTTGACATTTTTATTTTACTTAAAGAGAGAGGTGTCTGCACACCTAAGGATTGATAAGCTATGAAATGTAATTGCTAAGATTAAACTGTTTGTGAAAAGGCTAGGACAAGTGTCGATCTTCATGTAAAAAAGGTGGTTTAGGTAAAAATAGGAATAAAAGTAACTTGAAAAGGTATGGGTAACATAATACACTACTGCTATTACCACTGATTTCAACTTTATTTTGGAAATTAATCCATCATAATGATTCATTCGAGTGACTTGAAACAACTGGTACATGGAAGCTCACCCCTGAAGGCACAGTGAGAGATATACAGCAGTTTATGGCTGAAAGGAAAGAAAGTTTAACATTTCCCAAAATATAACCAATGGAAATATAAAATAGTAAAATCAACAAGAACACAGAAGTAGTTTTGATGAAAGTGATGAAGTCAACAAATCACAACACAGAAGTAGCTTCATTCATTCTAGCTCCGAATATGATGTAGTAAAAAAATATTTAAAAATCGCCAAAAATTTAAAAATTCACCAAATCGTGTTACATTTTGCAATGCAGCTCTCCTAGTGGTGAAGATGACATGTGCCACATTTGAAAAGGATGAGATGAATAGTTTTTCTGTAATCGAACAGACAAAAAATTTTCATAATATGACTTAGTAAAAAAATATTAAAAAATCGCCAAAAATTCAAAAATTCAATAATTCAGTTTAACCTTCGCACTGCACCTCTCCTATTGGTAAAGAAGACATGTACCAAATTTTAAAACAATGAGATGAATAGTTTTTCTGTAATCGATCGGACAAAAAAAGCTCAGAATTTGTCTAAGTTAAAAAAAATTAAAAATCGCCAAAAATTAAAAAATTCACCAATTCGGTTTAAACTTCGCACTGCACCTCTCCTAGTTGTGAAGAATACATGTAGCAAATTTGAAAAGGACGGGCGGAAGGACGGACGGAATCATTGGTATTACTATATATCCCCGACTTTTTTAGGTCGGGGGTATAATAAATGACTAAGGGGATTTTCCTGAAATTTTCAGGGATAACCTCTCGGCTGAAATTAATACAGATGAAAAGAAATCGCAACTTCCGGTTCTGTTTTTCGAATTTTAACATGGGAACATTTTTCAAAATGCTACTAGAGACTTGAAACTTTTCCTAAATGATGCGCAATAGGTTTCTGAACAAAAAAATTACGGCGAAGTCGTAGGTCACGTGACTGAGACGCAGTGTTTGAAACTAAGACTGATTAGCTGAAGGCCTTAAGGACCCACAGGTTTGAAAAGGTCCTAACATTCCGTGCTTAAACTTATTTTCGAAATTAAAAAAAAAAGCAAATCCTTTTTTTAAATTATTTTCTTTTATACTAGAAACATTCCATCATTTCCATGGCCGCAGTACCAGGGGAAATTTTTTTTTTTCATGAAATGTTATGGTGTTTTGTGTGGGGAAAAAACTGATTGTGTTGACACTAAACTGAGAACCAGGTGTGTAATGACATAAAAAAAATCAGTACCATATTGTCAACATAAAAAAGCATAAAACCCAAAAAATATTATGGTAGTTTATCAGGTTAATCATAGTTAAATACATTTGGTTAAAATCTTATAAATTATCTTTCTTTGAAAACAGTTCTCTTAACACTATCTTGTGAACAATTTAAAGTATGTCGAATGAGAAAAGCAAACGTATTGGTCTAAATTCAAATAATGATAATTTGTAAGCATTGCGTTTTGTTAAAACGCGCATAAGTAGCATTCTTAAAGCGAAATCGTAATAATTTTGAAAGATATTTGAGATATTTCCAAAGCTAAAACTGTTTATAAATATCAGTTAGAAAATATTGTTCACACAATGCTTGGCTTGATTCACAACTGCTTACAAATAGTTTGTCTTTGAATTGTATGACAATAAAAGCAAGTCGAACTGTTTCTAAACGAAAGCAAAAGAAAAATATCAAAAAAGAAAATTTATGAATTTTTAATGACGATGTTTCATACATGTTTCAAATAATTCAAACGTGCCAGAAACAGTTAATACAGAACATCTCACATCAGTTTTAAAACTTCACACTTCTCCCCGAAAACATAGTTATTGCATTCAATTGTTGTGTAATCAGTTGGAGAATATTTGTAACTTCTGTACTTGCTATCAAAACGTTCTGTGTTGACGAGCTCGTGGACAGAAAAAAGATCTGCAATACAATATTACACTGATATTGCCTACGTTAATGAAGCATGATGAGATACTCGCACTGTATATACCAAAATTTATATCAATTGTAAGTATGTACTTGCTCGGCCGTTTTTATATAACGATTAACGATAACACAACCTGAAAGTCATTTGCCGCTGATCAGATCACGTAAACGTTTTCATTAGACTGCATAACCAAGTTTATTGTCCGATTGAACATGTTTAAATTTCGTGACATTTTTTCCTATTTAGCTGCATAATGTTAGATTAACGTCAATATTCAGTTCAATAGAATCTAATGAATAAACGAAAAATAGAGCAATTTGCTCTGTAGCTCATCAGTCTTAAAACAATAAACTAAATAAATTTAAAGTGTTAATTTTCCAGGTGATTTATCACATATATAACAAATTTGAAGTACTTGAGAAAAAGTCGAAAATAGTTCTTTTAAGTTTTGACCTGTGAAACCAAATATGGTCATAAGGGGTCACCAAATATACAATTTAGAATCCCTTTTTGATAAGAAGTCTGCACACAACTTTTCAGCTCTCTAGACCTATTGGAACTGGAGAAGAAGATGAAAAAAGGTTTTTAAGGTTGTGACTCCTGTGAACCAATTTGGGGTCATGGGGTCACGAAATCTACAATTTAGAATCCTCATTACCCAAGGAGTCTGCATATAAAAGTTCAGCTCTCTAGAGTCATTGGTTCTGGAGAAGAAGTTGAAAAAGAGAAAAGTTGACGGACGGACGGACGGACGGACGCCATGTCATGCCATAAGCCCATCAGGCCATTAGCCCATCGTAGGTCACGTGGTTTAGCCATTTTGATTTTCTTTATAATAATACAATTTTGACATATGACAATTTAGTCAAAATGTACCTAGAGATTTGAAACTAGAGACTTGAAACATTGTGACAAAAAAAGTTTACTATGATCTTTTCGTAGGTCACATGGTTTAGCCGCCATATTGATTTTTAGACTCTCTGGGTACCCAAGAACTCATTGAACTAAAATTCAAAGTTCAGACGAACTAAGTTCTGTGACACTTGGCATTCTTTGATCGAACATGGGGTCGAAGGTCAAAGCGGAAGTCTGAAGACATAAGTACTGCCGCGGCCGTCCTAGTTATTATTATTATTATTATTATTATGTCTAAAAGTAAAAAAAAAGACTCCAACGAGGGACTACATTGTCTCTGAATTGCTTCTGGTTTGACGTAAAAGCTCGTTATTACTGAAAGAATGGTCGAAGGGAAGCAATTTTTGGAAAGGCTAGCAAATTTAGTGAAGGTTCATTAAATATTTCAGATCAGTTGGTGCGTGACAGGTATTTTGAACCTTTGCAACCTTAATTTGAGTGCTCACTGCTAGTCATCATGCTTCATCTTTATATAAATCCAAGTCAGCTCTTATATTTCTTACCCAAGCGGGCAACAATATGCCGGGTATTAAAGTTTTCATAATGGTCATGGGAATTACAGTTTTTCTAAATATAACTTGCATTTTGATTGGTTGACGGAACTACTTTACGCCCACTTATGAATTTCTTACCTGTCCTGTTTCAGCTAAATCACTTAAATGAACAACATTCGAGCATACCTATTTAAAGTCACACGGCAGTAACGCATATAAAATAGAAAATCATGTTGATTTCCGAGGCCGTAATTAAAGTAGTAAATTTGCAAGGCGAAGCAGCATGCAAGAGTCGCCGGCTGAACTGCCGTGACGTCAAGACTTTGTGATGTAATTAACTATGACGTCATGTAGTGACGTAATTACATTTCTATCTTTCAATGCACATGACGGATTGCTAGTTTACGTTTGACTAAGTTTCTTTCATTCTGCGATAATAATTTACAAGTTGTTTATTTTTTCTGAAATTCCGTTTGGGAATAAATTTAAACATTTACGTCAGAATCCTACTAAAAAAGAGCGTTAGTAGCAAACTATTTAGATGCGCGCATCCTGAAAGTGTCACAAAATTTATGAATGGCGTATGTATATACAATTTGTATTTTAAAGTGTAATCTTAGATGTGGCATTTTATTTTTCGATTTTTACGCATTAAAATGAACTTGGGTAAGACAAATAATAACCAACTCGTTGCTCGGAATTACGAATTATCTGTCCCTCGTGAATTATTATGTCAAACTCCTCGCTAAAGCTCGGAGTTTATCACAATAATTAACTCGGGACAGATAATGCGTAATTTCTCGCAACTCATTGATTATTCATATAATATATAATTAGAGGTGGTGTCGACGCCATCTTGGATTTTAAAACATTTTTAAATTTTCTGACTCAATGTACATTTGCAGAATCACCATTCTGACGATATTTGGCTGAAACATGGTTTAAGCACTGGGGAAAAGTTTGTTATTTTGTTAGCGAACTCATAATACTTTTTCACAGTGACATTTTACCAACATCATTTCAAAAAGTTTTAAAAGTTTCTTCTCCTAAGATACTTCTATTTGAGAGTGCAAATTTTAACATTATGTATCTGAAGCATTGCTTACTTCAGGGTGATTCTAGAATTTACAAATTTGCAATACTTTTTTTCACAGTGAGCCATCGAATTCAGATGACTTTTCAGAAATCACGTTTGTGGCGTGTCTCTGTCATATCATATCGTTCAACAATGGAAAATCATAGCATGTTGATTAATACCTTATCAGATAGACAAAATATCACCCTTTCTAGGAGGAGGATGACCAGTTTGATAATTCAGATAACTAATGAGCTTAAAACATATTAAGTACATCAATGTTGACATTCATTTAATGTGTAAACGGTGACATTCCTATTTTCGTTTTGGCATAAATTGTGACGTTGGGGGGTCAGTCCTGCTAAATGTTACAGATGGTTGTAAATGGGACGGGTCATTTTGGTTCTGCACATGAATATTGACGTTGTTCGATTTTAATTGGGAAGTAGTAATTATGATATATTTGGCGATTGGGAATGAAAACGCAAGTTGATGCCTTGTTTGGAGCAAGTTGTTTTTTTGGTTTTCCACATTAAACGTTTTACTTGAATTCCATTCTAGAACAGTACATCAATAAACATTGGGAAATTTCTAAAGTCACAATTTTCATCCAGAATCGAAATGCCTATTATTCATAACAGACAAGGCATAACACTTAAGTCAATCTATATTGCTTTACTGATTATTACTTGAATGAACTTGAAAAACAAACTTTGACCCCCTGGGTGCCAGGTACACACTCACCAAATTACAGCTTTGGAGATGCAGCGGTTTTGGAGAAAAACAAATTATAATGTTAAAAGTTTACGGTCGACGGACGACGACGGCACATACCATAAGCACATCTGGCCACTTAGG
Organism: Gibbula magus; assembly: GCA_936450465.1. Classification (NCBI taxonomy): domain Eukaryota; kingdom Metazoa; phylum Mollusca; class Gastropoda; order Trochida; family Trochidae; genus Gibbula; species Gibbula magus. The sequence continues at coordinate 52,298,440 of OW388294.1, read as the reverse complement.
CCTGGTGAGCTAAAAAGCGGTAAAATGAAGGACTAACTTGCGAGCATCGGCTTACAAACCTTGAACCGTGACCTACATTTTGACATTTATCTGTCTTATTTCTGTTAATCATTAAACGAACTGCAGTGATAACTTTCAGTTTTTATATATTTACTGTGGAGTATTACAGTGAATCGGCCGTTTGTTCGGACGGACTGTGATGTGTGGAAGTATGAATGCGCGAGGTTTGAATGCACATTGTATCTGTGTTCATCGAGAATGATGACATGTTTTTGAGAGTTTTCGACCAATCAGAAGCTTTGAAATAAGTGTAACAAAACCCATTGAAATTATATATATTATATACAGTCTTTCGTACCTTGATTGGGCCTGCGCAGCATCGAAGAATAGCAGTCCGAGAAAGTAGCAAACGGAAAAGCAAGTTGTTTTCTTCATCATTGTCTGAAACCGGAAAACATTTGAGCATATTTAGAATTCGAGTCAAAGAAAGTTTTAAATAGTATTGAATATTTCCATCCATATTAAAATAATTTATCAGTGACACGCGGTATGCTTTAAATACCCAACACCCCATGAGGAACATTATAAATGTGTTTCCTTTGTTTCTTTTATGCTAGAATCCTATAATTCTATATTGTACTTTTCGACCGCAAATTCCAGAAATTTCATCAAGTCGTATTCAGTCGTGATCGAGTCGTAAGTGTCTCGTATCTCATGCTTATTGGGTCGTATTTAGTCGTCTTGTCAGTCGTCTACAATGGGTTTTGTTACACTTATTTCTTGTCAGTCGTCACCCCCGACTAATGCCAACTCACGGACGACTAACCAATAATCAAGGACGACCAGTGACAACCATTTTCAGACTAAACACGACAATATGCCAAATAGATCGTAGGTGATTCGTATGTGACTCGTAAAGTGAGTTGTATTTGGGTAAAGTAATGAGTCGTAATGGTCGTGAAAGAGTCGTAAACTAGTCGTTATTATCGTGAGTGGGTCGGGAATGAGGTCTTTGGCGTTATGCTGGCGGGAAAGAGTTGGCAGTGAGTCGTGAACGGATCAGGAGTGCCTCTTTACTATGTCGTAAGTAAGTCGCAAGTAACTCGTAGAAATATCATATTTGACAATTTGACCCCAAATATTCGGGAATAGTCGTGAGGAATTTTGGAAGTCGTAGCTCAGTGAAATGGGGGTATTAGTCCATTCCGTTTAGGCAAGTTGGATTTCGATGCTGTTTCATATACATGTGGAATCGGCCGCTTGTGGACGTATATTTGGCAAAAAGTAAGAAGTAATGGAAACGTTTTGGTCATTTCCTATAAGTATGAAAGTAATGGATGGCGGTAAGTTACTTCAGTCGACAATGTGTTTAATTTGAGATAAAAGCCACAAATGTAGTAGAGTCGGAGTTTTGGAATGAATCCAAAATGGCGGGTGTCGATCCTTTACACTATTGGTATGGAGGGGTACGGATACTCTTATATATATATTTGTTATAGTAAGAAATTGGGTATCCTCAATTTCCTGCGTGTGCTGCCTGTGAAACTACTCAAAGGTATTTAAGCTATGTATCGCTTAGTTTTAAGGCTTCAGTAATAACATAATGTGTGTTTGAATCATCACGATAATACCCATATGATTATTATTCATCATTTGATCTTCGCTCTTGAAATGGAAAACCGAATTAGTTTGTACCTCCTGTCACGCCCGAACTTGTATAGGGTATATAGGTATATAGGGTAGGAATAGGGTAGTAAAATTAACAAATCTCAATCATTCAAATATCATATTCCAAATCTTCAAATTTGTTTCTAACATTACTGGTTCATGAGGAGAAGTCGTTGAAATTATTTTAGGCTGGATCCTCTGTCATGCCCATATTTGAGAGGACACAGGGGGTATGCACTGTCCATGCTAAACTGGAAGTGGGTCCCGACATTGGTCAGTTCTGAATAATTTTCATTGAATAATGTTAACAACATCAATTTGTTTCAACCCTGGTAAGCTATAGTTACAATCGCTACATCTTTGGAACATGACATGTATTATACATACATACACACAAAGATTTGCATAGTGGGTTTTCCAATAGAATTGCTCAAAAGCGCTGTCTTGGTCCTATTTACATATATGCGCAAGTGAAGGATGGCAGACTGTTCCATAGGAAAGGTCCAGTTCTGGAGAATGATCGGTCTCCATATGACTTTGTTCTTGTCTGTGGAATCTTTAGTAGAGTATTGTCACTTGAACGAAGTGGTCTGGCAGTTTGATACAGTAAAAGGAGATCCGAAAGGTATTTTGGGGCCAAATTGTTTCAACACTTAAAAACAAGTAGCAGAATTTTGTAGTTGATCCTGAATCGTAAGGGCAGCCAGTGAAGAGTTTCAGGAATGGACCGAGATATGTAATCACTCCTTTTGGTTTGGCAAATCAGTCGTGCAGCTGAGTTTTGTACTTTCTGTGTCATGTACATGATTTATTTAGACACACCAACCAGTAAAGAATTACACTAGTCCAAGCGGGATGTTACATATGCTTGGACTAGGGCTTGAGATGATTTCACATCTAGGTATCCGCGGATCACAACAATGTTGCGCAGATGAAACTGTGACTGTCGGCAAACATTGCGAATGAGGGGTACCATGCTGAGGACAGAGTCAACACACAACACCAAGATTGCGAACCTGTAGTTGAGGAGATATCTCAAAGTCACCGATGTGAAATTTTTATTATATATAATATATATTTATAATATATACTTTTAATTTTTACAGTTTTAAGTTTTGCTAATATCTCGGCTTCAATTAATATAATCTGTGAATGCTATAACTTTGATGGAAATACGGGCTACATCCATGTAGATTTGCTGTTTTCATGTATAAAGAGTAGGTATAAAAGGGTGCTTTCAGGACAAGGACAATGGTCCTCTTCCATTTAACAAAGAAAGGACAATTGAGAACTCAGTGATTGCTCTTCCATTCTTTTGAATTGCTCTTCCACCTTTAGAAAGAGGCTCACGCTTCCTTGAGTATGAAAGGAAGCCTATATGAAAGGATGGCTCATGCATCGTTGCACAAAGCGTCATCTGCTAGTCGTTTCGACTATTTGGTATCTAAGTTTATGTTATGTTATTCTACAGCCGGTGCTCGTTAGTGTCAACGTAAAAGTATATGCTTTGCGCACTCTACAGCCGAGACTCGCCAATCTCAACGCAATTCAATATGCTTTGTGGTCTCTACAGCCGAAGCTCGCAATGCTCAATGTAATACAATACCATGTGAGTTCTCTACAGTCGAGGTTCTCAAGTCTCAACGCAATGTAGGGTCATGCTTTTCAAATGTAAAGTTTACACATATAAAATCATGTTAAAAAGTCATCCCTGTCCCGTCATCCCTATCAGGATGACGACGGGAATTCCCCATGAGTTGTCATGAGTCTAAAAATAGCTATGGTGCAATACCCCTCTCACCGGCTATGCGAGGTCCGTCAGTATATGAATGTATGTAGGTCGCGAGGCTATTCACAAAGGACGGGTCTATTGTGTGAATGGGGTTATTGACTATGGCTGTCACCCACACCTTAGGCTTAACGGAGGAGAGAATTACAGCCTGTCCACCCTTGTATAGCTTAAGCAGGGAAGCATAGCGTATATGTATAGGATTCTTGCTGACAGCCTGACATGAACTCTCCCAAGTTACACAAGGAAGAGTTGAAGTCTGTGTTCCATCATAGAACATCTCTCGCACCCCATATTGGTTACGTATGGGTTGTAGTCACTTGTATAGCAAACATCTAAAACATAACACGAGAACGTATTGGTTTTATATACAATTTAATAGCCTCAGTTCATTCAGGTCACTGGCCTTTACAAAATCAACTGCATGGAGTGTCAGAGACTATAATGAAGTCATTTCCCTATCTATTACTTTTATACACGCCTCCATCTGTCGTTGTTAGTTACTGTTTCCATTTCACAGTGTCAAGTTACTGTCAACCAAGGATGGGAAAACGTCGAAGCACAAGTGATATGTTCACAGACTCTTTCAGAAATGAATGAGAGTTTCCTTCTGCACACTTTATACACACTTCTATTTCATCGGTATCTTTCACAATTACTGGTAAGAACCATAGCTGTTGAAAGTAATAATTAGGCCCATCTCTCAGGTCGATTCGTCTCAACAAGGGCATGTATTGTTCACCCACATGTGAACTGTCGCATAAATTACACAACACGTCAACGGATGTATTATTGAGATATTTTGTCTCAACTTTGCCTAATTTCAGTTCGGACAATGCCACCATCCACACACCATCCAGTTTCAAACGTTGGGATAGTTTGACACGAAAGCGATAGGATGTATTATTTGGAAAATAATCCTTCTTAGAGTCTACATCGCTCAGCACAATGTATTTTTCCATCACGCGTCTCTTGATAGTTCTGTATTGATGAGGTTGATGTTTACTTCAATTATTATACGATGGAGAGCACCAAAGCTATTTTTAGACTCATGACAACTCATGGGGAATTCCCGTCGTCATCCTGATAGGGATGACGGGACAGGGATGACTTTTTAACATGATTTTATATGTGTAAACTTTACATTTGAAAAGCATGACCCTACATTGCGTTGAGACTTGAGAACCTCGACTGTAGAGAACTCACATGGTATTGTATTACATTGAGCATTGCGAGCTTCGGCTGTAGAGACCACAAAGCATATTGAATTGCGTTGAGATTGGCGAGTCTCGGCTGTAGAGTGCGCAAAGCATATACTTTTACGTTGACACTAACGAGCACCGGCTGTAGAATAACATAACATAAACTTAGATACCAAATAGTCGAAACGACTAGCAGATGACGCTTTGTGCAACGATGCATGAGCCATCCTTTCATATAGGCTTCCTTTCATACTCAAGGAAGCGTGAGCCTCTTTCTAAAGGTGGAAGAGCAATTCAAAAGAATGGAAGAGCAATCACTGAGTTCTCAATTGTCCTTTCTTTGTTAAATGGAAGAGGACCATTGTCCTTGTCCTGAAAGCACCCTTTTATACCTACTATAAAGTCGTATTTCCGCAGCTTTTCTCCCGGACGACGATTGACCCGTTCCGAAATGTCAAAATTCTAAACCATCTATTTCATGTTGTGTCAGTTGAAAAACTACTGACAACTTCTGGTTTAGCATGAACAGTGCTTACCCGCTGGGGGGGGGGGGGGGGGGGGGGGGGGGGGGTGGGGGGGTGGGGGGGGGGGGGGGGGGTTGTATTCATGTGAATGCTGTGAAAACGAAATTGAATCCTCTGCCGTTTTAGATAAAGGATTCCTCAATTTTTCTTCAGCCATGTATTGTTGCGTGTAACAAGCTGCTGCCTCCCGTGATAAATGACACATATATTAGATTTGTGTAAATATTTCAAGAAAAACTTGTTGATTGTGTAATTATTAGGATTGTTTTACATGTTATGTGCCTCTATCGAAGTATAACAGCAACAAATTTCGTATAACATCGATGTTATACAATTTGTTGCTGTTATACTTCGATAGAGGCACAAAACATGTAAAACAATCCTTAAATGTATTTTAGCCTTGTCAAATATGTGTCGATTACGTGGAGAGGGCTTCTATAAATGAATTTACTTATGGTAAATACGGTAGCATAGAATTTCTACCAAGGTTCAAGGTACCTTCGGTGGTACATGAGCATAATACATTCACATTTATATACAGAATAAATTGATCAAGATGGCGTATGCATATACACATATCATGCAGATACAAAATACAAGTAGGGCAATAAATATGTACAATGTGCAAATACTAACTAAGAGTTTTAGTGATCTTAAGGACATGATTTATAAATAATGACAACTGTTTTAAATACTTAATCTTTTTTGTGGTCAATAATTGTTTCATTGCTAAAAGGTTAGAAAATTTCATAAGATTGTCTGGGATATACTTGATACGTTGTTGGAGAAGAGATTCACATCGAAAGAGATAGTGAAACTCGTCTCCTATAGCTGGTGAATTACATAAGTTACATAAACGTTCATGTTTTGGAATATCTTGCCAGCGTCCGGTTTCAATCGGGAAGTTATGATTACTTGTCCTTAATTTCAAAATTGGATAGTATACAGAACGAGGCATGAACAGATAAGTTTCAAAACACGGGGATGTCTTAAAGATTTGATAGTATATACCTTTCGAACTATTTCTAACCGAACTTTGCCAGTTTTGTAAGTGTTGATCAGATAGAATCTGTTTAATTTTAGAAGTGAGATCAGACGTGGTATACAGCCATGGTTTGCTAAATACCAAGGATAAACCACAATCGTTTAAAATCTTTTTAATAGGTGAAATCCATCGTAGATTCTTCACGAAGTTTGAATTTTCTTGCGATATGAATGTATATAATAAACTAGATATCTTTAATGTTTCGTTGTTAGTAGCTATCCTATGCCAATAATGTATCATTCTTACATAAATTTCTAGTATATAGAGCTTCTCTTCCAAATTCACCGAACAATGCAAAATTAGGCGTAGAGTCTCTTAAATTAGTCGCCAGCTTTAGGAATTTTATGTGTAGTTTTTCAATCAGGGATATATGTTCAAACCCCCAGATTTCAGAACCATACAGTAAGATTGGGACAACCATTGTGTCAAAAGCTGACATTAAACAGTCTAGAGGCAGATTTATATTTCGGGCTTTTTTCAGTAAAGCAAACATGGCTTTCGTTGCACTTCGGACGAAAACTTTTATAGAGTTTGTAAATCTTCCATTTCTGTGAAAAATCAAACCTAGATATGTGTACATATCAGTTATATCAATAACACTTTCACCCAAACGGAAGGATAATTTACATTTATTGGCTGGGCCGCTGCCGAAAATTAAAATCTTTGTTTTTGATAAGTTAACCTTCAGTTTCCAAGTTCTGCAATAGTCATGAAATACATTAAGTGTTTTTTGTAATTCTTTTGGATCGTCACTAAACAATACGATATCATCAGCATATAACAAAATGAGTAACTGGATAAATAGCATCATATTTCCTTCATATCGCATTCAAGGTTAACCCCTTTACAATTGTGCTGCATAAGTACTGCTTCCAGATCATTCACAAAAACAGAAAACAGGAGTGGGGACAAATTTTCTCCTTGTCTAACGCCAGAGTTGCATGGAAAATGAGGAGATATCTTTCCGTCTACCATAACAGCAGATTTGATGTTATGGTACATATTCTTAATTAAGTCCATAAAACGTCCATTTATGCCGACGTTTAACATCTTATACCATAACCCTGTGCGCCAAACAGTGTCAAAAGCTTTCATAAAATCTACAAAGACACAGTAGAGTTTCTTTTTGGCTACTTTCAGCAAGTCTATGAGAGTATGAATAACGAAAATATTATCCCCTTACTGAGAAGTCCTTTCTAAAGCCTGCCTGGGCAGGGGTTAAGATATGATTAGTTTCGAGAAACAGTTTCAGCCTGGTGTTTAATATACTGGTGAACAGTTTGCCGAAACACGAGAGTAATGTTATAGGACGAAAGGAGTTGACATCAGTGTTATTTCCTTTCCCTTTGTAAATTGGTTTTATGATACCTGTTAACCAGCATTCGGGAAGTATACCTGTGCTTAGTATTTGATTAAAGAATTTCAGCAATAGAGGTAGTAGGTATTTCTCGGAGTCTTTAAGATGATCGTTTTGAATTAGGTCAATACCAGGAGATTTACCTCGCTTTAATTTTTTTTATCGCTTGGCTAATTTCTTCTGTTGTTATGTCTTTGTTTAATATTTCTGTTTCATATATGTCTTGGGGTAATGGGGGATTTTCTATGTTTTCTGGGGCTGGTTGTTCATTGTTTAAGTTTTTGAAAAAGTTATAAAAAGTTTCTAGATCTGGAGTTTTATCATTTGAGACTTTGTCTTTTTTGTTTAATATCTTCCAGTACTCTTTAGGATCGCGTTTGCTTTTTTCTCTAAATATTCTATGTTGTTCTGATTCAAATTTACTACACATCGGTCAATACACTTTTTGTAATGTTTTGATAGCATTTGTAGGTTTAATCTATTTGTCATAGTTCTAAATCTATTATATTTTTTCTTTGCTTTGAAGTACTTTCTTCTTGCTTCCCTACATTCTGTATTGAACCATGGTATGTTTGTCTTACGCTGTTCCGTTCTAGCAGTACGGGATTTGGGACACTTTCTTACTCCAAATGTATCTCGTGCAGCCTGAGTTAGCACGTGCGCAATGTCAACCGCTGTGTTGTTGATCGTGGTTGCGTTTACTGCACATGTGTTAATGTGTTGTAGGAGCTTGTGTATACTATCCTTATGTAAATTTTCACGAAAATCTTCACATTTACTTCTGTCATATGGTTTAGGGAGATCTGGGCTTCTACTATCTTCAACTTCATTATCATTTTTACCTGGATACCTATGTTGACTTACTGAAGAAGAAACTGGGACAGCTTGGAGTCTGAAATATACTGGACATTGGACGTCAAAGTATAATGGTGAGTAATCTAGTATTTGGAAATTGTTTATAAGAGATAATGTTTTAGGTGAAGAAATAACATAGTCTACTACTGATTTGTTGTTACATGTGACACTACCTTTTAGTTTATCTCTACCGATTCTACCGTTACAAATGAACAGTGTCAGGTTCTTACACATGTCAATTAATCTATAACCAAAGTTATTGGCGCTATCTCTATCTTGAGTAGTCCTATCATATGGTAAATCTAATTTGTCTAATATTCCCTCTGGAATAACATCATTTTGTATTTCCGGGGAGTCTAGATTAAATTCTTCAATCAAATGTTGGTCAACAGCATGAAAATCACACAAACTGCTTGTGCGAGCATTAAAGTCACCAAAAACTTTGACATAATCACTTAGCGTGGGGTAATGTAAAATTGATTGTCCTAATTCATAAAATGCATCATTATCAACATATTTGGAACCTTCTGGTGGGAGATTAACAATACCAGCATATAAATCTTGATCAATGTCTAGGAGCTATTTCGATATTTTAACCCAAAGGATATAGTTATTTGTACTTTCCTTTTCTAAAACTGTAATGTAATTACTATACTTATTTTTTAATAATAATCCAATCCCGCCTGACCTTCTATACTTCTTCGTTCTATGTTTTATATACACTTGATAACCTGGTATGATTATATCATCTAGGTGGTCAGTCTTTGTTTCCTGTAAACCAATAATGTCATACTTATCTAAGAACTGGAGGAATTCTGGTAGTTACATCTTTTTCTGATTCCACACACATTTAGGCTAAGGAAATCAATGGATTTACCACTAAAATGTTCATCATCATCATCATCATCATCATCATCATCATCATCATCATCATCATCATCATCGTCATCATCATCATCATCATCATCTTTTTTACTATCATTTACACTTGCATCCATTACTGGATAAACATGGGTATTGTCTTGTGACACATCATTATCATTTCCATCAACATAGTTACCAACAGTTTTACTATCATTTACACTCAGATCCATAATTGAATAAACATGAATATTATCATGTGAAACATTACTGTCATTTCCATCTACACAATTCCCAATTGTTTTACAATCCTTTACACTCACATCCATGATTGGATAAACATGGATATTATCATGTGAAACATCATTGTCATTTCCATCTACACAATTACCAACTGTTTTACAATCATGTACACTCACATTCATGATTGGATAAACATGAGTATAATCATGTGAAACATCATTGTCATTTCCATCTACACAATTACCAACTGTTTTACAATCATTTACACTCACATTCATGATTGGATAAACATGAGTATAATCATGTGAAACATCATTGTCATTTCCATCCACACAATTACCAACTGTTTTACAATCATTTACACTCACATCCATGATTGGATAAACATGAATATTATCATGTGAAACATCATTGTCATTTCCATCTACACAATTACCAACTGTTTTACAATCATTTACACTCACATTCATGATTGGATAAACATGAGTATTATCATGTGAGACATCATTGTAATTTCCATCTACACACTTACCAACTGTTTTACAATCATTTACACTCACATCCATGATTGGATAAACATGAATATTGTCATGTAAAGCATCATTGTCATTTCCATCTACACTGTTACCAACTGTTTTACAATCATGTTCACTCACATTCATGATTGGATAAAAATTAATAGTAACATGTGAAACATCATTGTCATTTCCATCTACACAATTACCAACTGTTTTACAATTATTTACATTCATATCCATGATTGGATAAACATGGATATTGTTATCTAAAGCAATTGTCATTTCCATCTTCAGTGTGGTGAACACATTTATCAACTGCTTTACAGCCACTCTCACTCACATCCATGATTGGAGAGATGTGAATATTGCCATGTGAAACAAAATTTTCATCATTGACATATGCATTCACAGTATTGTGAGTAAAATTTCCAAGTGTTTTTCTTTCACTTTCACTCACATTTATAATTGGAGAAATATGAATAATATCATCTGAAACATCATTGTCATTTACATAAACAGTATGACGAACATCTATTATTTTCTCTATTGTATTGTTTGCATAATTACAAGTTGTTTTGGCATCTATCTCATTTGAAAGGTGTCTTACATTTTTGTTAGGATATTTCGAGTTCTGATGAGCAATTTTATGTATCAGTGTATTTTCAGCAGATTGCCTATGGTTTACAAAGGGCCGTTCACACGTTAAGTGTCCTGGCTCCTGACCACCGTCGTCCCCCTATCTTGGGGTAAGTGTGGTTTGTGGTCTGTAGGGAGGAGGGGTAGGTGGGGTCTGTTTCCTGCCCTCAATATATAGAGTGTCTACTACTATATTGGCCCTCTTTCCCTCACGCCGTGCTGCCTTAAATAAAGGCATCAGGACATCTTTCCTATACTGGCTAACTTCTGGAGGGAATTGCTCCACCATATAGTAGGGTGTATCCTTCAGGAACTTGCCCTGGCGCTTCACCGAATCTCGCTTCCTGGTGTACAGAAATTTGGCTATGATGGACCTAGGTCTCACTACTTCCCCAGGGTACCGAGCATTGAATCTCTTCCCTATCCTGTGAACAAGCTTAACGTGCAGGGATGAACTATCCATGTTAAGCTCCTTCTTGATAAATTCTCTCAATTTATTTTCAGTGTTTTCCCAGGTCAACTCAGTTGGATCTTCGGGTATATTTGTAAAAATGAGATTATCTCTCATTGACCTAGCTCTCTGATCGATCAAGGATTCCTTTACCTATAGATTTTCAGCTTTAATGTCATCTATACAATTCATTTTTTCTTGTAACAGCTTCACCTCACTGACTATTGTGGATTTATCCCTGGTCCACTCATCAACAGTATCACTGATGAAGGACACACTGCTCTCTATATTTGTCACTCTCTCTCTAAGTTCATCAAGGGCATGAACCTTAAGCTCTAGCTTAGCCACATTGACTTTTATAGTATTTATATCGCCCTCAATAGTATCGAGAACAGACAGCTTTCTGACAATACTGTCAAGTCTTTTCATGAGTTCATTGTTTATGTCAGGGCTATGAGCATGTTGGTGAGTGTACTGTACTGGAGGTAGATGATAGGTAGAGGTGTAGTGAAGCCATACGGGTGTACAGGGACGGGTGATTGGTTGTAGACAGCCTCGAGTGAATGTCTAACAACACTACCGGTCTGTGTCGTGTCGGTTGTAGAGTTCATATTGTCCATGTGCGACTCGACTGTGGTTATTGTCTTACGTTTTTTGCTTTTCTTTTTGTTTGAATTGCTTGTTGACATGACAAATATACCTTAGACGTGTAATTCCGTTCCGTTTAGCTCTGCATACCCCTCAGATCTTCTCATTGTATCAATTATTTTCGCGAGCGATAGCAGATCGACCATGTCCCGCCATCTTGGTCACGTGACTCCTACCGCAGGCAGGTGCATTCAATGCACGGGAAGGACGTGCGTGTGTGGTCACGTGGCAGAGGTTATAAAGAAGGTTGAAGAAGTTGTCTCTTCATTCGAGGTCTACGCTTTCTGTGGCGAGCATGGTTCCAATTCATTGATTTTTCATGAGACTTTTTATCCTTCACTGTATGGCTATTTGTCATGATAGCATCAACGTATGACTAGATTCTATCTATATCTACGAGAATGTAAGGAGATGAATTTAGATGGTGAGAGTGAACACAAAACATGATTCAGTAGAGAGGTGCGAGTCCTTAGAAGATACAATGTGTGGAGGCGTCCCTTCAAGTCTACTTCTAGAGTCTGGATTTGTGGACACTGGTTGTGATGTGTCACTTCACGCGACATCAACAGGTGACAATTGACTAGTTCTGTTTGTTCTTTTTCAGTAAACAAGTTAAGTTAATCTTGTTTCGATTTCGACAACAATTGTTACCGGAAGTTAAATTTGGTCACACTAAAACCCAAAAAGACTACGGTAATACGACGATATGCTGCTTGCAGAGGAAGGTCACCTATGTTCATTTGCCCGACGTCGCTAGTACATGATATAAACCTATGTGTTGCATTCATGAATGGAGTGATAAGAATTGTCGATTATATATATTTGTATTTGTTAAACGTAAGGTGAAGGTATTCTGAAGTTGAAATATTGTGACATTTTCAGTTTCGGATACGGAGAAATGATTACTACGGTTCCTTAATCAGTCTTTTCCCTGTCATTTATTTGCCCTTTCTTTTAATTTTTGAGGCTGCGGTAGACATTACCCATTATATAAGTATGTTTTAGAAAGTAAGTATTTTATGTTCGTTTGAGAGAATCGAATTAGAACATAAATGAATTTACTTATGGTAAATACGGTAGCATAGAATTTCTACCGCAGGCAGGTGCATTCAATGCACGGGAAGGACGTGCGTGTGTGGTCACGTGGCAGAGGTTATAAAGAAGGTTGAAGAAGTTGTCTCTTCATTCGAGGTCTACGCTTTCTGTGGCGAGTATGGTTCCGATTCATTGATTTTAACAACTGTGTTCAGTATGTAAGTGTATTTACCTTTGTGGTTATGTTTTCACTTTGGTAAAGTTTCTTCCAACGCAGGTGCGTCTTCACGTATGTTTATATATGTGTCCATGTTTACGTCGTGTGGTACTTATAATGCTAATGTGGAATGAAGATTAAGATTTTGATCATGACTTCCGGCTGCGCATGGGAACGGAGCGGACGCACGCGTGACGAGCTCCCGACTAGCCCCACGGGTTTTAAATTTTGAGCTGTTTTCTACAATGAAAAACTGAACACTTACCACAGGAAAGCAAATAAGCGGTATTCTATCAATGCATTAACAACAAATGTGAGTATTTGTGACTTTCTGGTATATTTTTGTGAGAACTTTAACTCTGCATCATGAGTACTCCAAAAGCTGGTGTAAATACACGTTCTAGTTCAAGTTTGGATGAACTTATTCTAAACATGGAAAAGCGTCTTACGGATAAGATTGAAATTGGTAACAACAGGCTTAAGAATTTGGAAAGATGTATGGAGGAATTTAAAAGCGACGTTACTCAACTCACAACTCGTGTTGGTGACGTGGAGGAAGCGACTTCCTTCCAGTCGAGTGAAATCACTGAACTTAAGTCACAAGTTTCAAATTTGAAAACTCAACTCACAGATCAAGCTAAAGATTTTGAAAGAACACTTTTGTTTAAAGAAACACACGACCGGAAAGTAAACCTTCTCTTTTACGGCATTCCACAAAGTCCAGGCGAAAATCCCGAGAGGATTCTGCGAAAACTATTTGTAAATGACCTGAGATTTTCTGATGATGATGTGGAAAACGTATATTTCAAAAATGTGCATCGACTCCCGAGAAAACCTTTTCCTGGAGACCCAACCCCCGACGCACCCTCTCCAATAATCGCCAGTTTCTTATCGATGCAGGACAGGGGCAGTGTTTTGAACGCCGCTAAGTTTCTTAAAGGTACACGTATCTCGATACGTACAGATCTTCCCGCAAAACTTAAAAAGCAACGAGCAATCTTGTACAGAAAGTCCCGTGCCATATATGACGCCGAAAAGCTTCAGACAAGAGTGCGTTTGATCGGCATTGATCACGTTTTGGAAACAAGACCAAATGTAACATCGGCCTGGACGACGCGCATAACGCTAACAGGAGATATGAATCCACCATATGCTGTATAATGTGTTGTTGTGTAACGCAGTGTTGTCATGTAACGCAGTGATGTGGTGTAGAGCAGTGTTGTGGTGTAACGCAGTGTTGTGGTGTAGAGCAGTGTTGTGGTGTAGTCGAGCAGTGTTGTGGTGTAACGCAGTGTTGTGTTGTAGCGCTGTGTTGTGGTGTAGCTCACTGTGGATCGTCTGTCTGTGCATATGATGTCTCCATCTCTCCTGTTTTTGGACGTACTGTCTCAAGCATACTGTTGTTAGATATGACAACAAAGATTACATCGTCCTATCAAAACGATGACGCATAAATGCACGAATACACAGCATGCCGTGTAATGTGTTTGTTGTGGTGTAGCGAAGTGTTGTGTGTTCGACTGGATTAACATTTAATCAGTGCTATTGTTAACAAGTACCTAAACTGCTGTATATATACCTTATCACGTTACTCTTTACATATAAGCCAAATATCATGAATATGCTGTGAGACTTATATAATCATAGACAAATACCTCAACATTCTTCTCTTGACAAAAATCTCACTGTATAATCGGTCCAGCCTCAAAGTTGTTGACATTTACATACATAATACAAGCTCTTACCTATTAAGGAATGTTATATCCATTTAGAGTATCCACGTATGCAATGATACCGAGTATGAACTATCTGGGGACACAGCAACAACAACGATGCACGGCAGGCACGTGAATGTATGACATGCACGGACATACTACCGGTGAAACGCCTTGTGCTGCCTGTGTAATTTTCTCCCAGTAGAGACAACCTTTGTTAATTGTTGAACATTTATTTGTCTATTTTCAATGATACGATCCTGTTCTAAATAATTTATTTCATTTTATCCCCGTGGGGTTAATCTATTTTTGCGTGTAAACACGCTAAGTGGGGAAAGTTTTCCCCTTCCAATGGGCTGTTCAGCTCTTTTCTTTATTTTTACATTATACTTTTTAATTTTGTTTGAAGCATCACTTCAGGTAAGATGCTTCTACTTGTACAAACTGTGTTTCCATATTCCATTTGACATTAGGAAAATGATATTCACTCTTTCTTTGCAATATGTGTGGAAGTCCTTTACTTATAAACAACAGGTGCTGACATTAGAGGTCAGTTTTCTTTCTAAATGTAAATGCCACTATGATTTTGATGAACTTAATCGATCCTTTACAAATTTTATGCGAAAAACATTAAAAGTCATCATTTCGAAAACAAAAGATGACGGATAATATCAAAATAGTTAGCCAGAACTGTAGAGGCTTGAGAAATATCACTAAACGCAAAAAGGTATTTCAGTTACTTCGTAAGAAAAAGGCGAATATATATTGTCTACAAGATGTACACTTTAAATATGAAGATGTCCAATTAATAAAACAGCAATGGGGATACAGTGAATGTTACTTTAGCTGCTTTAAAGGTAATGCCCGTGGGACAGCTGTTCTTTTTAATAACAATTTTGACTTTAAAGTTTTAGAACATAGGCATGATAAAGGAGGTAATTATGTTGCTTTAAAACTTCTTATAAATGAGATAACATATACAATCATTACTATATATGCACCAAATACTGATAGTCCAGCTTTCTTCGAACATATTATGAACATAGTACAAGATTTCGATAGTGACAAAATATCCATCTGCGGAGACTGGAACTTGGTCCAGGACCAAACTCTAGATACTTATAATTACAAGAAAATTAATAATCCAAAAGCTAGAGATACGGTACTGGAAATAATGGATATTTTTAACCTTAAAGACCCATGGCGTGAATTAAATTATGACACAAAACGATATACTTGGCGGCAACCTACACCTCTGAAACAAGCGAGACTGGACTTTTTCCTTATTTCACACGATATGCTACCATCTGTGAAAAATTGTGATATTAAACCAAGTATTGAATCCGATCATTCGATAATAGAATTGACATTAACGTCTGCCGAAATATCTCGTGGTAAGGGATTTTGGAAATTTAATAATTCATTATTACGCGATAAAGAGTACATAGACCTAGTTAAAGATACAATTAAATCTACCCTGAATCAGTACAAAGTAAACACTAACAAATACTCTATTGATGATCAGTTGTTATGGGAAACGTTACTGTTAATGATAAGAGGGCAAACAATTTACTACTCATCAACCAAAAAAAAAGAAAATAATGGCAAAGGAAAAAGATTACCAAACTAAACTTATCGAACTGGAAAAAACATTAGATGAAACCGACGAACTTTTAGAAAAAGAAGAAATTTTAAATGACATCAATGAAGTTTGAATTCATCTAGATGAGATTTATAATCAGAAGGTGCAAGGAATGCTAATTCGATCAAAAGCAAAATGGATGGAAGAGGGAGAAAAACCTACTAAATACTTTTTTAATTTAGAGGCCAGACACTTTCTGAACAAGGCAATAATGGAAATAGAAAAAAAAGATGGTACACTTTTAACCGATATTGCAGATATAATGAACGAGACTAAATCTTTCTACCAAAAATTATATTCAAAACAAGATGTATCATTAATTGACCTTCAAGAGTATTTCTCAGATATCGACATTGCCAAGCTTTCTTGTGAAGAGGCAGTAGACCTAGAAGGGGAGTTAACTATCAATGAGTTAACACAAGCATGAAAGAAAATGAAAAACGAAAAAAGTCCTGGACCAGATGGATTTACTACAGAATTTCTTAAATTCTTCTGGAAAGATCTTGGTGTATTTCTTTGTAATTCATTAAACAACGGGTACAGAAATGGTACCTTATTCACTTCACAAAGACAAGGAGTTATTACATGTATCCCAAAGGGAAACAAACCTAAAAAATATCTAAAAAATTGGCGACCAATTTCGTTATTGAATACTGGTTATAAATTAGGTTCGGCTGTTATAGCTAATAGAATAAAGAGTGTACTACCTAAAATAATTAATGAAGATCAAAAAGGCTTTATTACAGGAAGATATATTGGTGAAGTTACTAGAACAATATATGACATAATGGAATACACAGAAACCTTTCAAATACCAGGAGTACTTATGCTAATTGACTTCGAGAAGGCGTTCGATTCGATAGACAGAAATTATTTATTAAATGTTTTAACATTTTTTGGATTCGGTCCTAGCATCTGCCAATGGATAAGTACGTTATATAATGACATCGAAACAAGAATTCTAATAAACGGTCACATCTCGTCGCCATTTAAAGTAGAAAGAGGTTGCCGCCAAGGAGATCCTATCGCTCCGTATCTCTTCTTACTCGCTGTAGAAATTCTGAGTATAATGTTGCGAAATGACAAAAAAGTCAAAGGAATATCCATAGGATCCATAGAGTATTTAATTTCCCAATTCGCCGATGATACCACCTTAACATTAGACGGGAGTGAAAAATGCCTTTATGCAGTTTTGGGTAATCTGAAGTTTTTTGCACGTTTTTCGGGTTTAAAAATAAACGCAGATAAAACAAAACTTATATGGATAGGTTCTAAAAAGAGATGTAGATACAAACTGTGTAATGAATGGAACCTTGATTGGTCACAGACAGAATTTACTTTACTTGGAATAAAGTTTGATGTAGATCTAGAAAACGTTGTGGACAAAAACTATGATGAAAAATTTAGCTCGATTACTAAACAGATGAACCTGTGGTCCACTCGAATATTAACACCTTACGGAAGAAATACCCTGATCAAATCCCTCTTTATTTCCAAATTGAATCATTTATTTTCCGTATTACCAGATCCTTCAAAAGATTGTATTGATAAATTTCAAAAGAAATGTTTCCAATTTATATGGCAGAACAAACCAGACAAAATCAAAAGAGATGTTTTGATGCTAAAGCCTGAACACGGAGGTATAAAAGCACCTAATATCAGGGATATAATAACATCACAGAAATTAAAATGGATCAACAGACTCAATAGTAAAAATAATAAATGGGGTTATTTGTTTTTTAACCGGGTAAAAGATAAGAATATGCTTTGGCTCGCTGATTCAGGTTATGTCAAGAAGAGAATAATACCAACGCTAACTAACTTATTTTGGAAAGATGTTCTCAATGCCTGGTCAATTTATTTGTCAAAAACAAAAACGCTTATCAAAACCGAAGAGGATTTCCGATCTCAGTTTGTTTGGCACAATGAGAATCTACAAATTGCAAATAAAACTTTATTTTATAGCTCTTGGTACCAAAAAGGGATACATTTCATAAATGATTTTATCGATGAAGATGGTAATATACTCAGCCTTGACGAATTTAACAGGAAATATTCCCTTAATATAAATTTTTTGACTTATGAAGGTATACGGAGAGCTATTAAGTCATACGCATGTCGACTTGATAGACCAAACTTAACAAAAATAAATATTCGACCAATCTACCCCTTCAATATAAGGCTCATAAACAATTATCTGGTAAACAAAACGATATATTCTACATTACTGAACTCCACGTTTGTTCACCTACCCTGCTACTCGAAATGGGAAAGAATTTTAAACTGTCAATTCACTGAATCGGAATGGAAAATATTTAACATTATTAGTAATAAATGCACTCCTTGCACAGACCTTAAATGGTTCCAATATAAGATTATTCATAACATTCTGCCTACGAAACAATTTCTACATAAGTTGAGCTATATAGAATCGCCAGTTTGTTGTTTTTGCAAAAGTGAAGTGGAAACGTTAGATCATCTGTTTTGGAAATGTGATATTATTTTAAACTTATGGAAGGATTTAGAAGCATGGCTACATTCTGAACAGATTCCTATCAATCTTACTATTGAAAAAGTTATACTTGGCATCAAAGGTAAAAACAATAACCCTTTAAATGCCATAATCTTACTGACTAAACAAATAATCTACCGAAGCAGCAAAAAAGGTTTTACTCCATCCATTACTTATATCAAAAAGGAAATCATTAAATACTACAATATCACAAAATGTATTTACTTCTCCGACCAAAATGAAGAGAAATTTATAAAATTTTGGTCAACACTTCATCTACTTTTCCGAAAACGTGATTTATAATATGTTTAATCATAAATAAACTCGACTTAATAATTCCAACACTTTTATAAGTGACTTGTGTCAATCATATTTTTGTCTGTCTTCTTTTTGTAATCGTTTCGACCTAGTTAGCACGTACATGTATACTTGTGTTTATCATTAGACATGTGATGTACAGTATATTTGAAGTGTATATTTCCTCATATTTATGTGATATCAGCAGATTGTATTAATGTCATGCCTGTAAAAAAAATATGGAAATAAAAATAAAAAAAAAAGATTTTGATCATACGGGTGAATGTTTACATGTGATATAATAATGATGTTGTGTGATATAGCTGTTTTGATTTGGTACAATCTGAAGGTCACGTGTCATTGGGAGTGTAATGGAAATGTTCAATATTACGAGTGCATGTTTAATTAAAGTCGTCTGACATCGGTGTGACTAATGCGATGATCTATTCCATGATGCGTGTGCATATTCAAGTTGATGTTGAGGTTGCATTGATAACATCAGTGCAACTTGAGGTCGATTGACATCGGTAAGGTTATTGAGGTTGTGTACGACAATGCACGTACGATTGATGGCAGGTTACATTGGGAATGCTCTTTATGTAACCGTATTTATGCGGGCGGTTGTTACAGGTCATTGTCATTGAGAATACTGACTTTGAATGAAGAACTGTGATAAGACGAGTGAACGTTTATGGCACGTTGTAATGGTAAATGTGATGTGGAGGAAGACAGACATAGTTTGTAAGCATGTTTAAGCATGTTGTATAACATGGGTTTAGCTGATGTGGAATGTGTAATACAATTTTGAGAATATGTATGCTTGTTCTTACAGCTATGTGGAATGGAGTAGTTCTATTATACGTAATGCATGTTTGTCGTGTGACATCAGTACGGCTGACGGGTGAAATAGTTTCCTTGATCATACGTAGGCATGTGTGTAATGTGACATTAGTACGGCTGATTTGTAAAATAGTCGGTTTGGTTATAAGTATTGTAATGTTTCATTGGTAAGTGTGATGCATGAAATAGTTGCTTTGTTTATGTGATGCAAGTTTAATTATTGTTACATCGGTAAGACTGATGTTTGATACACTTTTCGATAATACGTTCGTATGATTATGCATTGTGACATCAGTTAGGCTTTGTGAAACAGTTGCTTTGATAATGCGTATGCATGTGTGTCGTGTGACTTTTGATAAGGATGTGTCTAATAATTGCGTTGTATGCATTGTTATGACATCAGTAATACTGATATGCAAAACAGTTGCTTTGATTATGCATGTTTTTTGTCTAGTGACGTAAGCGTGTATGAAGCAGTTGCTTTATACTGTATGAAACGGTTGCTTTATAGTGTATGTCCGTATTTATTTCTTGTGACATCGTAAAGGACGATGTGGTCTACAGTGGTTAAGGCACGTATGTTTATGTCGGGTGACATCGGTGCCGAGTATTGAGAGACAGTGTCGCGATTCTGAATGGCAATACGCTGATGCAGAGTGCTATAATGTTTGTGATGTTTATGTGTAATGCTGTGTGAAACAGTTGCTTTGATAATGCGTATGCATGTTTATTTGACATCAGTAAGGCTGTGTGAAACAGTTGCTTTGATAATGTGTAATGTGTGTCGTGTGACTTCGGTAAGGAGGTGTCTAATAGTTTCTTTGATATGTATGCATTACTATGCCGTGTGACATCAGTTTACGAGTGATATGTGAAACGGTTCCATTGATTATGCATGTTTTTGTCGTGTGACGTAAGCGTGTATGAAACAGTTCCTTTATACTGTATGAAACGGTTGCTTTATAGTGTGTGTCCGTATTTATGTCTTGTGACATCGTAAAGGACGATGTGGTTGGTCTTCAGTGGTTATGGCACGTATGCATGTTTATGTCGGGTGACATCGGTGCCGAGTATTGAGAGGCAGTGTCGCGATTCTGAATTGAAGTCGCTTTGATAATGCGTATGCATGTTTATGTCGAGTGACATCGCAAGGCTGATGTTGTATAATGCGTATGCATCTTTATTTTTAACGTTAGTAAGGCTGCGTGAAACCAGTTGCTTCATAATGCGTATGCATGCTCATGCCGTATGACAGTATATCAGTAAGGTTGAGGTGAAATACAATTGCTATATGTGTATGTATCTTTTTTGAGATCCGTAAGATTGTGTGAAACAGTTGGTTTAATAGTGTATGCATATTTATATCATGTGACATCGGGAACATTGATGTGGTATACAGTGGTTTGATGTTACGTATGCATGTATGTGCTGAGTATTAAGAGGCTGAGTCATGATGCCGAGTGGCAATTGCGTTGGTGCCGAATGGCAACGCTGATGCTGAGTGGATATGCGGATGGCGCCGAGTGGCAAGGCGATGGCGCCGGGTGGCAAGGCAACTGTGGTTAGCGGCAATGCTGCTGGTGCCGAGAGGCAAGGCGATGGTGGAGGGTGGCAAAGCGATGGTGGAGAGTGGCAAGGCGATGGCGCCTGGTGGCATGGTAACGGTGGTTAGTGGCAATGCTGCTGAAGCGATGGTGGAGAGCGGCAAGGCGATAGTGGAGAGTGGCAAGGCGATGGTGGAGAGTGGCAAGGCGATGATGGGGGGTGGCAAGGCGATGGTTGAGAGTGGCAAGGCGATGGTGGATAGCGGCAAGGCGATTGCGGAGAGTGGCAACGCGATGGATCCCAGTGGCAATGTGTTGCAGCCGAGTTTCATTGTTATGGTGCCAAATGGTGATGCCAAGGTGATGCCGAGTAGAGTTTTGACAACGCCGATGGGACTTGGAACAACGCCGGTGGGACTTGAAGCAACGCCGATTGGTCTTGGAGCAACGCCGACTGGACTTAGGCAACGCCGATTCGGCTTGGGACTATGCCGTTTGGACTTCCGGCAACCCCGTTTGGACATGGGACAGCGCTGATTGGATTGCAGCCATGCTGTTTGGTCTTCGGGCCCCGTCGATAGGACTGGGGATACGTTAACTTTGGATTTGTTTAAGATGAGTATAACGTGTATGTATGTATATTTAGCGTATGGCAGAGACATGATGCATTTGTATCAACACGGACTTGTCAAATAAGAATGAATTCCATGACAAATGATTGTTCAGTTTTTACATATGGGCGTATCTACTTAAGTAAAGTTATGAATGTTCCCATGATGAAGGAAAAGATTATGCATTTGAGGACACAACCGTCCAAGTTTCTGTTTTTATTCACAGCTTCTCCCTGTGTTTACTGATGGATGTACTTCCCCTCATCAGGGTCGGATGTCTAGACCTTCATGCATTTAGACTGCCCAGTGTATGCGTGTCATACCCGACCTTGGATGAACTACGGACCCAGTTGGATGGACACCCCCCGAGATAAAACAATGGTCAAGTGTTTCTCGACTATGGGACCGTAATGTGAACATGACACAGAGGCGAGTAAATAAGAGTTTTCCTCTGGGCGGATCACACAGCAGTTATGAAAAAGAAAAGAAATTGGAACATCAGAGTACACGAGCATTTTATGAAAATAAACTTGAATCACCTGTTTAGTTCAGACTGGAGAACTGAGAAGAAACTAGTTGTAAAAACACTGGAAAGAGTAATTCTCAATAACTTCAAGACTTCATGGAAAGAAACGCCGATGAGTGATAAGCAACGAAAGCTAAGGACTTACGTAACTTTTAAACAGAATTATGAATGTGAGAAATATGTGAATGTCAATCTGTCAAGAAAACAACGAAGTGCCCTAGCAAAGTTCAGATGTGGTGTCGCCCCTTAAAGAATAGAGACAGGAAGATATGAACGCATTCCTGTAGATGAGAGACTTTGTTTTAACTGCCCAGACTGTGTTGACGACGACGCGCACGTTTTACTTTCCTGTCCCTTTTATTCTCATTTACGGACTTATCTTATACACCGTTGTCTTTTAAAATGGCCAGAGTTTTCATTTTTACCAGTTTTACAACAACCTGCCCGTATTTTTAATTGTGATGATTTTATTTTTAGTCTTGCCAAAACCTGTAGTAATATTTTAGAACACCGGCGGTATTCCCTGTACAAATAACTCTTAACACCAATTATATTCTCTTACTTGCATGATTTTACAGTTTATAACATGTACTTTTGTATGTATTGTAACCATCTCTCATAAATCGCTGAGCGATTGGTCGTGTATTTTTAATGTATTTATTTTTACGCACCCTGTATACAGTTTTACGAGTGAGATGTAAATAAAAATATCTGTCTGTCTGTCTGTCTGTCCCAGCAACTGCCGAAGTCGCATTCACTTCAATCCTTCACTGTACAGTATAATATCGGAAATAAACCTGCTCGCCTCGAGGCTGCGGTAGACATTACCCATTATATGAGTATGTTTTAGAAAGTAAATATGTTATGTTCGTTTGAGAGAATCGAATTAGAACATAAGTTTCATTACTTGTGCCCAATCGATTTCTTAAATGAATAAATTATGTTTTCAATCAATCCTTTATATTATTTTGGGTTTCAGGGGAAAACTCTTCTATTGCTTTGTTATTCACCCTAAGTATATATATATGAGCGTTTTTGACATAGTTATTAAGTATCAATTTACATGTAGATTGAGTCATTATAACCACTCAAATATCAATTAGAAATGAGCGTTTGGTATGAGGTTATAAAGATCTAAACAATTAAAATGTTATAAAACAGGATCAGGACAAAACAGTAAAACAGGAATCAATTACATGTTATGCTTCACAATCGTGAGGAACATCTATGATAATCCATGAGAATGTATAGGTGTGACAACATTCCCTGAATTCGGATTTCCAATATATTTTTAATGATTTATAATTGTATTTTTCCCCCTTTGAAATAACAGTGGGCCGCCGTATTTTTGTTTTATTTAAGTTAATTTTAATGTGATGAGAAATGAAAGATGGGAATGAAACATAAAATATAATATCGTTTGAAGTTATGTATCTCAAAAACAGTTGTTGCCGTTTCTACCCATACGTATACCCGCATTAATGTTTATCTGTGTAATACACAATATTCCTCGACTGGGCTCCGATATACTGAACCGCAGCGCAACATAGCGCGGGAACCAGAAGCTAGCTTGCTTTGACTGCTTTCATCGCAGCTAGTAATGTCTGTGATCATATTGCCCAACCCGCCAGTGAACCGGCGTTACATAATAGCTCATTCACTCACTGATTTCATTTTCAAGGGGTTGTAATAGGTAAATTAAGGTCTGTATATTATTATCTCCTTAACACAATAGGTTACCTTAATATTTAGTACTATTGATTATTTTATATCAGATGTAGGGTTATGATAATGTTTATATCTAAACAAAAGTAAGTAATATCAGGGATAAGAGGGATTAGCAACTAAGCAATTAGCTCGTGGAGCTCACCTCGTCATGGTCCAACGCACATCTTGACTTGGCGCCCGCATTGCGTGTATGTACATGTATATCCAGTTAATCAGTCCGCCATCTTGTCTGTAAGGAGTGGAGATGATATGTGTAATGGTTCGAGGGGGGTCCAAAACTTTTACTTTTACCTAAGACAATAAATTCTTAAAAATTAATTTAGCAAAAGATGAATAGTTTTCTGGTGTATCTGCGTCAATTTAAGCTGGTATTTTAGGGGAAAGTAGTCAGCATGTAATACGCTCGTACTTTGCAGTTAAAATAGCGAGTCAGTCCGCCATCTTGTCTGTAAGGAGTGTAGATGATATGTGTAATGGTTCGAGGGGGGTCCAAAACTTTTACTTTTACCTAAGACAATAAATTCTAAAATAGTTATTTAGCGAAAGATGAATAGTTTTGTTATGTATCTGCGTCAATCTGGTATTTTAGGGGAAAGTAGTCAGCATGTAATACGCTCGTACTTTGCAGTTAAAATAGCGAGTCAGTCCGCCATCTTGTCTGGAATGAGCGTACCGGTATATGATATGTGTAATGGTTCGAGGGGAATCTAAATTAAATTTTTACTTTTACGTAGAACAATAAATTCTAAAATATTAATTTAGCAACAGTATAAATAATAAATAATTACTGGGTTTTTCCCCAAGACAATAAACAGTAATCAACTTAAAAAATAATAGAATAATACATGTGGATACCATCAAGTATTCCAAAGCACTAGGAAACCTAACATTATTTATATAGTACATATAGTATCATAATAATATGGAGATTATTACCCGATGAAGTGTGTCATATCACTTTTACAAAATGTGCACACATTTTGTAAAAGTCATTTATTACCCATTCTAACATCCTGGCCCTTCGGTTTCATTCCCATACTCTCAAATTCATTCTCTCGTACAAAAACATACGCATAAAACCACACATTCTAAAAACAATGTATGATCAAATGCAACATATGATAATAGAAATACTAACATATTTAACAATTTTGTTTTACGACGAAGTTGTTATGTAGTAATTTTTTAAACAGACGTTTCCACAAAATACTCTCTGGTTTGCATTCAAATAAAATCCAAAATGAATATACCACTTTTTCTTTAATCCCAGAAAATCTAATATATAATATATATTATTATGAGCGAGTCGGCAAGACTCGGAGACGTTAACTGGTAACAACAATATACTGCGATAACAAAATAAGCGTTTATGCAAGCACCCAGTCGCTTGTGCGTTGAAGCGCGACGAGGAGAGGTCAAATTGCATCACTGAGTAGAAATGATCATGAAACGAGCAGAAGAGACGAGTCCCTGTATATAAGGTCCCTGGTAATATGCATAACCCATCACATTAATTCATTATGAATTAAATTAGTTATTATTAATAGTGTAATTATCATTATTATTATCTTATAGTCTCTGCTAATATATTATAATGTACATGTGTAGTGAGGTTTGATTGGTGTTGATTTATGTGTTGAAAATTAATTGAATAAAATTGAAGATGTATGAAATGTGTGCAAAATAGCACTTGCAATGTTATGGTTTAAATGAAAGATAAGAAACCGTAACTTGTTCGGTAAGTATTTGGTTGATGCTCAATATACCAGACTAGTAACTATATTTAGGTGTATGTGTCTTATGCAGGTGCAGAAGGAATTTTACTGATGACCTAATGCCTGGACAAGAAGGCTGTGATGGAGAAATAGAAGAAACCATAAACATTTACTGCACTGTGGTGAGTAAATACTGAACAAAGTTCATTTCAAATCACAAATAAACTGTGTATTTGATCAAGTTATTTATATAGACTAAAACAAAAGTACTTTAGTATTTAAGTACAATTTTTAATGTATTTGAGGTTTTTTTTGACAAAGTGGGTGTATTTGAATACATTGAAAAGTACTTGAATTTACAAGTACATTTCAAGTACTTTACTAAGTTACAGAGCTTTGTATGATAGAACAATCACTGTAACATTGCAATGTCTCCTCTATATTAAATCTGTATTGTTACTCATCCATTTATATTATTGATATATAAGCATTTTACAAATATACATTGCATTGTGATTGAAATGATCATGGCTACCTTGCTTTTGCAGTCATTTGATATTCAGTTGCGATATATGGACATATAAATAAGTAATAGGATTTAAGAAATAAACAAAAACAGAGAATTCTAAACCTTCTGTTGATCCAGCCTTTGTTTCAACAGGATACACCTGCTGACCGCATGTTAAGCTGTAGACGTGAACAATAGTGAGGCTAATGAAGGTCGATACAGTTGGATGATCACACATTGTATTGTAATTAGGTCACTGGGGGTTTAAATCTGTTATAGGGAAATGTAATCTAGATGTTTTATGTCATTCACTCCTCACATTTCAAGACATAATCAAATTAAAGGAAGGCCAAAATATATCATTTTCTATTGAATTCTAAACTGCAATTGGTTAATTAGACTATTTTGTGAAAAACGAGACCCCAAAAAAATCAATATGTTGTTCCTATTTTAAACTACAGCGACTTAAACTTTGCCGAAAACATCGTCTGCTTTTCATCCGCGAGCAACAAACCCAAAAATGGGGCGGGCCTTAGATAGTTGGAAGATACCGGAAGTGACGTACGTGAAGGGACGGGGTGTAATCATTTGCTTACTATTTACAATGACAAACACTGGGGAATCGGTCAGTTAATCTGTTATATCTAAGCTTTGTATTAATGCCACATCACTGTTCTGCTGTAAACTGTTCGAGTAATGTTAGTTATCAAGTTTCACTTTACAAATGCCCCAAAATATCGTTATATATATCAAATATAATTGATATGAATAGTGAAAGACGGTGGATTCATAGACGTTCGTAGACATAGGATAAATCAATGATACTGAGATATAAGATGACAAAATGAAACCAAGATATGATAATATGAACGAAGTATAGTTGAGACAACGAAATCAAATAGTCGGTGTTGTTGTTATTTTGTTTTTGGAGAATGCTTGTGTTTAAAATAAAACAACAAACGTGAGATCAGCAGACTCTGGCGAAGAAGGCCCTACGGTAAGCCATCGACAATCAAAGCACATCACAACATCCTGATTTTTTAACGTCGTTAATCTACTGACAACCTAATTTACTAACAGTACATTACAACAATCAAAGCAACTCACCACATATTTTAAAACACCAAACGAAGTTGGTTATCAACGAATAATACGTCTACGAATCCAACTACGAAAACACCGCATCCCAATGTTACATTTTACGATTTAGTTATCACTTATTAACACATTAAAACATTCAGAATCTAATAGATAATAAAATAATGTTTTCAATAAAATATGTGGTTAATCAAATCAAATAAACATCGTATTAAATTGACATTTCAGCAAGAGTGTCAATTAATGTAAGAAACTTACCTTATAAACGTATCCAAACGGACGATATAGATATCCAAATGCACATTAGACAGAAATTGTAAACCTATAAATCCATCAATGACAGTGCTTGGAAACAGAAGATGGTCAAATACTAACCCTCTTTCAGCAAAAGTCTTTTCGCAAATGGCGAGATAGAAGACAAAATAGTTATGATGATTTTACACTGAAATGAATTTCATTGGTACATTGATATTTAAATCAAGAGTTTTAAATGGATAACTTGATAGAAATATGTTCCTTACTTTCATTGGCTGATAAACATCTAGACTGAATGTCGCGTTAATGTTTATTTCCTATTTCCTTTGTGTCACCAAGACAAGGCGTTTGACAATAAACATATATTAC
Source organism: Gibbula magus (assembly GCA_936450465.1). Taxonomy (NCBI): domain Eukaryota; kingdom Metazoa; phylum Mollusca; class Gastropoda; order Trochida; family Trochidae; genus Gibbula; species Gibbula magus. Next base: position 52,270,031 of record OW388294.1, on the reverse strand, counting down.
GTGCCGGTCACCGGTATGCCATTTGTTATATAATTGAATCGGTCCAGTAATCTTGTTATCTGTACAAACATAATAACACTCTTTCCTTCTCACATACTCAGCTTCTTAATTGAGTACTAATTTGCTGTAACAACACTTCTCCCCTTTGATCAGGAAGAAACATCTATATGGTACGCTAAACTGAGAATTGTGTGTTAGTGTGCTGAAGTGATACTATTTATTAAACCATTTCGTTTTCATTTACGAGATGTGCATTAAGATGTTACTGGTAACATAAGTCTTTCATTCGATAATGTTCGTTGTCTATATCAGCCTGTGTTATCATAATGTAAATGTTTGCGTGTACAATGGAGCTATCTTCATGTGAATTTCATTGAGCTTGTTGACCAATCCAGTTCATGTATTAATTCATGAAAGTGAAGTGAAAATGGTTTGCATTGCATTACATCATATATAGAATATTTTAATTGACAAACTTCAAATACAGTAATCTTTTATATTAAATACACAATGTTATTTATAAATCTGCAATGTTGTCTCGCTTATTTGAACAGCCAATCGTTCAGTGTTTATATAAATATACCTACCATATTACTTTATTTATTAATACATACAAAATAAAATTAACCTGCCGATTATGGAACATAATTTGACCAATTGGTGCTACTTAATCTCTCTTCGCCCCGATTCCCGCGTGAGTCTTCTTCTCTTGTGTCAATGTCACTTGAACTTTCATTTGGTTCATACAAGTAAGGCAAGGCATCGGCCACGTCACTTGAAGTGACGGAGCTTGAAGACAAACACTCCATGGAAAGTGATATGACAGCAGTTCCGCGGTTAAGTGCTACAAACATACTATACATAAGCGCAGAATGCACTCCAATTCAGCAAGCCCTAGTCGTTGTAACCATATGAAATCGCTAGTTCAATAGTTAAGTAATCCGTTTATCGAAAACTTGGGTTGTTTTGATGAAGTTTTCTGACTTATATGAGCAGTTTAAAAGTTGGGAAAACGCGTTAAATTAAGATTAGCGGCCATAGTGAGACACAGCACGATACGCTTCAGTGACCACCGCCCGCCCACTTTCATTCTGGTCGCCGGGGCTTACTAAGGCACTTTTTGTAAAAGCCGTATATAAGTAATTTATGGGTCGATTTCAGAAATTTAAAATCGGGCAATTGTCAAATTGAAACCCCTTTTCAAAGAATCCGAATGTGACCATATGTCATTTCATCTCACCTTTAACACATGAGCAAAGTGTAATTTTGTGTTATGGTGGTATTTCCTCAATGATAAATTACATAAAACTGACCAATAGTTAGGACATTGATTAGTGTGATGAAGAAAGACATTGTTGTCATTTAACAAGGTTATAACTTATGCTTTATCATTAAGTTGACATGAAATTAAGTTGTAATGGAAATAAATTATTATAGTTTTAACATAACAATGTTTACCTATCACTCTGCAATGACCCAGGTGATGCACATGACTTTACAAAACAGACAATGAATGGCACAAGTATTTTTAAAGTCTAAATGTTGAAGTAACTTGCAGGATTATTTCTCAATTCACTTCGTTTATAATTTTATTACCCAGCCTGTTCTTTTATATATAGATTAAGGGATGAAGTGTCCTCTGACTTCATTTGAACAACTTCTCATTATATTATTTAGTGAGGGACAACATAGAAAATGTTTTGTTTTTTTTAATTCCTTAAGATTTTGTGTGACAAGCCGATGGTTATAGATATTAAAATACTGTGGTCAGTGTTTTTGTTTTTATTTTTTAAATGGTTGAAAAAGTACTTGTTCTTGTACTTGGTAAATGTGAATGTACTTGTACTTAAGACTTAAGACATGCTGGTACCTGTCATCCTATTCTAACTCTCTAATGTCATGTTTGACTCTGGTTGTAAGAAATAAATAAATATTCCAATTACATGGAAGTTGTGACTGATTTAATCACTAAAATTGATGTCAGTTAATTTTTCAAAACCATTTGTCATAACCCAAATGAGTAACACTATAGCATACAACCATTACTTGTTTTGTTTAAGTATTTTCAGCAGACATGCTAAATTCATCTAAAGTTTAAAATTTGCCATGTTTCTTTTCGATGGCAAACTAAAATATTTCTTCATTCGTGTTACAGGTGAAGGATTTCAAAGGAAAGAGCATGAAGTATACAAAATGACCCTTTGAACCTCAAGTGTATATATACAGATGTTTGATAAGAGGGAAACAATAAGGACTTCGTAAAAAATATCAGAGAAAAGTACAGGACAAAAGTGATTGAGTTATAACATGAGGCATCTCCAGTTACTTTAAAGGATTTACTTAGTTATTAATTCATGGGTAGAAAGTCAATAATGTTGATAATTGGCTAATAGAGAATAAAAGTACAATCTTAAAATATTTATGTTGGATAATAAGTTTTGTTTGATTATTGCCCAGGCATATTTAGTAAATACCTTCTTGTCAATTTTTATTGTGAGAATGAATAACAAGTAAATGCGATACTTGGTGAAAATGTATCATATGACTGTCATTATTTATGTATTATTTTATACATAATGTCAATCAAATATTTTAAGAAATTGTTAATTTGAGTTAATAATTTTTACATGAAGGACTATGCAGACCAAATTATTTCTTGTATGGTGGACTTATATATTATTAGTATATGTTATTATATGCATTTAAATAAATGCTTTGAACTTGTCAATGGTTATCAGTGAAACATTGAAATATGTAACTGTTTTCAACAACCACTGTTATAATGTTATGTTTTTTTACTTTACAAGATATAAAACTGGTCTTCATTTACTATAATTTTGCATGGCTGCAATGTTTTCATTTTCAGGTGTGTTGGAGAGTGTTATTTTGTTTTGATTCTTTAGTGAATTGAAAAGGTAAACTTAATCCTAAACGCGTGTCCTGTCCTGTTTCACATCTTTAGATGCTAAACACATTCGTAAACATATTAAGATAGCTTAACGTGTTTATTTGCTTAGCACATTCTTAAACATGTTTAGGTAGCTGAACGTGTTTGGATGCTAAACATATTCCTAAACACAATATGAAAGCTAGACGTGTTTAGAGGTTTAAACGTGTAAAGAAAACAGGACAAGATACGCGCTTAGTATTATGTTTAGATCCTAAACACAATTCTTACAGTGTAGAAGGCTGTAATATATGGAAGGGGATGTGTGCCAAATATGAAGACATTTAGATTTGTAAATTGCAAAGTGTAACATGTCGTACTCAACCACACAAGCCTCGAAAAAACAAGTCCAAGGATGTAAAACTAACATTTTAATCCTGTCAATATTAACTTTCCGTTCTCAACCTTACAAAGTTGAAATGCAATTCTACAAATGTTAAATTCGAAAAGTCAACTTTTAATTTTTAATTGTTTAATCTAAATAATATACTCATTTTGTAATGTTACAAGTTACGTTTTACAAATGAAAAATAGAAAATAACGAGTTGTAAAGTCAGCCTTGTAAAACGGACTTAAGCATTTCGAGACTTACATGACTTGCATAGTTACGTTTGCAATGTTTGAAATCACATCTCTACACGATTTCGCATTGACCATATTTGGAATATTACGGAAAACAGCGGAAAGGATCGAATAATCCCGATCCGATAAAAACAATGTTCAACAATGACTTCTCCCTCGCCAAGGATCGCCCAGCAACTACGACCAAATATTTGAAAGTTATAAACTAATTTTCCGATTTAAGCATACTGTTGACAAAAGCACATTGACTAAAACATTAAAGTGAACCAAAAAGTTAATAATCATTGCCTTTTTTCAGTGTAGGAAACAACTGTCCGCCCGAACAGCGAAGAAGCGGTTATTTCCAAAGGAAATTGAGGATACCAAAGATCTCAATGTAAACAATGTATATAAAAGTATCCACACCCCTCTATATAATAGGCTAAAGGAGCGACACCCGCCATCTCGGTTGCGTGTTAACTTACTTACCTTTCGCCCCAAATTACGCTGCTGAGTCGAGAGCGTAGATGCAATCAAGTCAGTATAGTGACGTCACTTCCGTCTAGGCGAGTTGTAGTTCGATGTTGTTTGCAGGTAGATTTGGGGCGAAAAGTAAGTAAGTTAACACAAAGTTGCCCATGTCCAATTAGTATGCAACCTAATAAAGGATTGGCGGTAAGTTTCGTTATATGTCGTTGTGTATGTTTTGAAATAGAAGCCACGAATGTAGTCGAGTCGAGAGGTTTGAAAACGCAACCAAGATGGCGGATGTCGCTCCTTTAGCCTATTATATAGAGGGGTGTGGATACTTTTATATACATTGTTTACATTGAGATATTGGGTATCCTCAATTTCCTGTTGATCAAAGTATTCAGTAATACAACATCGGAGTTTCAGCAAATGTTCTTGTTGTATTAGGAGGGACAATCTACATTTTATTTTGAGGAAAGAACAGGTCATGCAACCACAAAAAGGAAAATAAAAGTTTTTTTCTCGCCAATGTTTACAAGGTGACCTTACAAATAAGTAAACAGTTCCAAATACACGCAGAAATCAACATAAATAATTGTTCACATTTAGAGAAAAGTTGTAAATTGTCTATTCATTTGTCTATTCATTCATTTTCTAAATAGCATATGTAGTGAGGACCAAAATGTTAAGAAATATGCTTCCTGGTCAAGAATAATATATTTATATTTTGTGATATTATAGTATTGTATTATTTTTTTATTTGTTTTATTCAGGATACTTGGAGTACTTGTATATCTTTTCTTTCTACAGTTGTATATGTATAAGCTTAACATTCCCAATCCAAAACAGTGTAATTCGAATCGATGACGTATTCCAATATATCATAGCAAGGTTTAAGTTAAGTAATATATTTTATATTTTATGATGACAGGGTGTTTTTTTGCAGTTGATTTACACTCGGGTATTATAATACCTAATGAGTTGGCATAAGATAAAACTGCATGTGTAATGCCTTCATAAGTAAGAAAGTATGTATCAAATTAAAATAACACATTGCGTCTTTTGTAAAAAAAAAACAAAAAAAAACAAAACAAATACAGTTGGTCGCAACATTGTTTCAGTTGCTTTGTTAGATAATTTATCGAAATTTTGGAAATAAATACATGATGATAAATAGTTGTTACTTTTCAGCTCTCTTCTTGTATAGATTACTCTATTTGTAAATCTATACTTAACATCTAAAATGTCACATTCTTAGTACAGTTTATGCACTTTTCAAACACACTAATCTATGAAATATGTGTATAAAGAAGCCAATTCTGCAACTTCGGGCCTGATTGTGTAGTTTATCTCCTTGGAAACACATTAATGGAATCAACATTACATTACAAATTGTCATCTTATTTTCTTTCAACTTTTAAATTAAAAATTTGACTTATATTTTAATACAATGATTTTGTTACATTAATAGACAGTGTTCGAAATTGACGTCGGTCCGTAGGCCCGAGACCGACTGAAACAGGGCCGGGCCGACAGATTTTATTTGCTGCAGGTCCTTATGGCCTGCAGCTGTCAGGAAGCCAAAATATTCATCTGATTCTAATCTTTTTTTAAAATGTCACACATTGTTTTGTTCACAAATATATGGGTGAAAAAAAGGTCGACATTCCAAGACAGGCATTGACCAAGAAACGTGTTTCTTGGCGACAAGTAAAGCTAGTCATCATTTTATTATGAATACATCTATCGGACATCCAATTGATTGGTAATAGCAAAATCATTACCATGTACAAACTAATCTATTCCAATATTAATTTTTTTTAAACATTTCCTTTCTTTCTTAATGCATGTTATTACCGAGAAACTGAATAGTTAATGAAAACAAATGTGTACAAATCACAAAAGACAAACTTCAAATGTGCTCATGTTTACTTTTTTTCGTTTCACTTATTCATTAGATTCTATTGAACTGACTATTGACGTTAATCTAACATTGTGCAGCTAAATATGAAAAAAATGTCACGAAAATTTAATCATGTTCAATCGGACAATAAACTTGGTTATGCCATGTAATGAAAACGTTTGGACCACGTGATCTGATCAGCGGGCAATTGACTTCCAGGTTGTTTTATCGTTAATCGTTACATAAAAACGGCCGAGCAAGTACATACTTACAATTGATATAAATTTTGGTACATGATGAAGGAATATACAGTGCGATTTTCTCATCACCTTCATTAATGTTGACAATATCAGTGTAATATTATATTGCAGATCTGTTTTCTGTCCACGTGCTCGTCAACACAGAACGTTTTGATAGCAAGTACAGCAGTTACAAATATTCTCCAACTGATTACACAACAATTAAATGCAATAATTATGTTTTCGGGGAGAAGTGTGAAGTTTTAAAACTGATGTGAGATGTTCTGTATCAACTGTTTCTGGCACGTTTGAATTATTTGAAACATGTATGATACATCGTCATTGCCACATTCATAAATTGTTCTTTTGCTTTCGTTTAGAAACAGTTCGACTTGCTTTTATTGTCATACAATTCAAAGACAGACTTTTTGTTAGCAGCTGTGAATCAAGCCAAGCTTTGTATGAAAATATTTTCTAACTGATATTTATAAACAGTTTTGGCTTTGGAAATATTTACAGATTCAAAATTAATACTATTTAGGTTAAGAATGCTACTAATGCGCTTTTTAACAAAACGCAATGCTTACAAAATATCATTATTTGAATTTGAACCAATTGGTTTGTTTTTCTCATTCGACATACTTTAAATTGATCACAAGATAGTGTTAAGAGAACTGTTTTCAAAGAAAGATAATTTATAAGATTTTAACCAAATGTATTTAACTATGATTAACCTGATAAACTAGCATGATATTTTTTGAAAATATGGTAGACATATGTCATTACATACCTGGTTCTCAGTTCAGTGTCAACACAATCAGTTTTTTTCCCACACAAAACACTCTATAACATTTCATGAAAATACCAATTTTTTTAATTTTCCCGTGGTACTGAGGCCATGGAAATGATGGAATGTTTCTGGTATAAAAGAAAAGAACTTTAAAAAAGAATTTGCATTTTTTTTAAATATCTAAACTCAGTTTAAAGGTTAGATGAAATGACATATGGTCACATTCGGATTCTTTGAAAATGGGGTTCAATTTTACAATTGCTCGATTTTAAATTTCTGAAATCGACCCATAAATTACTTATATACAGCCTTTTTTTAAAGTGGGCGGGCGGTGGTCACTGAAGCGTATCGTGCTGTGACGTACGTGGAGGAGTCTCACTATGGCCGCTAATCTTAATTTAACGCGTTTTCCCAACTTTTAAACTGCTCATGTAAGACAGAAAACTTTATCAAAACAACCCAAATTTTCGATAAACGGATTACTTAACTATTGAACTAGCGATTTCATATGGTTACAACGACTTGGGCCTGCTGAATTGGAGTGCATTCTGCGCTTATGTATAGTATGTTTGTAGCAATAAACCGCAGAACTGCTGTCATATCACTTTCCATGGAGTGTTTGTCTTCAAGCTTCGTCATTGACGTGGCCTATGCCTTGCCTTACTTGTATGAACCAAATGACAGTTCAAGTGACATTGAACACAAGAGAAGAAGACGGTCACGGAAATCGGGGCGAAGAGAGATTAAGTAGCACCAATTGATTAAATTATGTTCCATAATAGGCAGGTTAATTTTATTTTGTATGTATTAATAAATAAAGTAATATGGTAGGTATATTTATAAACACTTAACGATTGGCTGTTCAAATAAGCGAGACAACATTGCAGATTTATAAATAACATTGTGTATTTAATATAAAAGATTACTGTATTTGAAGTTTGTCAATTAAAATATTCTATATATGATGTAATGCAATGCAAACCATTTTCACTCCACTTTCATGAATAAATACCTGGACTGGATTGGTCAACAAGCTCAATGAAATTTATATGAAGATTCCTCCATCGTACACGCAAACATATACATTATGATAACACAGATTGATATAGACAACGGACATTATCGAATGAAAGACTTATGTTACCAGTAGCATATTAATGCACATCTCGTAAATGAAAACGAAATGGTTTAATAAATAGTCATTATGTATCACTTCAGCACACCAACGCCCAATCCTCAGTTTAGCGTACCATATAGATGTTCTGCCAGATCAAAGGGGAGAAGTGTTGTTACAGCAAATTATTAGGTCTTCAAGACGAATGTCTGAAGACCTATTGTTCCTATCGTGTTTCTTATTAGGTCTTCAAGACTATGTCTGGAAGACCTATTGTTATTATCGTGTTGTTTTTTTTTTTGTTTTTTTTTTATTATTATTTGACCTTTTTTGTGCGAAGGATTCCTGCTTAACCGTTTGACCGATTTTCATGAAATGTTCAGTGATTATAGTCTATGACCTTCCCTAGTGCACTACGAAGCCCGATTTTCGATTTTTCACTTCCTTCGCGAGTTATCGCCCCTTGAATTTGAAACTTTAAACCTTTATAGCTCGGGAACTAATCAATATATTTTCATAAAACTTTCACCAAAATGTGGGCAAGAACATTCCCCATCGATAAGGCCTATAGAGGTTTTCGGCCGTAATAATAGATTTTTTGCTATTTCGAAAAAACTGAAAATTTTGTAAACTTTCGCGGTTTTGAGGGTACGCGTCTTTGAAAATCTTCTTCTTATTCACGGCAATACATACAGCTATGTGTGATAGCTCATTTTGAAGATAAATGAACTCACGGGAGGACTGTTTCGGCCGAATTTCGAATTTCATCCTAGAGTTTCAAAAATATGTCCTTATAACGAATTACCTATGTATGCAATCTTAATGGTGATTACATCTACTCAAGAGGAAATTTAAGCACAAGTTTTTCTATGTTGCACCTTAGTATGAAAATACTAACCATTTTGTCTTAATCCTGAGAAAGATCATGTAGGGGTCCATTAATAAGCAATTGTTAGATTTTAAGAGGGTCATTGTCTTTGGATATTTTTTTTAAAAAAACTAATAAAGACAGAGACATGTTTGATAGCTCATTTTAAAGCCGAGAAACTGGTGAATAACCGAGAGTCCAGCATGGAGTTCAAGATCAAGTAGAAGTCTTGAAGACCTAAGTATTGACGCGTCAATCCTAGTTATTATTATTATTATTATTATTATTAAGAAGCTGAGTATGCGAGAAGGAAGAAGTGTAATTATGTTTGTACAGATAACCAGTTTACTGGACCGATTCAATTATAAAACAAATAGCATGTCGGTGACCGGCATGTCATATATGTTTATTGTCAAACGTACTGTCTTGGTGACACAAAGGAACTAGGAAATAAACATCAACGCGACATTCAGTCTTGATGTTTTCAGCCAATAAAAGTAAGGAACATATCTCTATCAATATATCCAATTAAAACTCTGGATTAAATACCAGTGTACCAATGAAATTCATTTCAGTGTAAAATCATTATACTAATTGGTTTTCTATCTCACCATTTGCGAAAAGGCTTTTGCTGAAAGAGCGTTAGTATTTGACCATCTTCTGTTTCCAAGTACTGTCATTGATGGATTTATAGGTTTACGATTTCTGTCTAATGTGCATTTGGATATTCATATTGTTCGTTTGGATACGTTTATAAGGTAAGTTTCTTACATTAATTGACACTCTTGCTGAAATGTCAATTTAATACGATTTTTATTTGATTTGATAAACCACACATTTTATTGAAAACATTATTATCTATTAGATTCTGAATGTTTTAATGTGTTAATAAGTGATAACTAAATCGTAAAATGTAACATTGGGATGCTGTGTTTTCGTAGGGGGATTCGTAGACGTATTATTATCGTTGATAACCAACTTCTTTTGGTGTTCTAAAATATGTGGTGAGTTGCTTTGATTGTTGCAATGTACTGTTAGTAAATTAGGTTGTCGGTAGATAAACGACGAAAAAAAATCAAGATGTTGTGATATGCTTTGATTGTCGATGGCTTACCATAGGGCCTACTTCGCCGGAGTCTGCTAATCTTACGTTTGTTGTTTTATTTTAACAAAAACATTCTCCAAAAAAAATAACAACAACACCGACTATCTGATTTCGTTGTCTCAACTAAACTTCGTTCATATTATCATATCTTGGTTTCATTTTGTCATCTTATATTTTATTATCATTGATTTATCCTATGTCTACGAACATCTATGAATCAACCGTCTTTCACTATTCATATCAATTATATTTTATATAGGCCTATATAACGATATTTTGGGACATTTGTAAAGAGAAAGTTTATAACTAACATCACTCGAACAGTTTACAGCAGAACAGCGATGTGGCATTATTGCAAAGGGTAGATATAACAGGTTAACTGGCCGATTCCCCAGTGTTTGCCATTGTAATAGTAAGCAAATGTTTACACCCCGTCCCTTCACGTAAGTCACTTCCGGTATCTTCAAACTCTCTAAGCCCCGCCCCTTTTTTGGTTTGTTGCTCCCGATGAAAAGCAGACGATGTTTTCGGAAAAGTTTACGTCGCTGTAGTTTAAATATAGGAACAACATATGGATTTTTGGGGGGTATCGTTTTTCACAAAATAGTCTAATGAACCAATTGCGGTTAAGAATTCAATACAAAATAATTCATGTCGGCCTTCCTTTAAGCACGGAATGTTAAGACCCACGTACAGTGTCTCTTAAGAACCAAATGCCTTCAGCTGATCAGTCTTAGTTTCAAACACTATTAAAAACTGACAAACACATATGATAAATAGACATAGTAAAGAATTATGTTTTCTTAAAAGAGGAGACATGTTGTAAAACATAAATTACCATTTGGCTGAATCCTTATTGTTATTGGCGTGTGTTTTTTTCATTAAGTGCACCGATTTTTTAAAAACAAGATTCAGCAAAAACGGCTTAAGATTATTCAAATAAACTTTAGAGTCTGACAGCCCTTACCATGAACTCTCGAAAATAAGATTTTAGGCCCAATCGGTTCAGCCATTACAGGTCCAGTTCGAATCAAAATTTCGATTTTTAACATGGGAAATTTTGTCAAAATGCACCAAGAAACGTTTTCCAAAAGTTCCGCAATGGCCTTGCGAGCAATAAAATAAATCATGCCGAAGTCGTAAGTAACGTGGTTTAGCCGCCATGTACCTTTGCGGAAACACTACTCCGAAGATATTTGCACCTAAGAGCTGAAACGTTTTTGAATATAGCTGAAACATTGGGGAATAACAAGTTTGTTCTTTTTTTAGCAAACTCCTAATACTTATTTCACAATAACCTTTCAAAGTTTGGTGACTTTGAACAATGTACCAACTTTAAAGGAGAATATTACATAACCTTGAGGTTTTGATGCATGATATTTCCAGGACTACTAGACAAAAGCTTATTTTACATGAATCAATAATAAAATCGATCGCGTACAGTCATTTCCGGTCGTGAGAAATGGTACAAAATGACATAAAATAGGGTCTCCAATTTGTTTATCTTTTTTTTAAAAAATTCAAAATGCACTTAGAGACTTGAAACTTATTTTAAAAAATACACATTAACGATACAAACAAAATAGTAAACATGCCGAGTTCGTCAGTCACGTGGTTTAGCCACCATTTTGATTTTCTTTAAATTTGTCTGATTTCAACATGTTAAATTTGGATCTTAATAATCCAAGAGACCTACTAGATGTAATATACTTGTACTTCACACAAGATGAACATAGCTTCTTGGTTATCGGGATTTATTACATTTGGTTACAGAGGTGTCAACGGCCTGTCAACCATAGGGCTAGCCGGACTACTTCTATAGCAGACGATGTATTAAAGTATCACTACGCTGCAAGCGTTACTTACTGCGATATCATTACGCATATTGTGATAGGACTACATTATCATATTACACTAGAGACTCGCAACTTGTTTTAAAATATGTTTAATAACTAGACAAGCAAAACATGTTACCATTGCGAAGTCGTAGGTCACGTGGTTTTGACGCCATATTGAATTTTAACCTTTTTCAAAGTTTTGACCATGCACTTTTGCGGAAACACCACTTTGAAGCTAGTTGCATCTAAGCGCTGAAACTTAGATTTCTATGCAGCTGAAGCATTGGGGAATAACCAGTTTGCTATTATATTGGCGAACTCCTAATACATTTTTCACAGTGAGCAATCGAATTGAGCTATCTTTTCCAAAATCGCGTTTGTAGCATCTCTTTGTCATTACTCAACAATCGAAACTCCTTGCATGTTGATTAATTGAATTGGAATGCTAATACTGATGCTGTTTTTTAAATTTTTCAAAAAGTTGCAATCTTTTAATATAAATAAGCGTGTGTTATCACTCTTTTATCACTGCTTCGTTGAAAGCATTTAAACTTTCTCTTTCCAATGTTGGTACGGTTTATTGTCTCTGGTAAACAATTCTCGCTTAGAAAAAGTTGTTCTAACTGCTGATAAAATAGCAGGAGGTTCGTTTGCAAATCAACCATATCTATATGAAAAAAAAAGAAAATTTCATATGATCAGGATCGTGTTTTATACGGTGAATATGTCAAGCTTCCTTCTAGAAGGAGATATTTAATTTACTTCCCCGTTATAAAACCAACAGAATTCAAAATAAATTAATTCCTTTCAGCATTCGTCTTTTAGAAGGTATTTCAGTTAATCGAGTTTGATTGTTCCATGTATATACTGGTAACTTGTACTGTTTGATTTTAATGTACACGAGCTCTGTTATGATACACAATGAATTCCTTTCGGGGTAATAAAGTATTATTATTATTATTATTAATACCTCATCAGACATGCAAAACATCACACTAACTAAATAAAGGATCATTAGTTCGATTTTTTATATAACTAATGAGCTTTAAAACATGATAATTATATAAGTTCATCAATGTTGACTTTCATTCATTTGATGTGTAAGCGGAGAGAAATTCCTACTTTCGTTTTGACATACACTGTGTTGTCGGAGGTCAGTCATGCTAAACGTTATATAGGTGGTGTAATGGTATCGGATAGTACTGACTGTTGCCGAAAATTACCTATTTGAACACAGTCGACTGCCAGACAATGTACCACAATAAACACACATCTATCAGCCAAACGTAATTTTAGAAACTTATTTACAACACAGAAAAAGACAAATTTAGGTTGATAATGCTGTGCATGTAAATGTGATGTGTAGTTTCGGTTCTGCACATGTATAATGATGTTGTTAGATGTTTAAAATAAACTGTCGTAACTAGTTTTACTACGACAGGCCAAAGAGCGTTTCGAAAATCGCTCTTATCCTATTGCTAAGACTGTTTTCATTAGTTCTTACGACCTGTCTTAGCTAAGAGAGCTTCGAAATTCTAGTCCCTGGCTGGCAAATAAATTCCGTTTATTCATTCACTACAGTTGACCCGTTATTAAACATGCCTCAATATTACTGAACAGCCCGAGAAGCACGATTTTCTCGCAGTTGGCCTACACTATAGTGAACACTGTTAAATAAACGTGTGTTTGTTATTTTGAAATCAACATTAATTAAACATTTAGAATCCAATCATACGTTACATATATATTTCTATTGTGTGCAGTAGTGAACACGTCTTATTCAATCCCAAACAAACAAAAAGTATATATCCGGGAAATACACAAATCACTTAAAAATTGAATTGCAAGCCCAACATATGCACGATGATTACCCAATTTCCCTTAAAGGTACATCCATTGTGTTGTTAGGGGTCACATATTGCAAAATTTATAAATGGTGTTACTTTATCGAGAAGTACCCACTGTTACCGAAAACTAACATTTTGATGATAGTAGGCTTAGCATATTGACGATATGAAGGTAAAAGTAGTGATTTCTGATCGAAAACCGGACAATGCACAGCGTGTGGCGCGCGTCAATGAGACAAACGTAATTTTGGAATCTTATTTATAACAGACAAACAGACACATTTGAGTTGATAATGTTTAATAGGTCACATAACTACTGTGTATGTAAATGGGACGTGAAGTTTCGATTTCTACACATGCATAATGACGTTACTCAATTTTAATTGGAAACTAGTAATTATGATATATTTGGCCATTGTGGATAAATAAGCAAGCTGAGTGAATTTATTTGTATTGTAGACAGCACATGTGGTGAGTTGGAACGAATTAAAGCCAAAAATAATTTCATGAAACACAATGGATGTACCTTTAAATTCGAAACTGGAAGCAATAAAGCATCATTTGTCTTGGCAAGACTTGAACATTTAATTACATGTAATCGGAACAGCTAGAGGCGCATGCACTGTTAATATATGAAATCTCCCTCTTATCGCAATAGTTCACAAAGTAGACTTCAAATATTTTATATGATTCGCATTGAGTGTAATGCACACATGCCTTGGTATGCAATTTCGTATCTTTACATAATAGAGAATTATTAAGAAACATAGTACGAGTCAATGAATTTTACACTTCATTCATTCGTTCATTAACAAGAATTAACTTTGTCAAATGTATGCAAGGTAACATGTTTTTTTCCTGCGCTAAAAGAGTCTCGCTTCCATCATTTATACATTGCGCATGTGATCTTTTATTGACAAACTCATCAATGAAACTACTCTCGTTTTAAACAAGTTTTTCTCACAGTATACTTATTGTAACCATCAAACGCTTATTTTAAAACTAGCCAAGGGTAACCGATTTGAGTCATCATTATCTAACATCTACAAACATTATTTCTACAATTTCTAACACTTTATTGCCCTGCTCTACATCTTCACTGTCCTTGCATTTCAATTGTATTCGTTTTCTATGATGGCCGAGAGGGGACATCGCTCTTTCGCCCTCTGGTATCAAAGCGATATAGTCACACGACAAAGCGATAAGGCTGCACCACAAAGCGATAGAGCAACACGACAAAGCGATAACGCCGCACGACAAAGCGATAACGCCGCATGACAAAGCGATAGTGTCGCACGACAAAGCTATAACGCCGCACGACAAAGCGATAAGGCTGTACGACAAACAACAACGCGATATAACAACGCGCTAAAGCGATAATAACAGCACGATAAAGCGAAAGAGCGATAAAGCGAAAGAGCGATAAAGTGAAAGAGCGATAAAGCGAAAGAGCGATAAAGCGATAATAACAGCGCGATAAAGCGAAAGAGCGATAAAGCGAAAGAGCGATAAAGCGAAAGAGCGATAAAGCGATAGAGCGATTAAGCGATAGAGCGATAAAGCGATAGAGCGATAAAGCGATAGAGCGATAAAGCGATAGAGCGATAAAGCGATAGAGCGATAAAGCGATAGAGCGATAAAGCGATAATAACTGCGCGATAAAGCGAAAGAGCGATAAAGCGATAATAACAGCGCGATAAAGCGAAAGAGCGAAAGAGCGATAAAGCGAAAAAGCGATAAAGCGAAAGAGCGATAAAGCGAAAGAGCGATAAAGCGAAAGAGCGATAAAGCGAAAGAGCGATAAAGCGAAAGAGCAATAAAGAGATAAAGCGATAAAGCGATAAAGCGAAAGAGCGATAACGCGAAAGAGCGATAAAGCGATAAAGCGATAAAGCGAAAGAGCGATAAAGCGAAAGAGCGATAACGCGAAAGAGCGATAAAGCGATAAAGCGAAAGAGCGATAAAGCGAAAGAGCGATAAAGCGAAAGAGCGATAAAGCGATAAAGCGATAGAGCGATAAAGCGAAAGAACGATAAAGCGATAGAGCGATAAAGCGAAAGAACGATAAAGCGAAAGAACGATAAAGCGAAAGAGCGATAAAGCGAAAGAACGATAAAGCGAAAGAGCGATAGAGCGAAAGAGCGAAAGAGCGATATTGACATGTCGACCTTAATCTTTTACATAACAATAGAATACTGGTTTCATTCAATTTCTTTTCATTTGACTTGATATTTGATTCACATAACATAAGAATGATTTTGATAAATGATTCCACTTTAAATCCCCAAATGTCGCTATTATATAAATGTAATTAATACAAGTTTATTTTGTATTAAGAATTTGAATAAACATCTATAAAACAACTTACGGTGATTAATTGAGAAATCCATGCTACTTAAAACAGACATCTGCAACTCTAATAGATTAATTCAAAACGCTGACATGGTGTGTTTAAACCTGTACATAAATACTTTCTTAGACATACTTTATGTGACTGGTTATTATTGATTTAATTGAGCAAAACAAAGTTTATATAAATTTAAATCGGCGCACTCTGATTTCTTCTACTTACTCTATATTTTTACTGAAAAAACTGTCAAATATAGCTTAAAATCATTAAATATGTCTGACACTCGGCATCCCAAAAACTGTTATTATATGATGTTAAAAGGTATAGAAAATAATAAAGTTAATTGGGCTTCGAAGTTTCCAGATTTATTGTACAGTTTGGGCTTCATCTTCCAACGCAATGCCTAACTAGCGCCAGTCTCCAAACTGGCTAATTAGCCAGTTGGGCTGGCGCTTGTTAGGCCCCGCGTGGGAAGATGTTTATGCTTTGGTTTTGCTTGGGACCAACAATTTGTTTATTTTCCTACTTCGTGTTTCTCAAAATTTCTGTGTCGACTAAAATGTATTCATGAACGGAATTGGTATAGTTCACTTCAAAACGGCACCAACTCCATATCTTACTCTTATTTTAAAGCTTCACTGTCTAAAATATTTGAATGCGGTTGTTGTTAAAATGTTTAGAGTATTCGCCCAATTTACGTGTTTTTCGCATCATTTAAGAATTGAAACGGGTCGGTTTTATAATATACATAGAAATGATAGATTTTGTTTACAATGCAACGACGGCTATAATTGAGGATGAAAACCAGTTCCTTCTTGTGTGTGAAGAACTCCGCCTGAATCATTTGCCGGAAACTGTTTGTACAAATCCAAATAAAACTAAATTTAAAATCCTCATGTCAATATCGAATTGTAAACTCTTCAATAATTTAGCAAGCTTTATTTTTCATGCCATGTACCAAAAATGTTAATTGAATGACTGTTGCTGTACACATCATGTCTTGTCATATATACGATATGTAGTTACTATGGCCTACACTTCAGAAATAAAGGATTGAAATTGATAACTTCTGATATATATTCATCAACATAATGTAAGAAACAAGTTTGGAAATCTATTGTAACAACACTGGTATATTATTTAGACATTCACTAACAAATCAAAGGAAAGAATAAAATAATCTATCATTATCAAAATAAAATATATAAATTTGTTTACTTGGTTACATTGTGCACATCATAACGTATAAGACACTATTAGGCTATATCACAGTAGAATATTTGTCTGATTCAGGGTCTGATTCATGAAAAAGCACGTTTTGGGTAAATTTATTGAAAATGCGAACTCCGCGCATCGCCATGAATCATTAGTATGATGGTAATAGGTTGTACGCCTTCAGTGCATGGAGCTCAGCGACATTCGAATGCGTATTTGAGGTTACAAAATCGTCTCTTTCACACTTGAATGGCTTCATTCTGCTCACATAAAAAGATAGTTTTAATCAGAAAGGAGGCCCATGGCATTATACAGTGAATAGTAGTAAAATACAGTTTCCTGGCTGTTGAGGACATCCTAGTTGTCTACATCTATTTCGCTAAAGAGTTAAACAATTGAATATATTTTTCATAACCAGGAATTCAATGTAATATATGGGTAATGTCTTTCTTAAAACATTGAGAAATGGATAAATAATACAAAAGGGTATTCTGACTCAGTGAAAAGTATATGTTCTTGATAAAAATGAGACGTTTTGACCCTGTCGGTAGTGCTTGTAAACACATAAATTTGCAAACTGATTAATACGGAACAACCAAAGAGTCAGCTTCTTCTCTTTTTTTTACTTTTCTTTCAAACGTGTTCCAATTCCCATGTACTTTGGGTTTTATCCGAGCGTGGGTAATTTTCCCGTTTCATCATAATTCAACAATTATTCTTGTCGTGAAAAGGGATTTTATTATATTTTTGGTGTGACGTTCATCACAATGATAATTGCGGACATTGAACGTCAATCATTATAACAAAATAATTCTCTTTATTAATATCATTTAGTGATTGGCGCTTAAGGGTTAATTTTTCAATAACAGTCAATACTTCTTGATAAAATACTACAATGCAACACTGAGTGTTTCTTTTAAAACCCATTGAGTATGTTGTTGGAGTCACATTATGTCAAACGTAATAAATGAAGTTATTTTATCGAAAAGTACTGATTGCTGATGAACATTATCAATTTAAGGCTAGTTCATTTAGTATAGGAAACGTATAAATTCGGCTTCTTCACGTACAAAATGCTGTTGCTCGACTTTATTTGATTAGCATACATTTGGCGTTAGGGAATGAATATGCAAGTCAAGTGAAATTATTTGTACTTCAGAATAAATCAGAATATCTGGTCTGTCGGCATGCATGAAGGCCAAGTAAATATTCCTTTAAATTTTTAATGGCTCTTTAAAACATATTTGTAAATGTTTTATCCACATGCATTATTTTTACATTTTATCTGTAAATAAGTATTTTGGATATAAGATTATTCAACCAAAAGCGTATATATTTCAGCATTTAGTGGATTCACATATCGTTATCAAGTAATGAATAACTAAATACCGGAAACCATTTTATTTTAATTCGTGTGAGTACTTTAGTTTTTATGGTTAAATCACCATAACACCAAAAATACCAGTATTGACCTGTATTAAGAACATGACACACTATAAAGTAATTAAGTATGTGAAATAAATATTCAAATTTCATACTACGTTTCTTTAATATATTGATTATAGTTTCTGTTTGCATATAAACATATGGTTGTTCATATCATTAGTAAATGTCAGAGAACATGTGGAGCTATTGATACTGTAGAGTATAGTTGGTTACCATTGCAAAGTCAAATGGTATCAGTTCGCGAAATTGCACGTCACATGTTGTCATAGTAACATGATCTGCATGAGCCTGTGAAAAAAATCAATTATTCGTGCTGTAATCCGAGATTTGCTCTTTGAAAAGACTCAAAATTGTGACTCTTGCCTCAATGTTTAAGAAGTAAATGCTTTGCAAAATAAAAGTGATTTTTTTTTTCGGAAACTGGGATATTGGCTGACTGCATGCTGTACAGTTTGCAATTACTATAGATATGCTCGTGGAACACCTTGGTACCGACAAGGAATACAATACCTTGAAGTTTTACCAAAATTAGACCAATAGAACCATTCTGAATGAAATTCATAAATGACGCCATAACGTCAAATCGACATCAGCAAAGACAGGGGTTGTGCATCAAACAACTTCATGGAAGTATTTGCACATGTTCCAATTGCATTTAAAAGCACATTTTGCCCTTCATCATCTGAACAGAAATGTTGCTATTTTCCCAGAGAATGATTATGGCACAAGATAATGTTATCAAGAAGTTATATACAAGTATTGACTTATCGTTACGTCTGCATGGTGTTCAACACGTTATTATTATGATGTCATCAAAATTGGAATGCTGTGATGTTATAAATTTTCTCATTACAGCGTTATCAGTAATTACGAAATTGTTTAGTGGACTGGCGTTATTTTGCTGTTCAGTAGATATATATAGTTTGTACGTCACCTTGTTGAGATTACTATTCATCTACATAGTAAAGCTTGCACAAGAAACTTACAAATTGACTTTCAAGGTGTAAACTATACATAAATGCTCATAATAATGCAAATGTTGAGTGTACTTCAACCCTCTATATAATCTCGGAATATAGTGTGAATATGTTAGCATTGTACGTGTAATCTTGGTTTTCAATCTTGACATGGTTTCTATGATTATTAACATAAAGTTAATGAATTGAGTTTGGCTATTCGAAAGGTTGTCTGCTCGGGAAAACCACACTAGAAAACTACAAATGTCGCGAGGACCACACGACATGTAAACTCCTCGTTGCCGCGAAAGCCACACTAGAAAACTACAAATGTCGCGAGGGTCCCACGACATGTACATTCCTCGTTGCCGCGAAAGCCACACTAGAAAACTACAAAATGTCTCGAGGGTCAAACATCATGTAAACTCCTGGTTGCCGCGAAGCCCACGATTGATTTCGGGATGATACCGTTTATCAAATTAGCGCCACCCATTGATAGATAATGAGCTTATTTTTGAGTGAATACGGAGTTAATCTTGTTTGTTTAGTTTTAAATAAACTTTGTTGTAGTAGTTTTTCTTTAGGTCACGTCTTTTCAACTGTATATCTGTCACTATTCTGAAGTGGTTAGCATTAAAATGATGATTTTCAGCAACGTTCAGTGTTCGATAAAATTACATCTGACCAAATAACATATAAAACATGACAAAAATACGTGTACATTACATAAAATAAAATATGTTGCTATGGGGTGAAAACATCAATGAAATATGAAACTCCCCTGTCCTGTGCCTTCCTACAATATGACATTACAAAGTAAAAAGACTGCAAGACACATCATAGTTTATTATATACCGTAACATGGACCAGCACTCCCGACCATTGCCGGGAGAGCCACATTCATACGATCACAAAAACCGGGAGGGCCAAGTTGTATGTAACCTTATTTTCTTACATGTGGCTCTGCCGGATTGCAACCCTTATAAAGATGTGCATTGTGCGCAGTACGATTGAGTGGTTTAACATCTTAACCTGAGAAAACCAAAAGAGAAGACGGCTGTTATCCAAAGTTATACTAAGATTCGTATGTTTATTGCAAAATAGTTTTACACACCACCAGTTGATAACAGTTGTGAATCACATTTTCCTTCTCGGTTTTACAAAATTCCTCGTTACCGTTATTTATTAACTGCATAGATATTACTTCCTTCTATGGTATATATCATGAGTGTTAGAACGAATTCTTTTGGGCAATTGAGTAATGACGCCGCCATAAGAATATCAATTAAGCATTACTCCAAAATAAAATATTATAGACTATACATATTTGGGTCGTATAGGCAAACACTTAATGTCATAATTTATATATGATTTACATTGGCGTCAAAAGTCAAATTACTTTGATACGAATTCTATAAGTCAACTGTTCTTTAAGTACACGTTACTCACAAAATGTTTACAACAATGATACAATACACATCGTCATTAATAACAACAACGTCATCGGAATAGTCCTAAATTCAATTCACAGATTGCATTCTCAACATCCTAGAAACTAAATCATATTATCTACCACCACAAAGTTTGAAGAATTATAAAGGAAAGAGTATGCTCTCCCACTCTCTTACTTTGATTCCGAAAAGTAACTATAATAAGACAAGCAGATCGAGTTGGCTGTATCCTCCAAAAAGTGGAAAACATATTAGAGTTGTATGTCCTTGGAAAAACGGACATGAAAAAAAAATCATGGACGGGACGATATAGACATACGAACAAATCGACAAACGAACGGACGAACGGACAGACGGACGGAGCTCACTTCTATATCCCCCAACTTCGTTTGGAGGGGATGATAATAAGTAGCGAATGATCTCAATGAAATATGGTATGTCTATGATGGCAGTGGAGAGCTCCAGAAATGTCTTATCGTCTTTTTAAAAAGAAGGAAACACTCCAGTAAACGAAACTGCTATTTTACTGGCGTTAGAAGAACTTCTTCTAAGCGAAATAATTATTTACTAGAGACAAAGAACCATGCCGCCATTGGAAATCAAAAATTAATATGCTTTCAATGAAACAATGGTAAAAGAGAGCTGACACAAGTATGTCTATGGGAGGCTCTACGTGTATGGGTATAAACACACCGGGTCAACGTTGTCGATTATCGATAATATTTGCAGATCTCTCTTGTAAGTGACATGGCCCGTTGTGCGGCGTCCGTCCGTCATCCGTCGTCAAACCATAAACTTTTCACATTTTCGACTCCTCCTCATGAACACCCAAAGCTGAAATTTTGATCAAAGTTTGTTCATTTGAACTTCGCCACCCATCAAATATTGGCGTGGCAGGCATTATTAACAGAACCTTTAAACGACTTCTTCTCCGGAACCAGTTGACATAGGAAGATGACATTTTCAGATTTTACATATCAAATTGTATTTGTTCATTTGGTCCTGACCCCTCACCAAATATGGATGTGACAGGGGGTCCAACCTAAAATCTTTAAAAGACTTCTTCTTCAAAACGATTTGATACAGAGAATTAAAATTTTCACATTTTAACAATCTGGGTCTACTCATGCTGCTCTCATATCCTAACATGTATGTTTTAGCAAATTTGCGAGTGAGTGTTTAGCAGAGTGTGTAAAAACTCAAATGCAGAAAGGTTAATGTTAATTCTTTTAGTTGTTCCCCTTTTGTATTATTCCCTCAATCAGATCCTATTATTCACCATTGGAAGTCTGTTGGCTATCCGTGTGCTGAGAAGGGTACAATTATACCAAATCATACCATGCCATGCATAATGGTTTGCGGTTTCAAAAATTAAAACAAGATGATATCGAAATATATAATAGGCTATGACGGCAAATGGAAACTAACTAATTTCCCAGACTCAATAGATGGAACACATATAATGATGATTGAACAAATTCTCACAGTAAGTGAATCCTATCGAATGCAAATGGGGAAGGCATATTCTCAAATCATGAGACAAACAGTGAAAAAAGACATTTACTACTAAACTAAACCAAGTAAAGCTCCCTTCCTCTTTCGCCCTCACACCCAAACCTTTAGGCTTGAAGAGCTAAAATATGTTAATTAATTTTATCAGTGGTAAATTGTTGCTAAACTACGCTTACACAGTGATATTATTAATAAACTAATAAGATGTACATATCTATAATAATCTACAATAATTCCTTTTCAAATTTAATAAATGTGAGCAAAACCATACAAGTCTTAAAGGGAAGATTGTGTAAGTCCCATTAACTTATCCGAATGTAAGCTAAGCTCCATACACTGAAGGCGTTAATCCTATTATAGTCATACTAATGATTCATGACATTGCACTGAGTTCACTATTAGTAAATTTCCCCAAAACGTCTTTTCTCCCTTTAGAACTATTTCCGTGTCATACAAATATTCTTCTGTGATATTGTTATATAGTATACTCTTCGCACACTGCTTCAATTTGATGTGTACATTAAAACCAAGTAAAACAAGTTTTTTTTATTATGATTTTATTCTTTCCTTTAATTTGTTATTGAATGGCTAAATAATATACAAGTGTTGATACCATAGACTTCCTAACCTGCATCCTTATTATGTTGATGAATATATATCAAAAGTAATCAAAGTGCGCCGATTTATATAAACTTTGCTTTGCTCAATTAAATCTATCATTTTCAGTCACATAAGTATGTCTAAGGAAGTATCTATGTACAGGTTTACACACACGATGTCAACTTTTTTAATTAATCTATTATGAGGTGAGGTGAGGTGAGTTGGTGTTTAACGCCGCTTTCAAGAGTATTTCACTTATATCGCGACTGCTAGTATTATGGCAGGGAGAAAGCCCGCAACGCCATGTGGCTATGCATTGCAATTAATCTATTATAGTTGCAGATATCTGTTTTAATTGTCATGGATTTCTCAATTATATACCGTAAGTTGTTTTATAGAGAAATCTCATTATATGTTTATTCAACTTGTATTAATTATATTTATATAACAGCGACCTTGGGGGATTTAAAGTGGAATCATTTACCAAAATCATTCTTATGTTATGTGAATTCAAATAACAAGACAAATAAAGAAATTGAATGAAACCAGTATTCTATTGTTATGTAAAAGATTTAGGTCGACATATCAATATCGCTCTTTCGCTCTTTCGCTCTTTCGCTCTTTCGCTTTATCGCTCTTTCGCTTTATCGCTCTTTCGCTTTATCGCTCTTTCGCTTTATCGCTCTTTCGCTTTATCGCTCTTTCGCTTTATCGCTCTTTCGCTTTATCGCTCTTTCGCTTTAATGTGCTGTTAATGTCGCTTTAGCGCGTTGTTATATCGCTTTGTCGTACAGCCTTATCGCTTTGTCGTGCGGCGTTATCGCTTTGTCGTGCGACACTATCGCTTTGTCGTGCGGCGTTATCGCTTTGTCGTGCGGCGTTATCGCTTTGTCGTGTTGCTCTATCGCTTTGTCGTGCAGCCTTATCGCTTTGTCGTGTGACTATATCGCTTTATCGCTTTATCGTGTTGATACCTGAGGGCGAAAGAGCGATGTCCCCTCTCGGCCATCATAGTTTTCTATTAAAACAACTATCGCCAGCATTGACTTTCGAGGCGAAATGGTCGTGTGGTAAGCTGTTGGTACAGTCAATGCTGGCGATAGCTGCCTTACTCTGAGGGCGTGGGTTCGAATCCCGCATGGGACTCGGCCCGAAAAAGTACAAGAATTTGTACTATTGAAGGTAGTGTTATCCCAAATTGTACAAAATTATTCACTTTCGAAATGGCAAGTATTTCTAATGTTTGAAAGGGTATTGAAAACCAGACTAAACACCCGAAAGACTAAACAAACTAAAATACGAAAGTAAAAAATAAACATTTTGAAATACATTTCCATACTCAATTATTATACCCTTATTATAGTGTTTTCAACGTTGGTGAGGCCATCGGAAACTCTGTCCCGAAACCACCAGATCAGTAGAGTGGAACAATAAGCTTGAGTAACTCACGTTCGGTCACACTGTTGTTAATACGTATATGAACTGGTTATGGTATATGGTCTTTTGCATGAGCTGATAAAACACAATCGCAGACGCCGCAACAGAACTACATGAGAGACACGAGTGTGTACATCAGTATCGCAATCTATTGCAATATACTTAGACATATACAAGTAATTAAATCACCGGAGCTGGTGTACAAGACTAGACAGTTTCCGGTCATTGGGAACCACTTGTCATACTCAGGTATTGATGATACTTGCACAGGCGTGATTAGCAGGGTATTGAAAGCACTGTCGTGGAGCGTCTCCAACTTCATGATACTGCGTAATTTTATACAAACTGAATTTTATTGTACCATGCAGCATGTGACACCTTAATAAAATATATTTCTTCTTCTTCTTCTTCTTCGTAATTAAACACTGACGTTTAAATTCTTTGGTTTTTACATCGTCAATCCAATATTATAGTTCTTTAATTATAACAAACAAGAAAGGTCACAAGATTCGTGTTCACTGCAGTATAGTATGAAAATCAGCGTGTAAATAGATCATACTTTTGAACAATTGTGAGCGCACGAATATGAAATATAAGCAAATTTGAAAACGTTATGCACACTATTTATTCATTTAATATGTTTCGTATTGATAAGAATCCACACTTATACGTGAGCGTGTAGACGTCTGTGACAATGCCACTAAAACCCAATTTCCACAAAGATGAAGATTATTTACATAGTATACATAAGAATAAACACACATTTAAAAAGAAATACCATAGGAGTCAATAACCAAGTGAGACAGTTTACATGTACATGTACACCTAGGCTCATTCATGTAAATTAGTTGTAGTTGGTAATAAATTATATTTACTTATAATATATTTAACATATTATGAACCGTTGTGGCTACGGGTTTTATATGGAGGTTATTTGACAGTATAGAACATAGCCTTATAGAAGGTAAAATGTTTCTAAATCCCTATGTGTGACGTTTCTTTTCTAAAAGGTTGAAAACTTTCAATTGGACATCAAAGGATTATTGTTTCAAATATTTTCAAACTCATGGAAATAACTAGGCTGATGGTGGTACATTCCATGTGAGGCCGAAAATATAACAAAATATTTGCATAGCCTTCGAAAGCTATTAACTAGTGATAGACTTCTCATGTGCATCATATGCATACTGGAATATTGAACAAACATCACATTTCATTCGATATAAACACATTCCAAGAAATAGCATGGATATATTGTGACAAATGAAGTTTCACAATTAATTTATTGCGACAATTCAATGATTTATAACGGTCTTCGATGATATGTGCTGTGTATTACATAACGTGCTTGAAGCAGAGAGCGTCACCCTTCAGTTGCTGGGAATTCGCGTATGTAGGGACGGGTGTAACCATAAACTAATTAACCGACCCTCACGTAAGTGTTTGTGGATTGCAACCACGTCTACCAGACTATTAGGGATGGGTTAATACTTTTACACATTCAAATGTTCTTATAGATCTAACTGACAATTATAATATAACATGTTACATTAGGAAGGCAGTTATGAAACTTCAATTGCCATGTACAGTAACAGAATGTGAATTGTAAACACTCAGTCGATAATCGTATTGATGGTTAAACGCAATCATAAACTAATGGGGTTTTTTTTCTGTATGAAATTTGCCGTCAGAAAACATTTAAGTTGTAATGTATAATATCATTAAAACCGTTGCCGATTAAATCCGTCAATTTCAACATGAAATACATATGTAATAAATAGAATATCGGTCAATTCTTGACAAATACCATGTTAATCTCATCTCGTGAGGTAGAAGAGTAGTATATTCTCACTTGCGCCGTCGCTGCAAGCGAAAATATAAACTTTGCACCTCACTCGATGAGATAATCATGGTTTAAGTCAATAAATCCAGATCGACAAGAAGGACAGTTATCCTCTATATATATGTGTATATAAATATATATTTAATTGCATTATGCTGTATATCATGAGGTCATGGATAGACGGGTATGATATTCATCCTCAGTGATCGACCACATTTGCTATTCGTTTGATTTATGTAAAACAATAAGAATTTAACCTTAAAACATTGATTAAACATCGTATTTATCATAAAATATATCTTGCCGTCAGACATCGAACATAAGCCATTTAAGTTTATACAAACATGAAGACACAATCTGCATGTCTATAATAATTCGAAGTTTAAGTTGTCAAGTTAAACTATTTCAGTGCTGTAGTAACATTTATATTTAGCAACATTATCAACTTTAAATTAATAAAAAGACATACATTATCCATTAAGCTCTCACAGAAAATGCTAAAGGAATCAGTGTGTATACAGTACAGTATTATAGTATCTAATTGCCATCACTAGTCATCCTGTGAGGAGCCAAATCTTGCTCTTAACGAGTTAAATAGAATATGCAAGCCTGGATATACTGGGAAAGGTGTGTATTGCAAGGGGGAAGTCTGTGCGGCTAATACCATAAACCAATTTAAAAATACGTACGGATGTGTATTGTCGCCAATACTGTTACTTCAATCTGAATAAATGTACACGTGTGTAGTTGACTCAGAGATATACTCAAGTGATCACTGGAATGTTCAGGAGATACGGTTCACTGACTTCATTGATAAACGCTAAAGAATCTGAGATTTTAGAAAAAAAAAGTGGTATATTTATTTTTTATTTCATTTTAATGCAAACTGGGGAGTATATTGTAAAACGCGTATTTAAAATTTACCCTACTCAAGCTATTTCTAAGGGGAAAGACAATTGTGTGAAAAGGGCTATTCGTAAATATAATCCATCAACATCGTAAGATTTCCTTGATAAAACAGTGTATCGTATTGAGTGAGTAGCCGAAATTGTAAACAAATCAATTGATTAAGAACATGTTTAATGTAGACTTTGCATGCATCCCTTTACTGCTATCAACAATATCTAAATTGGAGACTAATTTCAAGAGTCCGAATTGATTAAATAAATCGTGTTTGGATAATTCAAAATTGATTTAATCTTATCTTTACTATATAAATTATCAAAAATATATATTACTTGCATCTCCGACAGTAGTTTTTAGAAGTTATTGTTATAGAGGAATTGTTATAACATTCGTTTAAAACGTAAAACATTTCTGATTTCCATCCAGTGATTCTTGAACATATATATTGAACTTCTTTCAATGACATTTAGAAGTTGTTTTGATAAAGTAGAACGAGTTCTATATATACTGTACAACTTCTTTATTGTAGGAAAGCGACGTTTCGATGTAGCTTGATAACGGTGTTAGAATCTACATCGAAAAGTCACACTTGTTCAATAAAAAAGTAATATATCAATATAACTTGTTCTCCTTCATATATGAAATTGATTTTAAAACTTTACAAAATTAAGAGAACAATATGTTTTGTTAACAGCATCTTAACATACGAATTTTGTTATCTTATGTTTTCCACTTGAAGTCTTTTTCAAATGCACGGATTAAGTTGAGGATAAAGCCCATGTTTAACTACATTTTGTTTTACGTTTAATATTTTACAGATATAATGAATTAGCCACCGGACATTGCTTTTGTTCTTACATAACCTTCACAAAGGTGTTATCCACGGGACAGAAATAAGTTCTGTAATCGTAATAGTTTCTTACCTGCGCACACAGCCTCCCCCATATCCAGAATAACCAATTGTTAACATATACTCAATAACAATTTACAAATTGTTACGAGATTAAAATATAAAGACAACTTTAATTGTTTCTCTTTATTTCACAATCGAATTATCTAAAAGAACTTTGCAATTTAAGCATGTTGCAGTAGACACATATCATTATGAACTTATAAGTTGGGACAAATGTAAGGATTAAACAGATAATTTAATAAATATACGTTATTTACAGTTCACTTCAATAAAGGAATTCTTTATATATTCATATAAAAAGTTTTGGAAAATGTAAGTCCTGTTTATTACTTCATGTAATTACAGACAACTATATCCATGTAAAATATTTTTTTGTGAAGACATCTCTCTGGCGTACTGCAATTTTGATATAAATTTACATCTTATATCCAGCAATTGAAAAGAATACAATAGAAACAATTTAGTATTTGAATAGTATAAGTCTTAACAGGAAAATCACAAAATCTGTATTCAATGTTATTCGATAATATTACCAAAAGGGTAATATATTCTATATACCAAGCCAATAAATTATTTTATTATATATATTATGTAACCACTTACATATTTGTCTTTATCCCCACTTTTGCATTCACTTAAATGTACAACAGATCGGGAAAATTAATCGAATTCTAATGCATTGGAAATTTAAATCATATCTTCTATACGCAGTTGAATGCCCTTGTAATTTATAGAACTTTATTGTTGAACAAATGAATGGATGTTCACATCGAGGAAACAGTATGTCAGGTAAAAAAAATAATAGATCATATGCCAGGTGAAAAGAAAGTATGATAAATGCACAATTGTGTAAATGAAATAACGACATACATGTATAAGTAAATGTATAGTTCCTAATCAGCTTATTCCTTCAATGCTCATTCGTTAATTAGCGTGTCAGCCATGCATGACTGGAGGCAGACAAGGAGCGTTATAATGAGGAAGCATGGTAGAGTAGGAACACTTCAACATCAAATATCCGCTTTTCTAATAAAGTTATAAAGTTGATTTTTTTTGTTAAATTTAATAAGCAGTTTCAGAATATACCAAAATAGTTTAGATATCTCGTACAAAATAAAAACTCGAAATTTTCTAGAAACTTTCTAGAAACTTTCTAGATACGCACTAGAAACTTTCTAGTTACGCACTAGAACATTTCTAGAAATTTCTAGAAAGGGGGTACTTAGTTTCTTGCCTAACTGTATTATGCAATATGCTGAGCCTTAGCTCTGGTTACACAGCCTGATATTCTACAAGTTAATTATTATTCTCGGATTCCACTGTACAGGCTAGCATTATATAACCCGATGGGGAGAGAGAGACTGAGAGGGGGGTGGGAGCAAGAGCAAGAGCCAGCTAGAGGCAGACTTAACGAGGTACTAGGTCCACCCCTGTCTATGCTATAGCACCTAAAGCTATAGACTCTCAACCAGTTACTTGGCTGCAGGGAAACCCGATCCACAAGATACACAGAAAATAGAGTTAAATTGCAAAACATAAAATAAGTTATATCATGTTTAATTTTTAAGATACAAATATAACGAAAGTTGCGTTAAAAAGCTCCTGAAAAAACCTTTCATTCAAATATAAACATTGCTAACATGTTATGGTAGCCTTAATTTTAGCAAAATGGTAAACAATTACAATGTTTTCACTTATAACTTTCTTACTTTTCATCCGAAAGACATGAAATTTGAAAATCTTGATATTCACTAAACATTGATGATATCATCAAAAGTAGAGTGTTCTAGGGTCATTGGTTTCTGAGATGAAAATATACATTTAAATGAACCCCTGTCACAATCAAAGTGTCAAAGCGTCAGTATTAAAATTTACAAATCATAACCTCCATCTTTTAAAGAAAACACTGTCCAGGTTTCTGGATATCTCCAATTGCTGGTTCATGAGGAGAAGTCGTTTGAAGCTTTTAGGGTGAACCCCCTGCAAAGTTCATATTTCATAATTTATGTCAACCAAATTTACAAAATTGTATCTCCATCCTACAAAGATGTTAATGACAAAATTTCACATTCCTTTATCAAGCGCTTTTGGAGAAGAAGTCGTTTAAAGTTTTTACTTTTAACGTCTCATGCGGCCATATTCGTGGGCGTTGGAATTTGTGATGAACAGACTTTGACTAGGTGATGGGTACCCACCCACCAAATTACAGATGTCGGAGTGTAGCGGTTCTGGAGGAGAAGTCGAAAGAGTGAAAAGTTTACGACGACGGCCCATGCCATATGCCAATCTGGCCTTTACAGGCCTGATGAGCTAAAAAGGGATGTAACGGATTTAAGGATTTGAAAAACCATATCTTTGTTATTATCCGATCGATTTTTATGTTCAATGGCTTGTTTTAAAGGAAAATGTATTGGTTTTGACGTGGTGTATAATATTTAATGATAATATGATGACAACATTCTGAATATAATTTCAAACGGACATGGACCCCGTCACATCCCTTTACTTGTTTTATAGTATATGGGGCTGGATCGTCGACTTCATATTCTTTGTAATCGCTAGTTTCGACAATACATGCCCCAGTGAACATATCAAGTCAAAACTGTATCAATAATCCACATATACCTATATTAAATATATTCATGGCAAACAGTCGCTTAAAGAGACAATGCCCAAACTTAACCAGAAATGTATAAACCACAGCAAAAACAGAGCAACAAACAAAGCAATAACTAGAATAAAAATGGGACACTCTTGTAAAAAATTTTATATTAATAAAATCAACAAAAGACATAATGCAAACCGGGATCACTGTAATTTAGAAGAATCTCTACTTCATTCCTTTTATAGAGAGCTCATTAAAACTGATTTAACCCTATCTCCATAACATAATTAATTGAATATATAATAAATAAGGAGGCCCTAAAAAGCTCGAGCTATTCCTTCAGCTGTAAACCAACCTTATAACAAAATTTATACCCATCTCTAAAATATTAAACCTAGATAGAAGCTAAAAACTCACACAATATTTTATATATCACCACTCATCTTACCCATTTTATTTTTAATATTCTTCTTAACCGTTTATTCATTACAAACTTTTGAGTGTTTTTACCTTCTTTAACCCTTCTGTTAATCTTAATATATTTGTATCACTTGTTTTACTCTCTATTCTGTTTTTGCACTCCGTCAGTGAAAAAACTTTAATGTCAAAGCTGACGTTAAACAAGTGTTTTTACATACACCCTGGTCACCAGTAGCCGCTCGCTTTCCCAAATCCCCACCATGAGGCTTCTAAGAGTGTAATTGTCGAGTTTTGGGTAAATATTAATTAATGGGGCTTATTAGCCCAAAAGAACAGTCCCACGCCATTTGCAATCGAGAGCATCTTGAAAAACAATCTAATACGATCGCAATGAGATCATTCACTATTTACAATTCAATTCATGAATTGTCACGCGGAAATTACATCAAAAACGCATTTACAAGCTGTTGACGACATCATTATTATCATTATTTTAACTCTCTCTTCTTTATATATCCCACCATCTCAAGACCTTAATAATATAGATCTAATATAGATGAACGTATTAGACAATTACTTAAACCTTGTATTATCCTTGGTGATTTTAATAGTAACAATCCAACTGGAAAATACGTTTCCTTACCCACAATGACTCATGTATATTCAATGAGGATACACATACCTATCTACATCCTGGCAATGCTCCAGTGCTATAGATTTATCATTTACCCATGCATCTTTTTTGAGTGATTCTTGATGATCAGTCCATGACGAAACACGTGAAAGTGACCACTTCCCGATTGTATTAGAACACGCATCGCATATTCCCGAGGAGCACAATCTTCGTCGGAATTGTCTTAGGCCAATTGTACCATATTTCCTAGCTAATGCCATTAGCGTATCTCATTGGATGAAATATAGCTCAATATAGCTGATCCTGTTAAAACTTTTTCAAAATGTCTCATTGATTAGAATGTTACATTTGTTTACTATCTAAATGAATCTCTAATTAATTCAGCCTTTCGAGCTGTGCCAATGTGCATCTATCAGAGAGGTACTGAATGTAAAAAAAGCATAACTATCGATTTATTTACATCGAGTTTTGACGAGGCCCCGTTGTTGTGTGGTAAGATGTTGATACATTCAGTGCTAGTGATATTTTACTCTGAGGGAACGTTTGTTCTATTGAAGGTAGTGTTATCCTAAATATAACAATGTTAGTTCTCCTCGATCTTGCAACTGAAACTATCCCTAAATACTCGGCAATCAACGCATTCACAAGCCATGGTTTAATGATACCTGTGATGCTGCCATTAAGGCCCGTGAAAAGGTCGAGTGCAAGGTCAATAAACGGCTTACGAGAGTTAACCTTGATAATTGCAGCAATGCACCAATGCACACACGAGAGGCTAAGTATCTGAGATCAATTCCATAACTCAATTTAAGAAAAGTGTGATTTATGATCAGTACAAATTAGAGGCAAAGGTTCTTAATCTATCATAAATCATCTCATGGTCAAAATGACTTTCTTGCATCCAAGACTGATATTGCCAATAGGTTGTTAGAAACTATGTTCAACAATTTTCGTCTGCAGGAATATCAACAACTTAATTTCAAATCTTACAATCGAGAATATTATAATTCTGCATGTCAGGTCTTTAAAAAAAACACTCGCTAAAGTATGTGCTATAGTCACCGGCCTTCTTTGCCTTGAGGTATTTAATCATATATGAGAAACGGGAAAATAAACTTGTTGCTGGAACAACGATACTATTGTGCCTATTCCCAAATTTCCGGAAAACCAATGCAGTATCACTTATCATCTTGTTCCTTTAGAATATTTTATTCATGATACATTTATTAACAAACAACATGTTGTGTCTATCTTTTTCGATTTTGAAAAGGCTTACGACTAGACATGGAAGCATATATACACGATTTTTTAAAATTGGCTTCAGCTGTCTTATGCCTCAAGGTAAGATTTTATCTGTCACATTATTCAGCATAAACAATAAAAGATTTAATTGAACATGCAGGTGGTTTGCTTTTAGAGGACGGTTTTGGAGTTTCATACATAGGTAAAAATAAAATAAAAACTATAAATAGTCGTTTGAAAATTTCAAAAGCCTATAGCCTTAGAAAGTTGTGTGTGAAAATCTACCGAAAGCATAATCAATTATTGTCGAGTTAGTTACCTGGAAACTAACAAATTACCTACCTAGTGCCGTTCTTGTTGTTTTTGCAATATTTTTAAATAAGGCGTTTGATGCAACTGTCTCGTTGCCGATATCTGCAACTAATATTGCGGTTAGAAAAAAACTCACTCAATAAGGAGGCATTTACTCTATTCTAAACGTGTATGAGGGGAGTGACAAGCTCAGTGGTTAGCGTGGTCGGCTTCGGATCAAGAAGTCCGGGGAAGATGAAAATAGTTTTTTTTATGGCTGTGACCTGTAAAGCCCTTTGGCCAAGGAGTTACTATAAATACTATACAAACTATAGATTCTCTGAAACCAGTTGTTTTAGAGAAGAAGTAAAAAGTAGAGTCATGGACTCTGTATGTCATCAGGGTTTATATTGTTTGATGTTGAAGAGTGAAGACTGATATAACTGTTCTCAATATATTGCACAATCCATTGACACTAAATTTGGATAAAATTGGTCGCCCAAGTATCACAATTCCTGCAAAGGTATCGAAGAAAAGGTTGTCCTTCCATCTTCCCAATTACAAGTGCAATCCCTTGACATGACATTGTGTATAAAATATTAGAGTGAGGGGGAGGGTAGGCAGGCAGGCGGGGGGAGAGAAAGTGTTACAACGGAAGATGACTAACGAGCTCACACTGAACTCAGCTTCGGCTAAACCCCACCCCTCTGCTTACCATCACCCCTGCAAGGAAGATTCTGAACCACTGTTTCATAACATGAGTTAATCCATGGTCATGACGTCACTCTATTGTGTTATCAGTTGATTATTATTTAGGAATCTACTGGTCATTGACTGTCCCAGTCAGGAGGGGTGTTAGGTTTAGACATTTTCACTTATGGTACATTTTTCGAGACTGATGTATTTTGTCTTGGTGTATA
This sequence comes from Gibbula magus, assembly GCA_936450465.1. NCBI lineage: Eukaryota > Metazoa > Mollusca > Gastropoda > Trochida > Trochidae > Gibbula > Gibbula magus. The sequence continues at coordinate 52,235,607 of OW388294.1, read as the reverse complement.
GGATAGGATCTCAAAATATCTAGACAACTATAGACAATTTTTTTTTGTAATGCATGAACCTGGAATCGAACATGCAACACTTCGCTTGGTAGTCAGCGCTTCTTACCACTAGGCCACAATACGCTGTTAGAAACCTTAAAATTGTTTGTCAGTAAGAATCCCGAGTTCTATTCAAGACTTGTAATGCACGGAAGGCATGAAAAGGCAGATTTTTAGCTGTCAATCACATCGCTTTGCGTGGAAGTTTTGCGCTGCACGTGCGTGGAAGAATCCATTTCTTGAGGGTCGCAGCTACTTGTACCATATCCGATGAATGAGCACCGAAATTTGCAAAATAATTTATATTGGTGTCCCATAATTGAAATGTATTGTTTCAAATGTAAAAAGGATCACATTTGCATGTTTTGTGACGTCTTACATGGATTAAGATGGAGAATGCATTCGGAGCAGTGGATTCGTTAAAAATAATCCATTAATCCAATTAACGAATCCACAGCTCCTCATGCATTCTCCATTACATAATAGTCTCTGCATCACGCCTGTGGCCTGTCAGCTACAGTTAGCGGGGGAAAACCCTGAATTTAATAATAGCTAGAACTCCGTATTTTAGAATAGACGAATGACACTTACAATTCTAGGTCTCAAGCATACAAAGATGATATTCTCATGTTGACAAAATGAAATTGGGGAGGGGGGGGGGGGGGGGGGGGGGGCACTAATAATGCTTGCCACGTCCATTGAATTGGAATTGACAATTGAAGGGGCTAAGTGAGCGTAAATAAACTCTTTTTTTTCTTCTTTTTTTTCTTTTATTTGTTCCAGTGTCTGTTTACAATTGGCATAAAATTACAATGTCATGATCAGGATCCAGTGGGTTTAATCAAACTGAAGTACATAAGGATAAAACATAAAATACTGTAATGTATTCATATAATAGATACGAAATATTAGAAATAATGGAAACCATTTGTCAGAATATTTATCACAATAAATGTTTCTTCTGGTTATGAACTTTTCAACCATGTAAATGTATTTCAAAATTTGTATGTAACTAGAATTTTTGGGAATACTTTTCTTTAGAGTGCATGTATAAATATAGCCGAAAATAATATATGCAGTAGCAATGGGTTATTAATCTTTAAGGTTCCAAACCAAACCAAGGATATTGTTATTTCAAATGTCTGCATGTTTTGAATAATCCAATTTTGAAGTTCTATCCAGTAGGACTGGGTTACATTATATTCCCAATATACATGACATAAAGTTTCATTTTCCACATTACAAACATAACAAATTTCATTGTCAACAAGTTTCATTATATATAGTTCTCTTTTTGTATGAATAATTCGGTGCAAAAACTTGAAAATCAAGAAGTTTTACATCTTTCAAATTCTGTATGGAAATATTGAAAATCATACACCACTCAAAATAAGTAGCATGAAATAAATTTTCCCATTTTTGGCAGATATGAGGTTCAATATTGTCAAATAACAGTATATCATACCTTTATTGGAAGTCATAAAATGTTTATGAAGAGAGTTTAAATCAAGACCATTGGCATGTATATACCTGTGTTGTTGAATAGTCATCTTCCAATCTTTAGGTAAATTATAGATTACATAACCAAGATCCATATATGTACCTCTCATTTTGAACTTGAGCTTCAGCTCTTCAAAGGACATAAAAACATGCTCATTACACAGATCCTTAATTGTCATGATTCCCCTCCATGCCCAGCATCTAATAAAGTGATAAGGGTTTTTTAAATTAATATTCAACTGAGATATAAGGGCTGTTCTAAAATTCTGCTAATATTGTCTTCTTCTATGATATGTCTAGTATAATATAGTTTCCATGCGGTTTACACATATTTCCAAAAGGGATTATTGGTTATAACAATATTGTGATAATTTGCTCGATATTTTACTATATCATTTAATCGAAAATTGCATGAATTGCTTACATATCGTTTTTCTCAAATGGCATCCTAGGGTAGATCATTTCATAGTATAAACAAAGGTTTTAATATCAATCATGCGTAAACCCCCCTCATTAAAATCTTTTTATCTCATTAACTTCTTTTAATTTTGTCATTTTTGTCATTCAAAATGAATCTGATCAAATGAAACTATTGAAAATATGCACCAATTTTGAGCTAGTGTTTTAAAACACCTGTGCCGCACCCAGTGCACGGAGGAGGACCGTTGTTCTGAGTGCTCACAACTCTCTCCGGTACAACACAAGCGTAAAGTGCGCCACTCAGAAGGTCGGAGCGCGAGTCACGCTCTTCAATGAAGGGTGGTCGGTCAGCGACGGATTCCCCCGGCTCCTCTCCTATCCATTCGCCGTAGGAAGTGGTGATTGACAAGGACTGATCAGGGCTCTCCGTGAGCCTCTGCCACTAAATTTGTGCCAACGACTGCTGGGCCTATTAACGTCAGCTCAGGATTACACGCGGACACGTGAGGGAGAAGACGTGTCGCCACGTCTTCGCGTTAGGGACATTGTTCACACAGCCTGGTGGAGGCCGGCGGACAATGTCTTCACGGGAGTGCTTCTCTGGCCACCTCACTCCTGTTTGCAGACACCAGTTCCCGTTTGAGAGGGAGGGGATGGATGCCTACGCTTTTCCCACTCAGGCATTACTCACTCAGGTAATGACCAAGATACAGGCCACCCGAAAACTACCTGGGATGAATCCAGCATGAACAAACTGTGATCCCCTAGGGTCAAGGTACCACCCCACAACATTTTAGCTTTGGGGGTTCTTGGAGAGAAGTCGAAAATAAACGACGGACTACATCCGACGGACGGACGCATGACAAAGACCCATGCTATAAGCCCATCTGGTCATTCAGGCCTGATGAGCTAAAGGTGAAAATTTTACGGACGATTGACTAACGGACAGATAAATGGATGGATGCCTGCAGTGGGACTCTTTCATTAAATTGATAAAACATGTCAGGAGATACCGCAGATTATACCTCTTTGACGTTAGATGTACCAGAAGCATGCCTTCAGAGTACCCTTCAAACATTAAAACACTATGCTCCTTTTTCAGGTTTGAAAATAAACACCAGCAAAACGCAAGTTATTTGGATGGGTTCTTTGAAAACAAAACATTTTGCAAAAATTATAAACTAGACTGGTCAAACAAAGAATTTACAATCCTTGGCATAACATTTACTCTCAATTTGGCAGAAATGGTAGAAAGAAACTACAAAGATAAACTAAAAGAAAATAAGATTGCAATGAACCAAAGGCTTGGTAGAAATATCACTCCCCTTGGCAGGACCACTGTCCTTTATATTGCCAAAGTTAAACCACATTTCTAGTGTGCTACCTAACCCAAGTGAAAATATGATTACAGAAATAAAAAAAACGATGCTTTAATTTCGTCAGGAAAGGAACACCAGATAACAAGAAAATAGTAACTAAGAGTTACGATGAAGGAGGGATAAGAGTACCAGATATACACTGCTTTCACAAAAGATGGGCGAGGAGACTCTTTCATTCCAATGATAAATTAAAACTGAAAACTCTCTTTGAATTAAATATATCATAAACGATGTCATTATTCCAAAAACAAACGATTTTTGGAAAGATGTTTTACATGCATGGGGGCATTTTATAAAAAAAATAAGAAATATTGTTACAAGTCAATCTGAACTCCTTTCTCAGTCAATATGGCGACATGACAATATAAAAATAGACAAAAAGGTAATGAATAACAAAAACAAAGCGAGGGGAATATAGCAAGCCTTAAATCAGCCAGTAATGCAGACTGGCAAGAGTTATGCCTTGCGTTTGGAAGTTGATGGAGAACATGAAATAGGTCCTTACCCCTCTGACCTATCTTTGAGGCCAGATATAAAATCCCCATCAACTACAGACACACTTGAACATGTTGTTTAATTACCTCCCTTTGAAGAGCAGATAAAATCTCAAGATGAACATTTTTCTGGTCATGACCTCTGTGACCCCATTTGTGGTCACAGGGTCACAAAATCTACAATTTAGAATCCCCATTAGCCAAGGAGTCTGCACACAACTTTTCAGCTTTCTAGACCTTTTGGAACTAGAGAAGAAGAGGAAAATAGGTTTTTGGGGCTGTGACCCCTGTGACCCCATTTTGGGTCACAGGGTAACTAAATCTACAATTTAGAATCCCCATTAGCTAAGGAGTCTGTATACAACCTTTCAGCTCTCTAGATCTTTTGGAACTGAAGATGAAAATAGGTTTTTGGGGTTGTGACCCCTTGTGACCCTATTTGAGGTTACGGGGTCATGAAATCTACAATTTAGTATCCCAATTAGCCAAGGAGTATGTACACAAATTGTTCAGCTCTCTAGACCTTTTCGAACAGGAGAAGATGATGAAAATAGGTTTTTAAGGTTGTGACCCCTGTGACCCCATTTGGGGTCAGGGGGTCACCAAATCTACAATTTAGAATCCACATTAGCCGAGGAGTCTGCATACTACTTTTCAGCTCTCTAGACCTTTTCGAACTTGAGAAGATGATGAAAATAGGTTTTTACGGTTGTGACCCCTGTGACGCCAATTGGTGTCACGGGGTCACGAAATCTACAATTTAGAATCCCCATTAGCCAATGAGTCTGCATACTACTTTTCAGCTCTCTAGATCTTTTGGAACTGAAGATGAAAATAGGTTTTTGGGCTTGTGACCCCTTGTGACCCCATTTGAGGTTACGGGGTCATGAAATCTACAATTTAGAATCCCCATTAGCCAAGGAGTATGCACACACAGTTTTCATCTCTCTATACCTTCTCGAACTGGAGAAGATGATGAAAATAGGTTTTTAAGGTTGTGACCCCTGTGACCCCATTTGGGGTCAGGGGGTCATGAAATCTAGAATTTAGAATCCCCATTAGCAAAGGAGCCTGCACACAACTTTTCAGCTCTCTAGATCTTTTGGAACTGGAGAAGAAGATGAACATAGGTTTTTGGGGCTTTGACCCCTGTGACCCCATTTGGGGTCGAGGGGTCACCAAATTTACAATTTAGAATCCCCATTGACCAAGGAGTCTGCACACAATTTTTCAGCTTTCTAGACCTTTTGGAACTAGAGAAGAAGATGAAAATAGGTTTTTGGGGCGGTGACCCCTGTGACCCCATTTGAGGTCACAGGGTCACAAAATCTACAATTTAGAATCCCCATTTGCCAAGGAGTCTGCACACAACATGTACATGTACAGCAAAAATAAAAAAAGTTTTAAAAAAATGTCAGGAAGATCATTTTAATCGAATGTGTATAATATAAACAAATATCACGAGAACTATCAAACATTTACATGCATCATGATAATCATTTTAACATGCAACATGATAATGATTACCAGTGGGGTTTCTGAATATGCAGTGACTAGCGTCGGCATCAATAGCAATCACACTATAGGATAGCTAAATGGAACCTTAAATTATATCACGGAAATATTGCCGCGCTCGGTAAAGACAACCTGGCGTGACTTGTACTGTACATTAAAATGAAGGTTAGCAGAAAATGTGAGCATCAGCATCATTGATAACGGATGTAATGTCCTCAGATCGATCTTGGCCGCATCTTCACAATGATGTTCCACAGTAAACAAGCTACTCAATTTGCTTTCATTTAGCAACTGGTCAAAATAAGAGCGAAAACTTACCTTGCGAGATGCTGCTCTTCGATGTAAGCTTGTGTTTGGCGATATGTGGCGGAGTGTCACAGCGTATTAGTCTGGTAGGGATGAGCGCAGCTGCCTGTATGAACATCGATTAGCTGAGGACTAACTGAATGCCAGAAGTTAACATTCAACGCAGCACGAGACTCCACGCACAAGTCGATCACATGGGAACTCGTCCGAGTACGGTCGCTTTCACGATGAACAGGAAAGTATTTTCACAAATTGAAACGCGTCCTTAAAATGTGGAATAGTCACGGATGAGATGGCGTAATTAATGAGAGAATTCCACAGGGGGATCTGCTGAATGTGTCGAGATACAAGTAACCTTAATGAAAATCAATTCATTATGATCGATGAAGATATAAACTGATCATTTGCATAAAGCCGCTGTGGTAATAATGCATATGCCTGCTAATAAGCACGCGGTAACAGGCGAAATGTCAGCGTTTAAGAGAAACAGGGGCATCGGCTCTCCTGCACGGTTAAGGGAATTGATTTTTATTCATTAGGTCTAAGTAGAACGTATAATTTGTGGTTATTCATTAGGTCTAAGGAGAACGTATAATTTGTGGTTATTCATTAGGTCTAAGGAGAACGTATAATTTGTGGTTATTTGCAATGCGGTACAATGTCGGCCAAAAGAAACGCCTACCAGATATATTATCAGATATCTGAAAACCATAATGATCAGTTCAGAAATATTATAGCATTATCAAGTTGCACCATTTCTGCATAATATATTTAAATTTTAGAAGTTGTCATATCACAAAAGAATGGAAATTGTTGAAATGAGACAACAGAATTGTTCAGGTTTCGATCAGTGCTTGGTCAGAAATATACCTACTAACTTGCAACATTTGCAAGAAACAATATGTTGGTGAAACTAAAAGATGCTTCACTATTAGACTCTCTGAACACTTTGCCGACATCATTCATAAGAGAGACAAACCAGTCGCTCTACACTTCAATTCAGACGGCCATGGTAAAATGATCTACATTACGAGATCATTGCACAACTCAGGGAAGATCCTGAAATTGCTGCAACCACCGCAAGGCGACGAGCCTTAAAACTCACGGCACATCAAAACAACTCATAGAATCATGAAGACAGAAGCCCTGTCGTACTACAGGAAGTCATCGAGGCGAACTTTCACGGGGTACGTTTCGCGGAAATGATTCTGACAACAGTAAAGAATAAAGACACAAAAGTATTGGATTAAAGATCCACCCCAAAATTGAAGGAAAAAAAACGTTTTTAAAAAACACTTCATAAGCACAGCCGCCAAACGTTTCATTAGCCAATCAGGTACTAGCGGAGGTGTGACATGTTACTCAGGAGTCATGCCCTAACGGGTATCTGGCTTATGTTATTGTCTACATTATACACTCATATAGCCGTCACGTATTTTTCGCTGATTTCACTTGTTGAAACAGCCTGAAAGTGATCAAAGCTATTAGAAACAATGTCGGCATATTCTGTTCAGTCGTTATTTAACTTTGGCTGTTGTACACATGGATTTAGATTGTTTAATCTCCGATAATGCCTAGTAGATCCCAGCGTTAATATACCGCCTTAAAGGAGAATATTAGAGAAAAACTTTGTTTTAACATGTTTAACAGTATTGTTTAAGACAAAGCATATCTATCTATCTATCTATCCTAAGCAAATTTTTCACTACCGTAAGCAAATTTGCACCTAGTCAGGGGCAGGTGCAAATGTTTACTACCGTGAGTAAATATAGTATTTTCACTTTTCTAGTAAAAGATCGTCGTATACAGACATAGCGACTTCACACAGGTTGAGAAAATATATTAGAGAACTTTAAAAACTCTTAATACTGTTTTTCAAATTCTCTCTATTGGATAATCTGCTTCTTTGCACGCGATGACCTTCAAAATCCACCTGACTATCCGATTTTCATTATATAATTAGGGCGATATTGTCAAAACAATGTTGACAAATATAAACTAATGTCATTTATTAAGTTAACATCTAATAAATATTAATTGGCATGTTTTAGGAATTCTCTATTCATATATTAAAAGAGTTGGAAGCCCATTTGCTTAGGCAGAATTTAAACGCATATGAACGCATAGTAAATTTACTTTTACTCACGTGTGTATATTACTACCATAAGCAATATTGCATATGTGCAAAGTTCGCTGTATAAACAGGGCTATAGTCTTTTCTTTGTGTCATTTTGAAGTGTCAATTCTATAGCGTAACTTCGTGTGTTTGTCTATCACTGCCCATTTTCCCGCTATGTCAGACTATGATTTTAGCAATAAGATCTCACTTTGAACAAGTTAAGTCTTGTGATAACGAATACTTGTGTGAAGAACAAGCGGAAGTACATTCGGGATCATCTTGCTAGCACCAACCAAGGATTTAGATAGATATAATTTCTATCTAAATACTTGCACCAACACATATATCGTTTTTATGTCTCACGTTTTTCTATTCTATTATTATAATATCATAATATCATCTCTCATGTTGATTCGTTTATTCATATAGACAATACTTTCAAGTAAGCAAAACACAAACGATTATTTCGAAGCGTCACCTACTCATTAAGATATAGCCCTTCAAAGTGAGTAAATTTAGCCTGCTCATTATCTCATTCTTGAAACAGTTTGCCGCGGCCCCTCAGTCACCCGATACGTCTGCCGTCCAGGCATAGATGGACAAAGTATTATACGCAATCCAGGCATAGGCAAGACGCTGTATTACTAACACTGTAACATGTGTTAAACATCCAGTCTTTCAATGCTGGATTGTCTATACATAAATAGCGTTACATGAAGGATCCTACGTTGCCTGGATTGTGTTGCCTCACCCTGTAACACCGGTCGTAGTGCATCCATGCGTCCTTGTAGGCCTCATGTAAACACTTCCAGTATTTAGATTCTTTACATAGTTAAGACGTTATCATCTTTTGAACTTTCATAATTAAAAAAAACAGACTCTTTTTCCTTTCTCTTTTTTTGGGGTTCAATTTCAGTAAAACCGTCTGTAGGCCTAGGCTACGCAGCATGTTATCCATGTTATCCGATCTATAACCATTGAAACAAATGTTCTTAGCAGTATTTCACGACATTAAACAGAAAATGAATCATTAAGATAACATGTGTTGATTAGTATTAGTGTTATAAACCAAAACAAAGGAGAGTTAGAATTCAATCTATATTTTTTTAGCGGTTAGCAAGAAGAGAGTTATTGGTCCTTGTGAGCCCTTTCACGTTGAAGTCTGACTGTGTATCACTTCCGCCTCACATTTCGGTTTTCACGTCTAGGTAGAAACATGTTTTAGATTACAGTTTAAATTTCAAGGCAAATAATGATTAGAAGCTTGATCTTAGCTTTACAACGTAGTTGAACTGTATGTTATAAGAGTATAATTCCTTGTATAATTTCAGATATGCGGTTTTGAAGTCAGCGAAAAGTTAGGCAGTCACGAATTTCGAAAGATCAGGCTTCGGTAAAAGTTATGAACGCGCTATAACGCAAGTTATTTCACTCACCATTCCTTTGAAACTGTGTTACAATTCGCTGATATATCTACTGATATTTCTCAAAAAGTTTAATATGAAATTTTAACATGGATTACTACATAGCACATTTTGGATTTAAAGGGGCCGTTCTGTCGGCAAAGTCCGCCATATTGGATTTTGTGCATTACGTGAAATGAAAACACGCTATATTTTACCTAATTTTACAACATTTTAATGATAAAATATATACACTGATAGAAAGTTCACATAGTAACACATAGCGTGTCCTAAAACTAATAAACATTTTGCTGTTATGCCGTAGAAAACTTTTCCCCACTCGCAGCGCCGATGAATGCATTCAGTTCTCATTGTTTTTATTTTTCAACAAATGTACTTGTCTTTATTAAGTTGTGAAATATAAAGCCATCAAAATGTTACCTTCATAAGTATCTTTCAATTTCACTGTATTTCAATCATGTATTAATAACATATATATGTGCAAACAGGAATATCCTCCCGAATTTTGTTTCCACAAAAAATACCCCGATAGAACCCTCCTTTTAACATTTTGTTAGAAAGATACCCACAAAAAGATGATTGATGTCTAAATCTGTGGTCTCAATTCAGCCTTTATTTGTGTTATTTCTTGTGGCTTGATGGATAAAATGTACCAGCTTCCATCAGAATATTTGTATCTGTAAGGTTTATTCAGTTTTGCTGATTTTGGCTTGTATCGCTGTGGGTGTGATTAACCAGTCAACTAATAATCTCAAAGTATTCTAAAGCAATTATTGGAATTACTTAGTTACTTATTGCAGCTAATTGCTTCACAATGTTATCTAAAATAAAACAAAAGACCCAATTTTTTTAAAAATGCAGTGTCCATGTAGCAAAAATGTAGTTCTAAAAAATCTAATTTCATAAGATTAATTCCAATTGTTTAAAGGGTAAATGGGGGTATTCCCTGGTGAAGCCAAAAGGAGTTTATGTCTTGGAGCAGTCTTCCATTTTTTACTTTCATTAAGTTGACCAATAGTTCTTAGGTAATGCAATATATTTATAACATGATAGTACATGCTGTTCTAAACCTTGAACTGCCATATACCTATGTATTTATAAACATTGATTGAATGTCAACAAAGAAACAAACGATTTGTCCTGTTGAGCCGTAGTGAAGTTTTCAACACTTGTAGCTCAGATGAATGACTTCACTTCAATAATATGTTGCAATTGGATTGTGTTTTAATCATGTATTAATAACATAAATGTGTAAACAAGAATACCCTTCTCTTTAACATTTGAGACAGAATAAGTGTACCGGCTACATTGTACTTTAAACATTTTCAGTGCTCGGAACAGCCAACAACCTATTCAAGACTGAGCAGAGTTTGATTTCATTGTGATCCAGGTAAACTCACAGCAAAAGACGAAAAGATGAATATTTTAACTGTATAAACCAGAAATGACATAGAGGATATCCAGGTTTTCTTTATAATTACACCTAAACGGGTTGAATCAGCCGCGAGGAAACAGTCTGTCACCACAGTAACAATGTGACATCATAAAATCATTCGTTCAGACCATTGGTTTATGACATGAAATTAAAGCAGTTGTCAGTCACACTAGCTTAGCTGTAGCTTGATGGACAGTTTTATTCACTGATAAATCCCAATATTTAATTGAACATTATATAATAAATCACTATTATATTTCTCATAATTTTCTAAACATCTGTTGGTTTTGAAAGTATCTGTGTCATGTAAAGGATATAAGTAGATGTAATGTTTCTGATCGGTCAGGCGTGTTCGGTTTCGGATCAAGAGGTCAGGGGTTCGAATCTGTCTGCAGTAGAGAACAGTTCTACACGCAGTAAGGTTTGGGTGCAACGGTACACTAAATTTCAGCGTAGTACCAACCGTGGTTCGCTAGATGCTCGCAGGTTTCACCATAATGCATAGCCATATGGCGTTGCGGGCTTTCTCCCTGCCGTAATACTGTATACCGTATACATAAAACTGGATATGAATGAAGATCCTGTTTGTTTAGTTTCAGTTATGTTAATGTAATTTTGTGCTTTAGAAACATTTTTTAAACACCTGCAAAGGTAGCTTCAATTTGGTTTTCTTTTCAGTTAGTTGACAATAACATTATATATTTTATTCATTTCAGTGTAAACAGTCATGGACATCTATGCTGGCTCTAGTCTATAAATTCCAACTGTTGAAAATTTGATTTCAGGTGACATTTTGACACGATCATTATCTTGTTTCTATAAAAGTTCAAATTAAAAAAGAACTAGGGAATGGGTTCTTGGCAATTTTTAGCTCATCAGGCCTGAAAGGCACGATTGGCTTATGGCATGGCATGGCGTTTCATCTTCTTCTCCAGTCCAAAAGGTCAAGAGAGCTGAAAAGTTGTGTGCAGACTCCTTGGCCAATGAGGATTCTAAATTGTAGATTTCGTGACCCCGTGACCCCAAATAGGGTAAGGAGGGTCACATCCTTAAAAACCTATTTTCATCTTCTTCTCCAAGTCCAAAAGGTCTAGAAAGCTGAAAAGTTGTGTGCAGACTCCATGGCCAATGAGGATTCTAAAATGTAGATTTGGTGACCCTGTGATCCAAAATAGGGTATGGAGGATCACATCTTTAAAAACCTATTTAATTCTTCTTTTCAAGTTCCAAAAGGTCTAGAGAGCTGAAAAGTTGTGTGCAGACTCCTTGGCCAATGGGGATTCTAAATTATAGATTTGGTGACACCGATGTCTCCGTGCCTCGCCCCATTGAGAAGCTCTGTATCAATGCCTCGCAGTTCGCTACGAAAACAAGTCTTTTGTCAATATCCGGTCGAAATGTTCAGCAAAAATCACACCAAATTGCATGTGCACTGTTGACCCGTAACACAAATCGATCATTAGCTTTACAAAAGGCCAATTTTGTTGGGCTTCGCTCTGTATCCTTCTCTCCTGGGGGATAACTTTCACCCACGTTTCCACTGCCCCCAGGCCGTGTACTCTGGTCGCGTATATAATCGTGTCTTGCAGGCCAGGAATTTATAACAGTACCCCACCTTACTTGCGCACTTCATATCTTCTGAATCAATTAGTTGTTTTAAATGTTTAAGCTCCTCAGGCCTAAAAAGCCCAATGGGCTTATGGCATGGCATCCGTCCGTACGTCCATCCATTCGTAAACATTTTGCTTTTTCGACTTCTTCTCCAGAACCTCGGACTGTAGGGAGCTGTAATTTTATGTGCAGACTCCTTGAAGACCCAAGAAGATTATAAACGTCAATTCATGTCGGAAAAAATGTAACCCGGCCTCCACAACCCGGGTCTCTAATAGAACCCGGGGGTAAGGGTGTGCTGAATGAAATAGAACCCCGGGGTTGTATTAGAGGAAATACGGTATCTTTGGAATAAAAAGGTTTCTGATATATTTATTTAGCCTTTTGAAGGGCAGCACTGACTCCAAGTGATCGTCAACCTGTGTGAATCTAAGCTAGTTTCAAAAATCTTTTTTCATAAATATATGATAAATTTGCAAAGGAAACTCCTGCTATTTTACTAGCGATTAGAACAACTTTTCCTAAGCGAGATTGTTTACGAGGTGGAAAGCTGGCAGTGCGTATATCTATTTATATTTATATTTGCGTAACTTCACCCAACACGGCACAATATAAAAAACCCCATATAAAACAGTGGTATCTTCATTTTTGCATTATAACATTCAAGTATTATAACATGGCTTTGGTCAATTCTTGAACTACATATACATCAAATACCAAAAGGAACTTTGCATCTCAGTTGATTTTATCATATGTATGTTTTTCAATTACAAATATTTCAAGTTTTGGACATCGTACACTAAAACTGAAAAGTAATGGTGTATTGTCATCAGTCAAATATTTTTTTCAGAAGTTTTTAATTTTTTACAAAAAATAGAGCCATGGGCTCTGTAGCTCATCAGGGTTTATTTTGTTTGATGATGATGATTGTCTCAATATAAAGCACAATCCCTAACCCTGACATATCTTAGTCTTGAAATTGAGAGAGAGCACTCAGCAAGGTCACCACACACGAGATTATGCAATATTCTGACCCCTTGGCCAGCTGTGTTTTTTGTGGTTTACCGCCAAATTATGTAATAGACTCTGGCTTGCACTAAACACTGGCAGCAGTGATCTAACTGTATAAGGCTTAGAGAGAACAGGGAATGTGATGAATCCCATGGTACATAGTACAATTTAGAATCCCCTTGGCTAAATAATCTTTGCACAATTTTAATGGTTCTAAGCCTTTTCATCATAACATCTAAACATTCTGAACGCAATATTCCTTCTAGTTTGTTCTGGAGAAGAAGATGAAAATAGTTTTTATGTTTTGAACTGTGAGGGCCTTTCTTTTTATAATATCCACAATTTTCAGTTCATAGGCTATTCAATAGTTCTCATTTCACATTTATTACATCAATTTGACAAACATGTCCACAATGTAGATGATTATCTCAAGTCGACATATATTTCAAGTATAAAGTGAGCGAAGTGTCATAAAATATCAGTACAAAATTCATTTTCAAGGGTTATTTTTAGGCTGTGGCCCATATTTGGGGTCACAGGGTCACCAAATTTACAAGTTAGAATCCCCATTGGCTAAAGAGTTTGCATACATTATTACAGCCTTCTAAGTCTTTTTGTTCCGGACAAAAAGATGAAAACAGGATTTTAGGTAATGGCCTGTGATGTCCTTATTTGGGGCCACAGGGTTACCACATCTACAGTTTAGAATCTCCATTGGCAAAAGACTCTTTACACAACATGACAGCCTTCTAGGTCTTTTAGTTCTGGAGAAGAAGATGAAAATAGGTTTTTAGTTTATGGCCTATGAGGCCCTTATTTGGGGTCACTTGATCACCAAATCTACAATTTAGAATCCCCATTGACCAAGGAGTCTGTACATAAAATTTCAGATCTCTAGATTCATTGGTTCTGGAGAAGAAGTCGAAAAAGTGAAAAGTTTACGGACGGATGGACGGACGCCATCCCATGCCATAAGCCCATCGGGCCTTTCAGGCCTGATGAGCTAAAAATGAAATTTAAAAAAAGTTAAAAAATTAAACTTTTAATTTTGACAAGACACACGTGTTAAGCGACTAACGCACTACTGAAACAGTTTCTGATGTTAAAAGTCCGTTGATATTACCAATTAGCAAAGACCACCGAGTACGAGACCACCACCGAATCACAGACGAATTGATCAAACACATTTTCATACCCCTCGTATGTTGATGCGTTCAAACTTTTTATTTAAATAAACTTTTGAAATGAATATTTTCATACATCGAACGTAAAATTGAATAATTATTACAATACTTAAAAACCCAAATCCAATCGTTGCCTATTATGTGATTTATTAAGACAAGAAGATGGATGCAAAGTTTCTTTTGGTATTGGGTTTAGTGTCATAGAACCATAATCAGTCATAAGTTATAACCCAATCAACGTTGGGAATTTAAAAAAATAATGTAGATCAAATCAAGTAGGCAATCACTTTTGCAAAACCCTTGTCAACTAGATATAAGATTCAATTTGATATCACGTACGATTGTAAATTATTACGGGGGGAGTACTACATCTTGTCCGGATAACGCCGTCGGTTTAAAATGTAAGACGAATTTCCTATCTGGGAAAATAAAGTTTATCTTATCTTATGCATGTTATGTAATCCGTGAGATATATTCAACGACCCGTGTTACAGGGTGAGGCAACACAATCCAGGCAACGTAGGATCCTTCATGTAACGCTATTTATGTATAGACAATCCAGCATTGAAAGACTGGATGTTTAACACATGTTACAGTGTTAGTAATACAGCGTCTTGCCTATGCCTGGATTGCGTATAATACTTTGTCCATCTATGCCTGGACGGCAGACGTAGTGTAGCATAACCTTCGTTAGCGATGTGACGACACACACAGAAGTTGCTTAATGAAATCCTTAGGCGATTTGCCGATTTTTGTCGATAATTCGTTTAAAACATCATAAGAACGTTTTGCCATTACAAGTTTCCGATAGAATGGGTATTTGTGCGTCCGTAGGGTTTTTCAGAGTTTTAGGAGCATGTTTCTATATTCAACCGCTGATTTTAGATTTGTTCTTTTCCCAATCGAGTGGAGTGTTATGTTATCTTATAAGCTACAATATGTTTTGAAATGAATAACTGACAATTCAAAAATAAAAAAAGATCATGCAATTTTTTTAAATTATAAACGCAATTATTAGTTAATTTTTTTTTGTTGTGCTTGATTTTGTGTTTGAAGA